>JAVSCE010007462.1:0-10817 GCA_032199065.1 Smutsia gigantea | reverse complement strand
AGAGCCGCCCTACAGAACCAGCTCCATGGCATCTCAGCACCTGGACTTCGGCAGCAGCCTCCAGGGGGCCACTCTGCAGAAGCTGGGATCCCAGGTCCACGGAGCCCTTCTTCAAGCTCACGGGCACCGCCTTCAGTCAAGCAGCAAACTCCTCTTCCACAGAAGCTTCACTCTCATGGAGCTCCTCCTCCATTTCTGTTTAAATATTCTCAACTTTTCTTCTGCATTTCCCCAGCCCTGAGGATATTAGCTGTTCTGGCTGTTGTTACTACCTCCAGGGTACCTTCCAAAGTCCTTCTAACCCTGCTGTTAACTGGTTAACTTTGATCTAATTAACAATTCTGTTATTGAATTATTTTTCCTTTAAATAACTGGTGAGTTTTCTCTCTCTGGCCTGGACTCTGACTGATACGCTCAGAAAAAGGCAGTAGCAGAAACTAGGAACAGATTCTCTTCCTTGGAAATAACAGGCCGGATGCTAACTTCAAAAAAGGGCCAGAGAGTTGACATTTGCTAGTATGCGGGAAACTTTGAGTTAGATTTGGATTTCATAGTTGGAGACATATCAAATATTACAGGGTAATAATGTCTTTCAAAGTTGAGAAGATAAAAATAGCATAAATGAAAATGAGGGGTTTTGGGAGGTGCTATGAGCTGAATTGCGACCCCCGCAAACTTAGATAGGGAAGCATCACCCCCTCTGTGATGGTGTTTAGAGGCGGGGCTCTAGGAGGCAATTAGGCTTAGATGAGGCAACGAGGGAGGAGTTGTCACCATAAGATTAGCGCCTTTTTAAGAAAAGACACTGGAAAGTTTGCTCTTCCACCCTGCCTATGAGGACCCAGGGAGAAGACAGCCATCTATGCGCCTTGGAAAGCACTCTCACCTGAAACTGGCCATGCTAGTACCCTGCTCTGGGGGCTTCCCAGCCTCCGGGATGGTGAGAGAATAACCTTCCACGGTCTGACTCACCCAGTCCATGGTTCCCTGTTACAGCAGCCCTAATAGATGATTGAATTACAATTGCCACGTCATTCCATCAGACTACTAGTCTGTTTCCCTTCCATTTGAAAGAAATTATTACAGTTTAATGGTGTGCAGTAAAGTAATGAATGAAACATTTTTAGGGAGAAATCTAAAGGAGAGGAAATGTTATCCTTGCTCACTGGCTCAGAGGAGTTCTATGATCTGGGATGTGGGAAACCTAAGGGATTCTTACAAATGACAGTCATTAATTAGAAACACAATATTTCATTCACTTATAAAACCGATACCACTGACCTTCTGATACAGTTTTCTAGGGAGGTATTGAATTTTCCCAGATGTAGTCTCACTCTTTCCTATGAACCCACTTCAGTGACCAAGATGCTGTAAGAATTTAAGGGCGAACCGATAGAAAGAGGTACATTGACCCTTTGACTTGGGTTTGAACACTGCAGGTCCACTTATATGTGACTTTTTTTCAGTGAATATACTGGAAACTTTTTAGAGTTTGTGACTATTTGAAAAATTTCACAGAGGAGCCATGAAACTTGGCAATACCAAAAATATATATTTTTTAGGTTAGGTATGTCATGAATGCATAAAATATATGTAGATACTTGTCTCTTTCATTGTTTACTCCCATAATATCACAGTAGGCTATTAGTAGTTAAGTTTTTGGGGAGTCGAAAGTCATACATGGATTTTTGACTGCGGGGCAGATGAGGGATTTTTGACCCAAAGAGTGGTTCAAAAGTCAGCTATATTTTTATCAAGATCTGACTCACTGAATGGGCAGTGGCAGTTTCTTGAGCACTGCATCCTAGCTGGCCCAACCCTACTAGCCTTATTCATAGTATTCTGGTACTTTGAAGGACCCAATCGAAGTTTTTGGGTTAGACAATATTACCAACCTGGGGAGCAAGGAGAGGCAGGTTAAAATGATCTTTTACAGTGGCAGTTGACAAAAGCCACTAGCCACTAAAGAAACGAAGGAAATCGAGCATGTGGGAAGCTGAGAGAAGCACCCACAATGGTACTGTTGCCCAGAAACTGTTTTTAACAACTCAGCAAAATAGGAAGAAGCCTTCAAAACCTACTATACACACCTGCCGAGAGGAGAAACAGGGAGGGCAAGTCTTAAAGTAAGAGAAGGAAGTACTAGAGGATGAAAAGTGTATTCAAGATGAATACTATATAAAGGAGGTGTGAACGCCAAGGGATGAGCAAACATTCCCCAGTCCACATGCAGGTTGACGGCACATTCCGAGTTCTGAGACGGAGCTGGCGGACGAGCACGTGCCAACTGGGAAGTCTCACTTGGCTTCACGACCCTTGGCTTGGGGCAGGGGCAGAGCAGAGATACAGAATGTCTGTTTGTAGTTGTGATTATCTGTCTTGCTTTTTAGTGTTTCTGTTGCAGTCCATTAAAAAAAACAGAATCCCTAATTTGTGATCTTGTATTGTCTCCTCTTTGTTAGACCTTTAACAATGACCTATAGGTATATATATTTCTCATTTCCTTTCTCTCCTTCGGTGTAATCTATAATTTTTTAAAAATCTGAGTTAAATTAGGTAGTTTCCCACTTTTTTTTATTTCTAAGAAGAAGGCTATGCTTAGAGACATCACTTCACAAATCCAGAGCATGGAGAAATAAGGAAATAAAACAGTATAAAAATAATAAAAATATTTATGTCATTATACAATTGCTTTGTAAGAGCTTAAAATTACTTTTGGAACTTTATAAAACTAATATATTTCTTCTTATATCTTTCTCAGTGCTCCCTAATCTGTGATCTTGTTAGTTGGAAATCAGCATACATGATACAAATATTTCGGCAACAATTGTATAGCCATTGCTTTGCAGCGTGAGTTATCAATGATCCTATTTCAAATTGACTAACACATTCAAAAGTATGTCTACAACTCGTTCCTTAGTACAGCACAGAAAAAGAAGGGACCTTATGCTATATAAGATTTAGATTGTGTTTAGCATCTTCCATGACTAGACAATTTATCACTGTCTCAACACCAGGTTGAGGGAAGAAGCAAATCAAAGCATCAAAAGACCACGAGTCACTGGGAAGGATTCGTGTCTTCCTTCTAAATTCACATGTTCTTGTTGCTAAACCATCAGTAATTCAAAAGAATTCGTCTCCAGTAGGAAATTACCAAGGAAATACCCAGGTTCTGGAAAGCCTCGTGATCATGGTAGTCTGAAATAGGAGGGCAGGATTACATGGATCAGGGAATATACAAATAAATATAAGAATATAAAAGTCAGACCTGAACACCAGTGGCTTATCTGAATCAAGTAAGCAAAATGCATTCTGCTTACTGATAACTTTAGTGATTTTATTCTTCTTAAGTAAGATCAGCGATTTCTTTATATCTGATCTACAAATACATAAAATAGTGTTTCTCCCTATTTCTTTACTTTTTTATTTATAATAAAATACACTTAAAAATTGAGGGGTAAATCACCTGCAAACTGAGGAGGCAATCTACTACTATATTGCTTATTCCTTTCAGGTTACTTTCATACCTATACTACGTAAGCTTATGTAATTGTAATCTTAATGAAAATACAATTTTTCATTTTAATATTTTAAAAATTATGGAATGAAAATCTCATCTAAATATTTTAACAATATCACACATACCAAAACTATATATTTTACATATAACACAATATACATAGTATATATATTCCATAGTAATTACATATTATAATTTAAATATTATTTATTAGAAAACAAGACTTGAGGTTTTTTTTCCTGGTAGAAGCAATGGTTCTGTGAATACTTTTGTTCACACACCTTTTGGGATTACCGTATTTAATTGTTACCAAAGACAGCAAAATAAAAGACCTCTATGGGAATGAGGCCCGTAGCTTGGAAATCACGGATGTAGTAATGGAATCAGCCAGTATAAATTAGCCAGAATTGCTAAGGTATTCTTCATTAGCTCAGCTGGTACTTTCTTTAATATGACCTTTGGAGGATGATGGGAAATGAGCTGGAGGCACTTCAGAGTGGTTCTACTCCTGACTCTAATCTCTGACTCTGGATAGTTTCTCCTGTGACTGGTTGGAGACCCCTGAGTGAGTGGAGTAGTTGGTCACTGTCGAAAACAAGCACATGGCAGTGCTGGGCTCTGAAATGAGTGCATTTGGGGGCAGGATCCTAGTGGGATCATCGTAGGAGCTCTATATGAGCTGGAAAGTAAAATATAAACAAAAACCAAGACATTCCAGCAAATACAGAGAGAGCCGAGATAAGGAAAGCAATTTCTATGAAGTTTTCCTTCAGAGACACTTAGGGGTCATGACCAGAATGTTGTTAAAGGACGAAAAGAAAGAATACATTTTTGTTTGCATTACAGCATCTCCATCTGCCATGGAAGCATTCAGAGTGTGCAAAGGAAGTGTCTTTTGTCTAAGGCTGAGAAAAATTAATTTTGATTCAGGAGGCACGATTTAAAACAGACATTTGACTACTTCAAGTGACCTGTGACCAATAACATCTGCTTTTGCCAGTTTATCATGAGCTCAATTTGAATCAAGCTGCCAAAATAATATTTTAATGGGTTTTATTGGTCAGTTTCAACTCTCAGATAAATATAAACACACAAATTCATTTAATCTCAATATGGTCTTATTTAAAGTATACATAAGGCTCACATAGATTTGAAAAAAAAAATCTTCCAGTCACTGAATATGTTTTTAAAACAAAGTAACTTGTTGACTAGGTTTTTCCAAGAAAGGTTTCCATGGATTTTTAAAAATAAACTCAAGTGCACCCACCAAAATAGGACATTAAGATATTCTTCCTAATCCTCTCTTGACTCTTTCCAAAACAAAAGTTGAAACTTAGTTTGACCTCTTGTACCATGGTGTTGGCCATGTATTTCAAAACCAAATTGTGTTATCATCACAAATAAAACATCCAATGGAACAGCTGCCATGGAAAACTGATTCTGAATGGGGCAGAGTTCGGTTCTCTGCAACATTGGCATCAGATAAAACTTGAGCTCTCACAGGGTGCTTGGAACTGTCAGTTTTTATATTTCTCCTTTTTTAAAAATAATTTTCGTGCTGGTTCAATTAGTATTATTTAATACACTGCTAAGTAATACTACTTGGTTACCTAAGAGGAGTTTTGACTGGAATATTTTTCTATTGAGAAAAACCTAGAAGGAATCTTTTTATTCCATTGGTAATGCAGAAAGGGCATCTTTTAAGCCAACTCAGTGGACTCCTGAAAATTTTAATTTGATTCATACAACACAGCCCTCTATTGTTATAACACATATTTTGAGCTGTTCTTCATTTTTTCTCCATCTTTCCAGCAGCTGCTGGGAGCAGACTGCCATCATATCCCGCATGAAGTGCCCTCCTCCATGCCCTGGCGTGGTGCTCACACCAGGGCACTGGCATGATTTGGGCACCTGTCCTCCAAGTTGCTGAGGCAGGGCTCTACGTTTTTTTCGCCTATAATGACAGGATCAAATTATGAGCAACAGTGTGCTTCTAAGGAGACATGGGACAGACAACAATAGGGGTTTTCTTTTAAATTTCTTGTATCTCCCCAGATATAATCAGGCCACTGACTCATTAGACAATAGATAATATTACCGGAGACACTCATTTACCTATAGGTATCGTATTTAGATGGTAACAGTAGCTAACACTTACCTAACACTTACTGTATGTCAAGTAGTCTCAACCATGTATGTTATCTGAACCTAAGTAAGGAAACTTATTACCCACTTTGTAGATGAGGCAGCTGAGGCTCAGCTTAACAAAGTGAACAACTTGTTCCAGGTCACACAGGCTGTAATGTAATGAGCAGTGGTGATCATTACTCTGGGGGTTTGTCTCTCTGTCACAAAGATATTTTAAATAACCTGATTTTTCTATCCGTGGTTTTCAATTTCAATTTGAACTTAAAATGATGTATTTTAAACTGTAGAGTTTATCTCTAAGAGCTGGCTCAATCTTTAAGACAGAAGGCATGATATATTCAAGGACATCTGAAAGCTGTACGTCCTCTAGAGATTATTATACATGAGGTGACTTACAGAGCTACAGGTGAGAAGAGAAAATGAAGAGGTGGGTGTAGTATCGGTCCTATAGTCAAAGACACATGTTACCTGGTTTCTTAGTGCAATGGTAACTATTTAGCAGTCCTCGCTAAGTAAGGCATTGTGCTAGACACTTTGGTAGTAAGTTTTCATTCAATCAGTACCAATTGCAATTAATTTATAGATGAGACAGCAGAGGCTCAGGGGAGTATGCAGCCTGCCAGCTCTTACAGCTAACAAGTGGCAAAGTTGGAATTTGAACCTGAGGCCGTTTGAATCCAGAGCTCTGTTTTAACAATCAAACCAAACCTTTCCACAATGTAGATCTGACTCAAGAAAAACTGAATGTAATGCAGGGGCACATTGGCCCATGTGGACCTTCATAAGCTTCAGAAGCTCCAGGGTGTTATACTTCTGGAAGGGTGATGTCCTCCCCAAGGCTGCTGGCAACTTTATCCTGATGTGGCCCTGATGTAAGAGATGCCATTGCTTCAGAAGAAGGAGGAGAGCATATACGAAACTCTCCTGGAAACTTCTCGTTAAATCCAGGGAGGACTTAGACTGAAATCTCCTAGTAAACACCTGCAAACCCCTAGTCAGATCCCAGTGTTAATGTTGCTGTGTCCCATTTATATCTACAAGCTTGTGTCGTCTAAAGACATTTGAGTTATTAGATACCCTTTTATAATATAAATTAACAGATTCCTAAGTGCAATAAGAACACCTAAGGCAGGTAAGTGAGAGATAACCTTTACTTTTCAGAAATAATCTTTATGTAAAGTCTGTATCCATGTGTATAGACTGTAGGACACTGAGTTCCTCCATCTCTTGTCTTCATGATACTCTTTTTTCTCTTTTCAAGATGAGAAAATTGCAAAAATCGGGAAGGCATTTCCACTGCTCTTTAGTGATTCCAGTTTCCCCCAGAATTTCCTCGCTAAGTGTATGTGACTATTCCTATTTGTCCTTCCTTATCAGTCTCCGGGACTGTGATTGTCTCTTGATCTGGGCCCACTTTTTAGCCTTCTCTTTAAAGGTTTATGCCTGCGATTAGGTACATGGAAGCATTTGTTGTCATACCTGACCCCTAGCCTTGTACAATTCCAGGCTTTCTGTGTAAGAGATGCTGAAGACAGTGATCTTTTTTGAAGGCTGGGACTAGGGGATTTATCTTGGTGCTGTGTTTGCCTAGAAAGTGCATGACTTTGGCTTATAGTGGCCTCCGTTTCGGGGGCTGTAGGGAGGCTGTTGGAGGGTGTGGAGAGACTTAAGGCCTCAACAGTCCTCTCCCCCATGAATGGGAGTATTCATGCCACAAAAGCAAGTGTTTCAGAATTTATTGAAGTATGTCTGAGCTATTTATTGTGATTCAGGACATACAAATTTCCATATTTGACAGGTAGCATGGAAAGAATGATAGGAAATATCTCGGTTTGCTTTCAGTTAACAGAATTTGACTGAGTTGTTTTTTCTTAATCAGACAGCAGAGCAAGGACATGGATGACTCATTATTTAATCTCTCATCTGTTAATATTAGCAGGATGTCTTGCTTTAGCAGATTTCATATTTAGTCCTTTTGCTCGGTTGACTTACCGTGAAATGATGGCGAGTCACAATGCAGACCTGTTTGCCGTCTTGACATCCGTCTCATCCTTCCTTTACTGTGGAGCTACAGTGTGATCCGTGTTCTGCCATCCTGGCTCCAACCCCAGGGCAGAGCCCTGATTGTTTTAAGGCAATCAGACCAATCCCATAACCCCTTGCACAGTGATCCCTTCTCCAGACCAAAACCAGTCCTTACAATAATATGGTGGCTCCCTGGGGCTGCCTCAGAAGTGAGCATGTCACGAAGAAGGAACCAAGTGGACTTGAACTCAGAGCTTCGTACTGATGATCGCAGGAAGAGAGGCCTGTCCCACCCTGGGTGGGAATGAGGCAGACTGCACTACATTCTTCCCTGTGGGAAGCAGCACGGGGCAGGAAGCTGGCATATGGAGAAGTTCAGAGCCGGGAGAAGCCATCGCAAGGAAATGGGGTGTGAGCCTTGGCCAAATCATGCCTAAAGTTTATCCTGCTGGGCCTTCATTTACATAAGTTAATAAATTACCAGGCTTGATGAAGCCTAATTTTTCTTTTCTTTTTGCTCACAACCAGGAGCAACATAACTGTTAAATAGTAGCACACCACCAATGCCATTTCGGGGTGATTTCATAAGAATAATATGGTATCTCATCCTGGGTGAAGACCTTTGGAATTCATTTTCAAGAACTAACATATGTTTCCACATTAATACCTACAACAATTGGTACGCAATGTTACAGTTACCCTTGCTTCAAAAGAAAATGATGATGCAGAAAAATTAAGCACTTTGTTGCAATCCACCCCATAATTATGCAAAGTTAAGAAGTTAGAGAAGAGGGCATGCAGGATAATATAGAGGAAGAGTTGCATAACACACAGTCATTTGAATGAGAAAAGGAGTAAATGGAAAATCTCATTTCATTTCTCTTGTTACTAAATTAAAGCAAAGCCTGTGGGTTAGACCTTATAGTGGGAGAGAGAACATTTATATCCTTAGTCTCTGTTAATACCTCAAGCTCCATGGTGATTAAGCTCCCTCAAAGCCTAATAACTGGAAGTGAAACGAAGGAATGCACAGTCCTAGTTGAATGCTGGATGCAAAGGAGGATTACCAGTGAGATGATAAGGTGATGAGCTTATTAATATCTTCTTTATTACTCCCATTGTTTGGATTTGTCACAGTCACATATTAAGGAGTAAGAATGAATAGTACTTTTTCTTTTTTAGTAACCCATTAAGTAACTGTACCGTATTTAAAGGAATCCTGGCACCCAGGGGCATTCCTCATAATGAACAGAGTAAACCTGAGTCAGGGGCTGTGGCTACCACCAAGTCAGCCTCCAGTTTTTATTTGCACCATATGACTGGAGCCACGCAGCTGTGCTGCACGCCCGGGTGAGTCACAGTTCATTAGCTGATAGTCATTCCATTGCCAGAACTTTCCATTTGGCAAATGTCAAAATTGGAGGGCTCAGAAGTCCCAGCAGATTTAAGAATGAGTTCCTAATGAAAGCTCAGCGTTTGTGTGGATTAACGAGAGGAAATAGTCTCCAGAGTACTCAAATGCTCCCATTTGATAAAGGGCGGTCGGGGCCAGGTACACTCACACATGTTCAGCCTTTCTCTTCGTTGCAAAATGCTGAGCCTCAGTTTTCAGCCAGTATCCAGAATGTCTCCTTCCTAAGTCGGCCACATCAAATTATTTCCTCATTTATAGTAAGTGGCATTCTATTTTATGAAAGGCTGTTCAGATTTTTCATAAGAAATGTTGTATTATTAAAGACACTTTCCCTCACTTTGGTGCCTCTCAAATAGAAGGCACTAATTTTTCAAAGACATTAAGACCTTTTTATTTGGCTATACATAATATCCAACCATCATATCAATATTGATTAAAAACAGGTCCAAGACTGATTAAGTCCTCTGATATTCAATGACGTTTGCCACTTATATACTTTCAGCCCCCCAACGGTCTGGCATTTGCATTTCAAAGCTTGTGATAAAATGCCTGGGTTATTCTCCAAATAATGCCAACACTATGATTCTCATCTCTGACCTTGACCAAAAAGACTTCATTGTTTTATTACTCAAGATTGTGGCAATAGTCGGGTTTATGGTTTTTCTGAACTCACCTTTTTGAGTGCTTCCTTTGGACCTTAAAGATAACCTTAATGCTCTCTAAACACTTTTCTTAAAGTGGCATCTGCTAAAAAGCCAGCCATGGATACACTGTCAGACTAGGTTTCCTGAGGTTCCAAGTGAGAGGCCCACCCCTTCGTGAGCTTTGTGGAGATGACCAGAAGCACTCCAGAAAGGTCACATTCCCTTCCGGGCTCCAGTGAAGAACTCCGTGTTTGTCTAAGTTGACTCACTGCAGCAAATCAGAGAAAGAGACAAGATGTGCATACTCCATCCTATGGACGAAAGCCTCCTTACATCATTTGCATTTGGGCAGGTAGGAAAACCTTTTTCTCTTCAGTGTGCATGTTGTGGCATAAAATAAGGAGGCAGAGATAATCTGGTAAGAATTCAGACACTCTTTCAACTCATATTTGGCGGAAGAGGGCGTAGTCTTTCCTTCCTATGTTCTCAGGCTTTTCTTCATTTGTAGCATCTTGCCATATACTCACTCGTGGTCCCTTCCCAGCAATGCTATAATCAAGATTCCTTCTGGATGAAGCCTCCCTGCTTCCTTCTACTTCCCCACCAGCTGCATGAGAAAAGGAGACTGAAAATTTTGAATGTGACACATAAACTTTGAAATCAGAAGGATGTTAATTGCCCCATTCATCTCTTTAAAAAATAATGTAATATAATTAAAGACAATGTTACTTAAAAAACAAAGTTTTTTTTGACAAAAATACCCTCACTAAAATTTCCATTTTTACATTTCCATCATTTATTTATATGCATAAATATTACATACACTTATAACCAAAGAATGCATACTTTCCTGTTCTCCAGTGTTTATGATCATTTTTCCCATCTCCATATTATTTTACCTAATTGATAAACCATAATTTACTTGAACACTCTCATGGAGTCAGACATGTAAGTTTCTAACAAGATTTTGCTCTAATGGGCACCTCTCAGATTAACAGCTTCATTCATAAAGCTCTTGTGCTTCTTTAAAACAAATTTCCAGGGTAGAGAGTTTGCTAGATCATAG
>JAVSCE010007461.1:0-42839 GCA_032199065.1 Smutsia gigantea | reverse complement strand
GAAATCCCATGGTTACTATAAGATACTGGTTATTTCAGTGAGCTAAGGAGAGGTGGCTAAGGAAAGCAGATGAAAATGCAGCTTATCTAGGTGCAGTGGGCATACAACTAGTGTATGTTTACACCTGGGAGTACATAAAATAATTTCAAGAGTTTCACAGATATAAATAATAGTGAGGGATTCAACACCCAAATTCTCATTTTTCATATGTACTTTTTCCTACAGCATATCTATGAGAGCCTACGTCATTTTGCAGATTTGCGTTTTCCGTCTCCCCTTTAAAAGCGACCCTTCTCACACTTCACAAAACAATGGAAAATCTCTAATCTGTTTCTCGTTCATTACAGTAGATTGTGTTGAGATGTAAAAATCTCAGAGATACCAAAGGAACAAGTCATGATGTTGATGTAGGTGCTGAGAAAATGAATGATCCAAATAAGTGTGTAACAAATCCTTTTGCAAATCAGTTTTCAATTTTTGATTTGAACAATACTGATGGAAGATCAAATTGATTTGTCAGTGGAGAGCTCATTAATAATAACTTTTTGATAGGTCACCATGTAATCTTGGGATATAATACAGAGGTAGTTCAAACAATTGAATGACAGATTTTTTTCTCTCCAACTACTTGTTAATGTGAACAAAGTATATCACCATTTACATCTATAAAAAAAATGACTGCATGTGTTTAGTTATAACTAACATTTCCACTTACACATTTCAAGACAGATGAGTCTGTTTAGTTGAATTCTTACTCTAGACAACTTTCATAGTCTACATCCATACTGAAATACAAGATCAAATGAATTGGATCTCAAACTATTTACAAATATAAGAGAATATTAATACAATAGCCAGGTTTCCAATCCATTGAAGTGTTATTCCCCTTGATTTATTTGGGATTAACAATGCCTCTCAGTTATGTGCTTTAATTTTCAGGTTTATTTCTAGCTGTTTAGTAAGTTTAGGTGCTATTATAAGAATTATGTTTTTTAAATTAAGACAATATTTTAGAGCAGGTTGAGGTTCACAGCAAAATTGAACAGAAGGTACAGGGATTTTCCATATACTCCCTTCTCCCATACCTTTATAGCCTCCCAAATATCAACATATCCCACCAGAGTGGTATATTTGTTACAAATGATGAACCTAATTGATATATAATAATCACCCAAAGTACATAGTTTACATTATGACTCACCTTTAATGTTGTACAGTCTATTGTTTTGGACAAATGTATGCTGACATGTATATATCATTATGGTATCATATAGAACATTTTCACTGCCCCCAAATTTTCTATGCTTTGGCTATGCATCCCTCCCTCCCCCCAACCCCCTGGCAACCACTGATCTTTTTACTGTCTCCATACTTTGCCATTTCAAAATGCCTATAGTTCAAATCATACAGTAGGCAACCTGTTCAGATGGGGCTCTTTCTTTTAGTAATATGCATTTAAGGTTCCTCCATGTCTTTGCATGGCCTGATAGCTCTTTTATTTTTGGTGCTGAATATGCCATCATCTGAATGTACTAGTTTATTTATTTCCTTACATACTAAAGTACATGTTGTTTGCTTCCAAGTTTCAACAATTATGAATAAAGCTGCTATAAACATCTGGACTCAGGTTTTTGTATAAGTACTAGCTATCAGTTCCTTTAGGTAAATATGAAAGACCATGAATGTTGAATTGAATTGTAAGAGTATGTTTAGTTTTATAAGAAACCACCAAACTGTCTTTCTACTGTTTGGTGGGAAATTTGCTATACCATTTTCAATTTTCACTAGCAGTGCATGAGTTCCTCTTGCTCACATCCTCACCAGCATTTGGTGGTATCAGTGTTCAGGATTTGGCCATTCTAATAGGTATGTAGGGGTATCTCACTTTTGTTGTTCTAATTTTCATTTCCCTGATGACGTGTAATGTGGAGCTTCTTTTCATATGTTTATTGTCCATCTCTATGTCTTCTTTTATGAGGTGTCTCTGAAAGTGTTAAGGTCTTTGGCCTGTATTTCTTAATCCAGTTATTGACTTTTTTATTGTTGATTTTTAAGAGGTCTTTATATATTTTGGATAGCAGTCCTTTATTAAATGTATCTTTTTCAAATATTTTCCCCAAGTCTGTGGCTTCTCTTCATTTTTTTGACATAGTCATTCATAGTGCAGAAGCTTTAAACATTAATGAAGTCTAGCTTATCAGTCATTCCTTTCATTTATTGTGCCTTTGGTCATATATCTAGAAAGGCATTAACATAAACAAGGTCATCTAGATTTTCTCCTATGTTATCTACTAGGATTTTTAAGGTTTTGCACTTTACATTTGGGTCTGTGATCCATTTTGAGTTGATTTTTGTAAAGAATATAAAGTATGTCTAGATTCAGTTTTTTTTGCATGTGGTTGTTTAGTTGTTCCAGCACTATTTGTTGAAAAGATATTTTATATCCATTGTATTTCTTTTGCTCTTTTGTCAAGATCAGTGGGTTATAGTTATGCGGGTCTATTTCTTGGCCCTATTCTCTTCCATAGATATATTTGCATATTCTTTTCACCAGTACCACACTGTCTTGATTACTCTGGCTTTATAGTAAGTCATGAAGTCATGAAGTGTCAATCTTTTAACTGTTCTTCAATATTGTGTTAGCTCTGCTATGTCTTATGCCTCTCCATATAAAATGTAGAATCAGTTTGTTAATATCCACAAATAACTTGCTGGAAAGTTGACTGGGACTGCTATAAATTTATAGGTCAATATGGGAAGAACTGACATTTTGACAATATTGTGTCTTCCTATCCATGAACATGGAATAACTCTTCATTTATTTAGTTGTTCTTTGATTTAATTTTCCTTATATAGATTTGTACATATTTTTTTAGATTTATACCTAAGTATTTCACTTTTGGGGGTACAAGTACAAATGGCATTGTGATTTTAATTTCAAATTCCACATTGGTGGTATATGACAAAATAATTGGCTTTTGTGTATTAAACTTGTAACCTGCAACCTGATTATAATTGCTTATGCTGGGAGGTTTTGGTTGATTTAAGACTGTTAATATAGATGATCATGTGGTCTGCAAACAGTTTTAGTTCTTCCTTTCCAATCTGTATACCTTTTATTTACTTTTCTTGTCTTATTGCAATAGCTTTCAGTCCAATTTTAAAAATGAATGATAAGGGGGGACATTTTTGCCTTGTATTTGATCTTAGTGGGAAAGCTTCAAGTTTGTCATCATTAAGTTTGATGTTAACTGTAGGTTTTTTTGTAGATATTCTTTATCAAGTTGAAGAAGTTTCCATCTATTCCTAGTTTACTGAGTTTTTATATAAATGGTTGTTGGATAAATGTCAAATGCTTTTTATAGATATGGTCATGTGGTATTTGTCTTGTAGCCTGTTGATGGGATGGATTACATTAACTGATATATGAATACTGAGCTAGCCTTGAATACCTATAAAAAGCCCACTCAGTCATGGTTTATAATTCATTTTATACATTGGTGGATTAAAATTTCTAATATTTTCTTGAGGATTTTTACTTCTCCATTCATAAAGTGTATTGGGCTGTAGTTTTCTTTTCTTATAATGTATTTTGTTTTGGTATTAGGCTATATAGGGTATTAGATTATTTGTCTAGAGTGAGTTAAGTATTCTCTCTAGTTCTATCCTCTGAAAGAGATTGTAGATAATTGATATAAGTTCTTCCTTAAGTGTTTGGTAGAAGTAACCTGTGAACCCATATGGGCCTGGTGCTTTCTGTTTTAGAAGGTTTTTAATTTTTATTCAATTTCTTTAATAGATATAGGCCTATTCAGATTGTCTATTTCTTCTTGTGTGAGTTTAATCAGATTGTGTCTTTTAAGAAATTGGTCTATTTTGTCCAGGTTATCAAATTTGTAGGCATAGTATTCTTTATTATTAAAGAATAGTATTCTCAGGCTCATGGTAGTTCATTGATATCCTTTTAATATCCATAGGATCTGTAGTGATGTATATCATTTCTGATATTAGTAATTTGTTTCATCTTCCTTTCTTCCTTTGTTAGCTTGGCTATAGACTTATCAGTTTTATTGATTTTTTTTTTCAAAGAACCATCTTCTAGTTGCATTGACTTACTAATTGGTTTCTTGTTTTAAATTTCATAGATTTCTGCTTTATTCTTATTTCTTCTTTTCTTTTGTTTACTTAGAATTTAATTTACTCTTCTTTCTCTAGTTTCTAAAGGCAAAAGCTGATTATTGATTTTAGATCTTTCTTCTTTTCTAATATATGCATTCAATATTTTACATTTCCCTCTGAGCATTTCTTCTGCTGCATCCACAAATTTTGATAAGATATTCTTTCAATTTCATTAAAAAATATTTTTAATATCTCTTGAGTTTTTTTTCTTTGGCCCATGTGTTATTTAGAAGTAAGTTGTTTAATCTCCAAGGATTTGGGGATTTTTTTTTTCAGTTTTCTTTCTATTTTGACTTCTAAGTTCATTCTCTTGTGGTCTGAAAGCAGACATGGTACAACTTCTATTCTTTTAAATTTGTTAATATGTATTTTATCCTCAAAATGTGTACTTCTTTGGTGAATATCCCATGTGATCTTGACAGGGATGTGTATTCTGTTGTTAGATGAAGTAGTCTTTAGAAGAATTATCATTTAAAAAAAAATTCAATTGTTGCTATTAAATAGACATAAATTTTCTATGTTGCTCTTATAATAGTAACATTTTGAAATTTATTGATTAATACTAATAGTTTTTTTTATTTTCTACATATACAGTCATATCATCTAAAACTAATGACAGTTTTATTTCACTTTTCAAAAATTTATGAATTTATTTTCTTACGGTCTTATTGAACTTCCCAGATCATTCAGTAAAATTTGTAATGTAGTGCTTCCAATAAATGCTCAGGAAAAAGTCTTGGAATATCTTATTACATCAGGGATTTATTTTTACTGTAAGCTATTTGTAGATACCCTTATTCAGGTGAAAGATTTTCTTTTATCTCATTCCTGATTTTCCAGTAGTTGCTCCAATAATTCTTATAGTTTTGTTCATGATATCTTTAAGCATGTATGGCTTCTGCATATTGTCTAATGTTTCTCTATACCTGTTAATATGATCACATGAGAATTCATCTTTATCTTAATTGTAAAATACATTTATATTTTGAATCAAGACAAAACTTTCAGTCTATTAGTAAAACTACTTAGTCATGATATATTATCCTCTTTAAATATATTACTTTTTAATGTATCTCAGTATATTTTCATGTAATATCACCACATGTAATTTATAAAAAAATATACTGTGTAATTATGCCTCAATATTATCCCTCAATTAATTATGACTTTTTAAAAAGTATATTCAACCTGAAGATAAGTGACATAGAAAGAAGTATTTTACAAATGCTGGATATGAAGTAAAAAGTGAGTTTAATCTCATTTTTGCCTATCAACTATGCGATTTTAGGTGAGTCATTTAACCTCCCCAGATACCTCATTTGTTAAAAGAAATTTATATATCTATATCATCTAGCTCTTTCAAGGACACCATACAATAATTTTTAAAAGTATCAAGGTCAAAGCAGCAATACAACAAATGTCCATCAAACTTAAATATGGTATGTTGTTAAGTATCTTCATAATCTTATTTTGAATAAGGATGTTAAATACTCTTCACTGACATAACCTTAAATTTATAATAGTCTCATATAAAAGAAGATGCTCTCTCTTTTTTGTTTGTTTTGCTTAGCTGGATTGAAGTTATAAAATGGGGTATGGCTACTTAATTTAAGAAGAATTTCTGAAGAGTAATGAAAGAAGGCCTTATAGTCTTACATTATTATTTATTGTTATTTTATTAATTTTATTTCATTATATTTTTATTTTTTGTTACTTTTTCTTAATGTCTGCTGGCACCTAACTTTATTCCATTCATTATACAATTGAGTCAGGAAAATTCTTAGCACCTTCTTGCCTTTGGATGTCCCCACTTCAGAAGCAAATTTAGCCAGATCCTTGTTCTTCTGTCCCTCTTTATAACCACAAAAATGTCATATAAACTAACCTTGGATATAGACCTGCAAGCAAGCCTTTGGAGTTCCCTTGATTTCTTCTAATTAGCCGATCCTTTTGTTGATTCCAGGCACCGCAGACACTCTTCCATCAAATTTTCTCTTTTTATTTTTTATACTAGTATACGTTAGTTTATGTTACCTACAATAATAACCTTGAAATAGGCCACAGTGAACAGGAAATGTCATTGCCTTCAAAGAGATCACTGTTTGGGTTGATTGAAAAATTAGACAACCTGCTTTATAAAGTATGATTGATGACCATCTGTCATGTATTTGTTGAAATATTCTGTCATGAATCTGGTGAAAGAAAAATGAGTGAAAAGGATTTGCACTTCCTCATGATGATATTTCAAAAACCAGATTGACACCCATGCCTTAAGAACAAAACAAGTGACAAAATATATGAAATAATAGTTTTCTGCTATTGGACAACAGTCTATGGAAGACAGTGATCCCTGCAAAAAAGGAGGCAATCAAGGTGATCTCTGCATGTGCCCAAAGCTGAAGTGCAGGGAAGGTATACCCAAATAGAACTCAGCAGTCTCCTTGCATGAGTGTGAAGAGTCAGAATTTGTGGAAGTCAAGCTGTCTAGAATTAATGGAGGCAAGTGCCAGAAAAAGAGCTGTCCACAGAATGTGAACCATAGACTCAAAGGGGATTTCTCTCCAGTCTTCACCTGAGTATTGATAAATGCATATGTGTGAAGAAACTCCCTGAACCCAGGGAAAGACAGACAGGTAAAATAAGGTAGAAAAATCAGGCAGGGCCAGGAATAATTTGTATTCTAGATAGAGAGGAAAGGCCTCCCAAAACATGGAGTATTGGTAGAGTTCTCAGAGGGAATTGCTTCAGTAGTGAGGCATAATTTGCCCTTCATTAAATGCTCTTTTGGAAGTGTGTAAGAAAACTTAAAAATAAGTCTAAAATTAATGAGTCAAGTTATTCCCAAGTAACTTAACTACACCAGAAATAAAGCCTCAATATATTTAAAGGAATACACACACACACACAGAACTCCATCATCAAAACATAAAATTCTCGATTGCATCAAATAAAATTAACAAGCATGAAAAATATAAAAATTGACTCCTGATGATAATAAAAATCAGTCAACAGAAGTAGAACTAGATTTGACACAGATAATAGAACTAGCAAACAGCAATGATAAAAAAGCTTTTACGTATTCCATATTTTCAAGTAAATAGAAGAAAGCATGAACATGCAAAGGGGAGAAATAAATATATAAAAAAGATCCAGATCAAACTTCTAGAGATGAAAAATAAATATCCTAGGTGAAAAGTACATAGGATCAAGAGGATATGAAATACTGTACAATATTAGTGACTTTAAAGATGTAAAACAGAATATACACAAAATGAAAAACAGGAAAAAATATTGAAAAATAAAATATAGTCATTCAGTGAGCTGTGACAAAATATTAAGCAACCAAATATACAGGTACCTAGAATCTCACATAACTGTGCAGGTCAGCTTGTTAGTAAACTGAGGGTTGGCTGGTCTATAATTATTTCAGTTGAGATGACCCATCCCTTGTTTATGTGATCTCTCATTCTCCAGTAGAATAGCCCAAGCTTGTTAAATGATGATGACGTAGATCCGAGAAAGTAAACAGAAGTGTGCAATATCTCTTAATACCTACATTTGGACCAGGATAACTGTCATGTCAGCCTCATTCATTTTGGCAAAGCAAGTCCAAGGTTAACCTAGATTCATGAGGTGTGGAAATAAACTTCAGCTTTTGAAGGCATCACTTTGCAGGAGTTGTTCCACAACAGGGAAGATTGGGGAAATTTTTAAATAATCTATCTGTCATATATATTTTAATAATAGTTACTAAATCCATGTTATATTGAATGGCACTTTGTTTTGATGTTATTCTTCAACTTCTGTTTCAAATAATAAATAAGTGGTTCAGACATAAAGGACAGACTTGGTCTCAGTAATAATTTCATTTTCTAAAAGTTTATCCTATGATTACATTTCCACTTTGAATGGTCACTCTTCTTTCCACATTTTTTCCTAATATTTCATATCCCTCTCTATTCAGAGCATAGTTGGATACTGAGATAATGTACTAGACTTCATAATATCTAGTTATTTTTTAACCAAAATTGTGTACATTTCAATCATGCAGCCAATATTTCATCTGGGAATAATTAGAAGGTGTTTTACTTTCTTAAGCCAAACCACTTCAAGTGTAAGATACTATAGAAACAAACTGATTGAATAATATATAACATTCCAGTATAATGCTGCAGTGAGCTAATAGCTTGTGACTCAAATATCTGAATGCCAAATCCCTTTTGGCTTCCTTTGAAAAGCTCCATATATACTATCATTCATGCACTGTAGAAAGATAAAATAGAAAAGCCCAAGAGTTTCCTATAATTATATAATTTATTCTCTTTATCTTAAAATAAAGCCAGTTAGAAAAGGAGCTTGAATATTTGGAAGAAAATCACACATTTAAAGACTTAATTGGTTCTTTATTAGGAAATTATTTTCAATAAGTTGTTATAAAATTTCTTGAATAATTTGAAATGGAGAAACTGACAATTCAGAAATGCTGAATAATTTGCCAATGTGAGAGAATTAACAGAGATATTTTAATTATTACTTTCATATAAATTACTTATTGCTTAACTTAAAATATTTGTATTAGAAACATTTCACTCTAACCAAATCTAATGGATCTAAGCTCACATGTCCAACTCCCAGGTGCAAAGTGTAGTAGACATTCATTTGTTTAGCTTCCCATGCCTTTGAATATTCTATTTTTGTTAATTGTCCAGTTTGTGAATCTTTTCTTCCCAAGGCAGAAAATGTAAAGCCTGCATTATCAGGCTCCTGTAAAACTGTATTTCACATATGATGTACGTTTTTCCATCAGATAAACTAACAAAACTGATTCAATAGTGAGCAATATAAGAGGATAAATCTTCTAACAGATGTGTTATAAAATCCATCTGGTTCTTTAAGGGAGACAGTGGTAGAGGTTTTGGCTTCCAGTTTTGATCATTGTAGGTGCCTAAAAGCAGTGATGTGTGTTGTCATTAGCAAACCTCCCATGTGCTTGTTTGGGCTGCAGGGAGGCCCAGTGAAATTTGAATTTCACATAAATATTAATTTCTTACTATAAGTATGCCCCAAATATGAGGTTACTTTTACTTAAAAAAAAGAAGAAGAAGAAGGAGAAGAAGCTGGTGTTTGTCTAAAATTCAAATTTGTTTGGGTCTTATATTTTTATTTGCTAAATCTGTTAAACCTTTGCCTGGGCATTTCTGACTATTTAGCCTGAAAGTGAGTTTCTAACCTCTTCTTGAGACACTGTGAGCTACATAAAGTAACCTTATAAAATTACTTTTGTCTTAAACTACCTAGAGTTAATTTTATTACTTACTAAATAAAGTACAAAGACTTTTTGATATGGTATAAGAGGAACCTAATGAATATTACAGAAATAGGAACACTTGAATAAACTGCATGTGGAATCCACTTGTCCTTATCCCAAGGACAAAGAAAATGCTTTCTTCAGCATGGCAATGGGAATTACATTTTTCACTGAGGGCTAGAATCATTGAGAAGGGCTGTAGTTGTTCTTCTGTTAGCCCAAAGATAACAGTTGGCAGATGGTACCTTGAAACTGACTTTATGATTTTAATGGAGATGACAGATACTGAGGTGACAGAGGCCTCTGTCACTGTGGCTCTGAAGTCTACTTGAATAATTACAACCCACCTGGCCACTAGTGTTAAGTGCTACATAGTGGGTATAGTTATGCAAATAGATTTCAGAGGCATAATGGCAACCAGAATGGCCCAGTCCACAGTGATATTTAGCTGTGGCTGATTTATCACTGGTACCATGCACCAAAGGAAATGCGATGTAAGAAAAATAAATCTCTAAGAAATTTCTCTTTGCAAAGAGATCTAACTAGACTCATTATCAAAGAGTCAGAGATTCTTGAGAATTTCTAAAAGAGTTTGGAAAAGAAAATTGGGATTACCTTAAGAATGGTGTCAAGAATAATGTTGCACAAACATTCTATACACCTTTCAGGTAACTTCTCCAAGGGGCCCTGTGCCTAGGGTAATTTCACCCAGAGAAGAGCCAAGTACACAGACTATGCTTATTCAGTGATTACGCTGATTCTGAGCTAACATAGATTCCTGGTTAAACTATGCAAACTGTGGTATACAGGTTTCTGGGAGTCAGGTGGTAAGTGGGGTTTGGCCCAACTTTCCCTCAAAGTGGTCTAATTGGTCTATAAATATATTCTGTATTAAATCTCAATTTCTAATTTATAGTTAGGAGAAGCATAATCAGCAACTTGATTGTATCTGTGACCTATGGGATGGTATGAAAAAACAAGTGGAAACTTCTTGAGTGTCTCTCTTCATATCAAAATAGTAAACCAAAATCAAGACTTCATCCCTGATAAAATGTAAAGATTGGTACCAACATCAAAAACTTAAAAGGTACACTAATAATGATTCTGTTCATATTCAAACCTCCAGAACTCTAAGATCTGCTAGCTTATACTACCCAAGGACAAAACAGAGTAACTCGCAGCTAAAACATCAGCCTGGATATTTTACACATTTTTGCACTGGAATAAAAAGGAAGAAAAAAAATTATTGTGTTGTTTAGGTAATCAATTTTGATTTTCAAGGGGATATAGGCTGTTTGTTGACCCAATCTTGGTAGAAAGATTACAAATAAACACAGAGGATCCCCTGATGTAACCTCTAGTACTGCCATGTCTTTGAAAAAGTTAGAGTGACAGCACCATTATAAATGCACAGTAACCAAGGACTTCCTTAGGAAATTCAGTTTTGAGTCATCCTTCCAGATAAATAACACTGACCAATTGATCCATTAGCTGAGAGCAAAGTGAACATGAAATATATATTGAAAAAGTAGTCTCAACACTAATGGTAATCTTTTAATCAGTGGCAGAAATGAAGAATGTGGTATCTATCATATCTATTCCTCCCTCCATCTGTTTGTCTGTCTAAATGTTTCATTTTCCTCTTTCTCTTCCTTTTTTGCTTTATTTGGTATCTATTGAGTAGAGGTTAACTTTATCTCATCTGTAAGCTAAAAAATATCAAGATAGTTATGACTGGTCTATAGGAGTATGATACAATGAGTTATAAGAAATACATATTTGGTCATTCAGATGACCACATATATATTTCCCAAGTATATTTGGTCTTCATCCACAGTTCCTGAAAACACTGCAGAATCTTAAAGGTGAAAGGGGTATCTTGTCATGTTAATGAGACTTTTGGCCTCACGCAAGTGCAGGGGCTGGAGGTTGAATCAGCCAATGGCCAATGACTTAGTCAATCATGACTATGCAGTGAAGCCCTCACAACAAACCATGAGAAGAGCGTATCACTCTCTTGGATCCTGCTTCTCTGTCAGAGAGCACTTCCATGCTTGGGAACCAGAATGCTCCATATGCCACCAATCCAGGCCCCAGGCTCCACAAGGATAGAAGCTCCTTTATTTGGGACCTTGCCCTATGTAACTCTTCATCTGTCCATTAAACTTGTATCCTTAATAGTATCCTTTATTAAACTTGTGAACTTAAGTGTTTTCCTCAGTTCTGTGAGTCACGCTAGCAAATTAATCGAACCTAAGGGGGAGGTTGGAACCTCCAATCTGTGCTGCTTAGTTAGAAGCTCAGGAGTTACACCACTGTATACTATTATTGTTGTATAGGGAAAAAAAAAAAACACAAGGACGAATGAATATTACTCAGAAATCTTGGACTTGTAGATTCAGTAACTGATTTTACCTCTTTATTGGAAAGAGTGATCACTTTTTATTTGTATAAAGAATAGTTGGGCTATGTTTGGGTGCATGCTATTTAGAAGTTTGAATAGGGAGGGAGTATACATATTGCTCATAATAATAATGTTTGACCAATATTAAGACCTTAGCTTAATGGACTTTTATGATTTGCAGTGGTCTAACATCTTTAACTACCCCATCCATATTTAAAAATTATTCATGTTTTGTATATTGCCCTGCTAAGTTACAAGGAAGGAAACTTTTCCCCAAGAATCCCTTGCAGCTCAGATGCAGGATAATGATGCACATTCTGCTAGTCAGATGTACTTAAGATTTGGAGGTTAAATGAAATGGTCACGTGAAGGGTAATCATTGATAATTGAAGAATGTGCTGATGGGTATATGTCTACCTGTTGAAAAAAATAATTAGTTTAAAGTGCAGTTGTAATCATAGTTCTCTTGTTCCGTGTTTTCCCATTGTCTCATAAATAACAGTCAAACGTTCTTTTATAATTTAATGTTCTGCAAAATATAGTCTCATTTCAAATTTCCAGATATTTGTTTCACTACTACCTTACATGCCTTAAACTTAAATTTATCTCTACCTGCTGTGATTTGTTATATGGACCACCAATTTCTCAAACCTGTGTCCTTTAACTTCCTCCTTTCCAGGTGCTCTTGAGCTTTGTCTGTCACAGATGCTACCCATTGTCTAAGGCTGCCCTTCAGGAAGCCTTTCTTAAATATCCAAACCGAATGACTTCTACCTAAGTCTTGTATTATGAGTATCTCTGATTTTGATTGTCATGTCCATTATCTTGCTTTCATACACATTTTAATGTTACATTTATAAAGCCTTGGACTTTCAGAATTATAGACTTTAAATCATATAATACTATTCAAAAGTAAATAATCATTTTTAATTTTGTATATAGAACTGAGCATAGAGCTACCATGTAATCTTAGTATGAAACCTATCTCTGTCATTATTCTGAAAAGAATGCTTTTATAAATTCACCTGAAAATCAAAACTCACCATAAGATATATAAAATTAGGTCCTGAAATAATTGTACAGTGAATTAAAACTAAAACATAAAAAAAAAAAAAACAAGATCCATCAATTTTCTGGGTACTCAAGCAATTGATAGGCCCAAGTGAAGAAATGCACATTTTCCTTGTTAAGTGTCCTCCTGATAAAGGAATAGAATATTCTTGAAGCTAGAAAACATTTTGCAAATCAGGAGATAATAAATAAAACTTTACATATACAGATTAAATCCAAAATAAATATTATTTTAGATTAAAGATTAAATTATTTGTGTATACTTAGAAAGTGAAACTGTGCTTTGAAAAAAGATT
Source organism: Smutsia gigantea (assembly GCA_032199065.1). Taxonomy (NCBI): domain Eukaryota; kingdom Metazoa; phylum Chordata; class Mammalia; order Pholidota; family Manidae; genus Smutsia; species Smutsia gigantea. The sequence continues at coordinate 29,581 of JAVSCE010007461.1, read as the reverse complement.
AAATTTAAGCTAAGTAAATATAATTTTTAAAAGTATTTAACTTACTTCTCTTGAAAGATTAGTTGTGAAATGCCCTACTACCTCTACCAATGTATTGAACAGTATAGTGTAAATAGAGCCCAGATATTCATAAAGGTAACTGTCTTTGTAAAGTGTTTCTGCTAGTGTTACAGTGAATCTCTGTGTACTATAGTTGTATAATCATTTGATGGCCAATTAGTATTTGAAATTTATCTTTAAAATTTAAGTTTATTGTTACCTGAGATGTTTTGGTTTCAAACTATACTGCATTTATAACCCTTAAGCATCTTCTATTTGCAAGATTTACTTACTCTGACTGGTTAAAACAATAAACCCCAGAATGTGCTATTATTTTTGAAGAGGACAGTTAACACAAATGCAAGCATTTGAGTAGGCATCATTTCTGTCCCTGATAAATTTCAAAGGTTCCTGGTTATTATACCATTTAGAACTTCCCAGGGTCCCATTTTCCAGGCCAGACTGCAAAGAAAACTCATAAAAATGGAAATTTATAAAAGAAGTAACATTGTGATTCCAATGTTCAATGGGGAAGAATTGCTTGGCCAGCAGTCCAAACACAGGAATGAGCATCTTACAATCTTCTATGTGTACTGTCCCCATTAATTTACATAGAGGACAGCTGAAAGAAAAAAAAAAACAAAAACAAAACAGCCACTATAGCAGACACGCAGAAATCTAAACATTAAGAACAAGTTTAAAGGGCTGAATTGACTTTAAAAGTGAATTTGAAGGACTTTAAATAGGGGCTTACTTAGCCAATATTTCAGAATATTTTAATTAAATCAGTGTTGCTCAGGGTTGAAATCTTCCCTAAGGATCCAAATTGGACACAGATAGCTCATCAAGTTGACACTCTCTGATTCTTTTTCATTAATGAAAGCCTGTATATATGCTTTAACTGTCATCTGATATTCCTTCTGGAAAAGTGCAATCAGGAGGGCAAAGTGGCATATATATAGTGCTCCAAGATCTGCCATGTAAAAGTGATTTAATATTTTCTGCATGACTCCAGAGAACAGATCTAGGACCAATGGATAGCACTGAAAGGCCAGTCACATTTGGCTAATATGGAATATACCCTTAGAATTGCTCATTAACTGAAATAATGTGTCTTTCAAGGTCATAAGCCTCCCATCAAAGAGATACTTGATATGGGTAAAATTTTTATATTTTTGAATTATGTGGAGGTGAAAATTATTTTAAGTCAAAATTTTAAAGATATTTTGGTCAGGATTAATCTAAATATATGCAATTTTAATGGATATCACAAAACATCCTGATTTCATAAGCATCTAATATCATTTTATTTGTAATATTAAGCAGATTGGTTTTAATGCAATGTCCTTGAATTTATACTGAACAGGGAATAAAAGTTTGGATAACATTAAGTTATTTTCATGTATTAACCCAATTTATAATTAGCACAAGATGGTGACTGATATGTTAAAGAAATTGTTTTTATATGCTTAATTAGTTGTAGTATTATTATATGTATTCCCAGTTGTCGTATGAAGCACTTGCACACATATACACATATAGAGCTTCTGCATTAGTGAAAGCAATTTGTCATGGAGACCTTTAAGAAAAGGGACTGGAATAAGCTAAAAAGAATAAATTGAATGATAACAAGGCAATTACTAAAGGTTGTTTTTTTCCCTTGGACTTCACGGTTTTTTTGTTTTGTTTTGTTTTTTTCTTCTATAAGAAGTTATTTCCTTAGATCTCAATTTCTCCTTTAACTTGGTGATTCTTTGATATTCTAGAACTGGATTCCATTTTTATGTGACTCTTCATAGAGTTACATAAGATGAGAGAAGGGCACATTTGATTTGTCTGTGAACTGGTTTTCATCAAAAGAGAATGACCATTTATGAATTTACAATAAAGGACTGAACACACTTTGTTCAGAAGACCAAAGAAATAGGAAAGATTAAGTGTAGACAGATGTCTCTGGAGGTAAAATTCTGATGGAAACAGCAGAATTCTCACATGAGAATAGATACTTCACCCTCATCAAGTTATTCATTCTTGTGTATTAAAAGTTAAGATATCGCTTCTTGGTTTTCTGGCTAAGATCAATTATAGTCTCTGTTCTTATAAGTTAAAACCAGTTAACATAGAAAAATGAAAAACCTGATATGGTTAGATGTTTTTTTTGCTGAATCTAAGAAATCAAATGCAGTAATGCTGCTCTGTTCATCAGGGAATACAATTCAAGTATTTAAGGAATTCTAGGAAGGAGAATTAAAGATGGTGATGTGAGAGGTGAGACAGAGGCTTCCTCCTAAAACCAAATATAATACGAAAATATAATTAATACAACTAATCCTGAAAGAGCAACAGGAAAGAGGACTGCACCAAAATGCGTACACCTGGAGAAAAGAATAAACCTCATGGAACAGGGTAACATACCAAAGCCGTGGCCTGGTGGGACCCAAGACCTTCCCCCACCCAGTTCACCAGCGGGAGAAAGAGAAACAGAGAGGGGAGGGAGTGGAAACCTGGGACTGCTGAATACCTAACTCTGGAGATCTGATCTGGGAGGACAAACCTACATTTCATGGTGTTTTCATGGTACTCTCATGATTAGGGGGTTGGAATGCTAAGACAGGCAGAATACGTGGAGAGACTGAGTTTCTGGCTGATTGTGGAAAGCAGGAATCAACATCTAGCTGCTGTGGGACAAAAGAAAGGTGGGCAGTCTGACATATTTCCTAAAAGCAAGAAGGTTGCCTAAGGGGCAAGGATTGCACAGAGCTTACTGCTCAGGAGAAAGGACAGGTAGACAAAATTGTCTGGGTGCACTCTGCCCAGCACATTGTGAACTTTCATGATCTTCAGGAGCTCCAGCTCCCTGGCTGGCTACAGAGCTCCAAGGACCCCCGCTGTGATATGCAGCCTACTCAGCCTTTCACCCAGCCAGCCCTGTCTGGCTCACAAACCTGCAAACCCTACCCTGGGTTTAGACCAGACAGAGGGAAGCCCCATCTACAGCAACTACAAAATGCACAGAGGCTTATACCTGTGTGCTTGGCCCCCTGGTTCTGGCAGTGGAGACAGGCATAGCAGCTGGGAAGCAGGAAATAGCTCTATCCTCCCCCCAGGCACCAATACCACTCCCCCGTGACACCTGACATTGCTTCAGGGGCTGAGCAGCTCCAGAGGGTAGAGCTTCTGGGCACTAGAGGGCGCCATATACAAACATGAAATGCCAAAGGAACCTGGCTCGAAGTAAAATTATGAATACAACCGCCCCTGAGAAAAATTCAAATGAAATCGACCTCATGAATCTGCCTGAAAGGGATTTCAAAATAAAAATATTTAACATGTTCATGGAGGTACAGAAAAATATTCAAGAACTCAGGGATGAATTCTGGTCAGTGATCCAATCATTACAGAACACAGTATCAGATATGAAACATACAATGGAAAGTTTTAAAAGCAGATTAGATACAATGGAGAAATGATAAATGAAATAGAAATTAGAGAAGAGGAATACAAAGAAGCTGAGGCACACAGAGAAAAAAGGATCTCTAAGAATGAGAGAATATTGAGAGAACTGTGTGACCAATCCAAACAGAACAATATTTGCATTATAGGGATACCAGAAGAAGAAGAAGAGAGAAAAAGGGATAGAAAGTATCTCTGAGGAGGTAATTGCTTAAAATGTCCCCAATCTGGGGAAGGAGATAGGCTCTCAGGACATGGAGGTGCACAGATCTCCCAACACAAGGGACCCAAGGAAGACAACACCAAGACATATAGTAATTAAAATGGCAAAGATCAAGGATAAGGACAGACTATTAAAAGCAGCCAGAGAGAGAAATAAGATCACATACAAAGGAAAGCACATCAGACTATCATCACACTTCTCAGCAGAAACCTTACAGGCCAGAGAGGAGTGGCATGATGTATTTAATGCAATGAAGCAGAAGGACCTCGAACCAAGAATACTTTATCTGGCAAGGTTATCATTTAAATTTGAAGGAGGGATTAAACATTTCCCAGATAAGCCAAAGCTGCGAGAATTTGCCTCCCACAAACCATCTCTACTGTGTATTTTGGAGGGACTGCTATAGATGGAAATGTTCCTATGGTTTAATAGCTGTCACCAGAGGTAATAAAACCACAGTAAAGAGAGAGAACAGTTAGTTACTAAGCAACAGCAAAATTAAATCAACTATCTCCAAAGTCAATCAAGGGATAGACAAAGAGTACAGAATATGATACCTAATATATAAAGAAAGAAGGAGGAAGAAGAAGGAGGAAAAAAAAACCTTTAGACTCTTTGCAATACCATTTTAAGTGAGTTAAGATAGACTCTTAGATAGTAAGGAAGTTAACCTTGAACCTTTGGTAACCACAGATCTAAAGCCTGCAATGGCAATAAGTACATACCTATCGATAATCACCCTAAATGTAAATGGTCTGAATGCCCCAATCAAAAGACACAGAGGCACTGAATGGATAAAAAAACAATACTCATCTGTATGCTGCCTACAAGAGACTCATTTTAAACCCAAAGACATACACAGACTAAAAGTGAAGGGATGGAAAAAGATATCTCATGCAACTAATAGGGAGAAAAAAGCAGGAGTTGCAGTACTTGTATCAGATAAAATAGACTTCAAAACAAAGAAAGTCACAAGAGACAAGGTTATTACATAATGATAAAAGGGTCAATCCAACCAGATATAACCATTATAAATATCTATGCACACAACACAGGAGCACCTACATATGTGAAACAAATACTAACAGAATTAAAAAGGGAAATAGAATGCAATGCATTCATTCTAGAGACTTCAACACTCAACTCAATCCAAAGGACAGATCAACCAGACAGAAAATAAGTAAGGAGACAGAGGCACTGAACAACACATTAGAAAAGATGGATCTAACAGACATCTACAGAACTCTACACCCAAAAGCAGCAAGATACACATTCTTCTCAAGTGCACAGGGAACATTTTCAAGAATAGCTAATATTTTAGGCCACAAGAAGAGCCTTGGTAAATTTTAAAAGATTGAAATTAACCAACCAGTTCCTCAGACCACAAAGGTATGAAACTAGAAATAAATTATGCAAAGAATATGAAAAATCCCACTAACACTTGGAGGCTTCACAGCATGCTCCTAAATAACCAATGGATCAATGACCACATAAAAACAGAGATCAAGCAATATATGGAGACAAATGACAACAATAATTCAACACCGCAAAATCTGTGAGACGCAGCAAAGGCTGTGCTAAGAGGAAAGTATATTGCAGTACAGGCCTACCTCAGGAAAGAAGAACAATCCCATATGAACTGTCTAAAGTCACAATTAACGAAACTAGAAAAAGAAGAAAAAATGAGGCCCAAAGTCAGTAGAAGGAAGGGCATAATAAAGATTAGAGCATAAATAAATAAAATTGGGAAGAATAAAACAATAGAAAGAATCAATGAAAGCAAGAGCTGGTTCCTTGAGAAAATAAACAAAATAGATAAACCCATAGCCAGATTGATCAAGAAAAAAAGAGTCTACACACATAAACAGAATCAGATATGAGAAAGGAAAAATCTCTATTGACACCCCAGAAATACAAAGAATTATTAGGGAATACTATGAAAAATTATATGCTTACAAACTGGATAACCTAGAAGAAATGGACAGCTTTCTAGAAAAATACAACCTTCCAAGGCTGACCTAGAAAGAAACAAAAAATATCAACAGACCAATTACCAGCAATAAAATTGAATTGGTAATCAAAAAAACTATCTAAGAACAAAACCCCTGGACCAGATGGCTTTACCCCTGAATTATATCAACATTTAGTGAAGACCTAATACCCATCCTTCTTAAAGTTTTCCAAAGAGTAGAAGAGGGAATACTTCCAAACTCAGTGTATGAGGCCAGCATAACTCTAATATCCAACCCAGGCAAAGACAGCACAAAAAAAGAAAATTACAGTCCAATATCCCTGATGAACATAGATGCAAAAATACTCAACAAAGTATTAGCAAACTGAATTAAAAAATACATAAAAAATATCATCCATCATGATCAAGTAGGATTTATTCCAGGAATGCAAGGACAGTACAACATTCGAAAATCCATCAACATCATCCACCACATCAACAAAAAGAAGGACAAAAACCACATGATCATCTCCATAGATGATGAAAAAGCATTTGACAAAATTCAACACCCATTCATGATAAAAACTCTCAACAAAATGAGTATAGAGGGCAAGTACCTCAACATAATAAAGGCCATATAGGACAAACCCACAGCCAACATTATACTTAACAGTGAGAAGCTGAAAGCTTTTCCTTTAAGATTGGGAACAAGACAAGGATGCCCACTCTCCCCACTTCTATTCAACATAGTACTGGAGGTCCTAGCCACAGCAATCAGACAACACAAAGAAATAAAAGGCATCCAAATTGTCAAGGAAGAAGTTAAACTGTCCCTGTATGCAGATGACATGATATTGTACATAAAAAACCCTAAGGAATCCACTCCAGAACTGCTAGATCTAATATATGAATTCAGCAAAGTTGCAGGATACAAAATTAATATGCAGAAATCTGTGGCATTCCTATATACTAATAATGAACTAGCAGAAAGACAAATCAGGAAAACAATTCCATTCACAGTTGCATCAAGAAGAATAAAATACCTAGGAATAAACCTAACCAAGGAAGTGAAAGACCTATACTCTGAAAACCACAAGACACTCATGAGAGAAATTAAAAAGATACCAATTAGTGGAAACACATCCCATGGTCATGGATAGGAAGAATTAATATTGCCAAAATGACCATCCTGCCTAAAGCAATGTACAGATTTAATGCAATACCTATCAAACTACCAACAGCATTCTTCAATGAACTAGAGCAAATCATTCTAAAATTAATATGGAACCACAAAAGACCCTGAATAGCAAAGCAATCCTGGGAAGGAAGAATAAAGCTGGGGGGATTATGCTCCCCAACTTCAAGCTCTACTACAACACCACAGTAATCAAGACAATTTGGTACAGGCACAGGAACAGACCCATAAACCAATGGAACAGACTAATATAAAACCAACCATATATGGTCAATTAATATATGCTAAAGGAGCCATGGACATGCAATGGGGAAATGACAGCCTCTTCAACAACTAGTGTTGGCAATACTGCACAGTTACATGCAAGAGAATGAAACTGTATTATTGTTTAACCACATACACAAGAGTAAACTCGAAATGGATCAAAGACCTGAATATAAGTCATGAAACCATAAAACTCTTAGACAACAGTATAGGCAAAAATCTCCTGAATATAAGCATGAGCAACTTCTTCCTGTACGCATCTCCTCGAGCAAGGGAAACAAAAGCAAAAATGAACACATGGTCTACATCAAACTAAAAAGTTTCTGTATGGCAAAGGACACCATCAAAAGAACAAAAAGGCATCCTACAGTATGGGAGAATATATTTGTAAATGACATATCCAACAAGGGGTTAACATCCAAAATATATAAAGGACTCACACACCTCAACACCCAAAAAGCAAATAACACTAGTAAAAAATGTGCAGAGGAATGAAGAGATAATTCGCCATAGAAGAAATTCAGATGGCCAACAGACACATGAAAAGATGCTCCACATCACTAATTAAGAGGGAAATGCAAATTAAAACCACAATGAGATATCACCTCACATAGTAAGGATGGCCACCATCCAAAACACTAAGAACAACAATTCCCACTCCTTGGAATTTACCCAAAGAATACAACTTCTCAGATTCAAAAAGACATATGCGCCCCTATGTTTATCGCAACACTATTTACAATAGCCAAGACGTGGAAGCAACCTAAGTGTCTATCAGTACATGAATGGATAAAGAAGATGTGGTACATATACACAATGGAATATTATTCATCCAAATGAAAGAAACAAATCCTACCATTTGCAACATGGATGAAGCTGGTGGATATTATGCTCAGTGAAATAAGCCAGGTGGAGAAAGACAAATGCCAAATGATTTCCCTCATTTGTGGAGTATAACATACAGCAAAATTGAAGAAACAAAATAGCAGCAGACTCAGAGACTCCAAGAAGGGACTAGTGGTTACCAATGGGGAGGGATGTGGGGAGCTGGGTGGGGAACAAGGGAGAAGGGGATTGAGGGGTATTATATTTAGTACACATGGTGTGGGGGGTCATAGGGAAACAGTAGAGCACAGAGAGGCAGTGAATCTGTGGCATCTTACTACACTGATGGACAGTGATTGCATTGAGGTATGGGTGTGGACTTGATAATATGGGTAAAAGCAGTCACCACATTGTTTTTTCTTGTGAAACCTTCATAAGAGCATATATCCATAATACCTTAATAAAAACTTAAAAAAAAGAATTTAAGCAATTAAGTATCTTTTTGACTTGTCCATGCGTCCATGATTTGCAGTCATTCCTAACTTTAAAACAAATTACCAGTGATTTTATGAAATGCAAAGGATGATTGTGACATTTCATAGTAACACATGTTTCACATTAACAAATGTGGCATTGAACTGTTTGTGTAGGACAAAACAATGAAAGAGGGAAAGAATACACTGATTGGGTGGTAGAATTGTAGATAATACAGTATTTGTTTATTTGTGTACTTACTCAACAAACACTTCTATAGAATATATTCTGTGCCACATGTTTCTTGCATGCCTTTACAAAGATAGTGTATTTAGTATCCCTAAGATTTCCCTGATGTAGGTATTATTTTTAGTCCTGTTTTGCAGTGAAGAAAACAAAGGCACACAGTGGTTAAATAATTTGCTTAAATTCAGACTAGTAAGTGGCAATATTGGGGCTCAAATGCAAGGAGCCTGATTCCAGAGTTTTACCTCTTAATCACTGCACTGTGTTCTTTTATGATTCTTAAGCATACATGGAAATTCACTGAAGACCCTTAAAAATCCAAAATGTCTACTCACCACCATCATTACAGAAATTTCAAACGAATTCATGAATTGAATTACCTTCTCTCAATACTCTAATGTGTTACACTAAAAAGATTAAAGTCAGTAATTTCTTTTAAAGATTATTGTGGAAACCATCAAGCACTGGGACAAAACACCAAACTGTGAGGTGGAAACAGCAGAGTTTGACAAAAAAAAAATTTTTTTTACATATATATATATATATTCCTAAGAGACTCACTTCCATTAACTATCAGGATTCTTATTCATTCTTTCCAAAAGGTCCACAGAGTACTTGTAGTGTATATGTTTTTGATTTTGCTGTGGAGTATACAAGAAGTAATTCTTGAAAAATTTACAGACTGTTTAGGGACAGAATTTAAATAATCAGTTAAATAATAATACAAGCAATGGGAAAGAACAGATGATTTACAAAATTTATATCTAATCTGAATTTTCATGGATTTCCTATTGATCTATAGAAATAAGAGCTTATATGCCATATCCTATGATACTAAGTTTAGATGTATTTATGCCATGCCTTATATTTGTAGTAAATTCATCATATGCAAAAACAGAAAGTCAAATGATCAGAATCAGTTTTCAGGATAAATTCATTAATTTTAGAATGCTACTGGCAAATATCAGTGCAGTACATCGATGCTGAAGATATAATTTTGAAATTAAATTAGCAATATAAATAACGACTTTCAATTATCAAATTTGGTTTGAGGCACTTTATGTAGTATTCACTCTCTAAAATTACAGTAAATTAAAAATAAAGTATAGGAATCAGGGAAATTAAAAGTATATTTAACATATGTAGAGAAGCTGAAGTGGATATTTTACATTTTATTATTTCACTTAATTTTTATATTAAAAGTTTCCCATTAGATTTATCAAAGAATATGTACTAGGCACTGCATTCTTTGCACATTTTATTAGTTTAGTAGGGATTCCATAAGAAAATATCACAGACTGGATGGCTTACACAGCAGAATTCATATTGTCATGGTTCTGGAGGCTGGAAGTCTTTAAGATCACGGTGTTGACGGGATTGGTTTCTAGAAGGCCTCTCTCCTTGGCTCGCACATGGCAACCTTCTGGCTATGCTTTCACATGGCATTTCCTCTGTGTTTGCACGTTTGGTGTCTCTCTGTGTATCCAAATTTCCTCCTGTTATCAGGACACCATGCAGATTTGATTAAGACCCCCTGATGGCATCATTTTAACTTGATCACATCTTTAAAACCCCGTCTCCAAATACAGTCACATTCTGAAGTACTGGGGTGAAAGGTTCAACACAAATTTTGAAGGGACACAATTTAGTCCATAACACATCTTATTTATGCTTAAGTCTGTATTAGACTCCTCTTGCTGGTAACACAAGTGAGAAAGATGGCATAAATTAGGGTTTTCAAGATGCTTATAACATAAGATAAACACATAAGTAAGCATGCATCGCATATCAGTAATGACTGAAAGGGTTTGCAGGACACTGTGGATTTGGGTCCTTCTTTCAGCTATGGAGTATAATTACACATGGGTTCATGGGAAGTTATTTGTCATTTTAATGCATGGCCACAGAAACCTTAAGAAAAAAAGAAGGAATCTAAATTAAAGCAGAAGAGATTTTAGCTATGTATAAAGAAGAATTTCTTAGTTGACAAAACGCCAGGAGAATTACCAGGGAAGTTGCAGGATCTTCACCTTAGCTTTCATCATGGCAACAAAGCGTCTCTCCAGAAGGCTTTATGTGTTCCCGAGTCTATAGGTTCTGTCTACTAAGCGATCTTTTAGACACTCTGAACATTTGATTATGTGAATATTAGTGTCCACTGGCAGCACTCTAGATTTGGGAATTATTAAGGTAATGTTCGATTAATGTAAAAACATACCAACTAAAATGTTATTCGATTTCCTTCTGATCCATTCCATTCTCCATATTGTCAGAAAAATAAATGTTCACTAACTTGATTGGGAAATTCCAAAGACTCATATTTTCCATGACTATGGGTAAACTTCACCAGACATTAAGTTGCCTCTGTAACATATTTCTCCTTTATTTCGTCTCTCATTGACTCAAAAATCTAATGCTAGCTTCTGTCAGACCAGCAACTTCCCTATTCCTAAAGCAAATCACATTTAGTGGGCCTTTTGTTTCTTTTCTGGCTGTTCCTCCACATTTTAATGTATTCCTTATTACCTACACCAATTCTACCTACATTATATGATACACTGTGAACAATATCTTTTTAAGGATATTTTATTGGATTGCATTGATATATGGGCATATCTTCCTTAAAGACATCATTTTATAATCTTTTATTTTGCTGCACAAATTAACACATTACCTTACAGTTCACCGTACCATCTTTGTATTATTAAAAGAGTGCGAAAGTTTAAAAACTATACTTTAAAGTCACATAGACATGAATTTTAACACTATCCCTGTCAATGATGAGTAATTTGGTATATTCACTTGGTACTGCTGGAACTGAGTGCCCTCTTCGTTAAAATTTAGAGAATGATGCCTAGTTCATGTGGTTGATTGAATATATATGATCACAATACCTGACACATAGTATTCTTCCCTACTCCATTTCTCCATCTCTTTGTATTCCTTGACATTTCCCAAGATTTAGTTTAGCTTAAGGTTTGTTTTTGTTTTTATTTTAAAAGTACGTATCAGACACTCTAAACTTCTTTACTTTGTCATCCTGTTTGTATCGGTCAGATGCAGTCTGGAAAATAATCTAAGTCTTTCAATCAGAAAAGGATTTAATATAGGAAATGTGTTATAGAAGTGTTAGAAATTAGATATACTGTAAGAACAAAAATAGGTGATGTTACCCACAGCAAAAAGCTGTTACTATCCCCTAAGCATGTGAGAGAAAGAAAAAGTCAGTGCTTTCTGTGGGTCAGGAACCAAACACTAAAGATATGGGTGAGAGAAAGTGGTGTTCCTGGGAAACTAAGAACCCACATTTCTTCTGATGAAGGAACCTAGGAGCCACAACTGCTCTGCTGCTGCCAGAAGTAAAAAAACTGTATTCTATCTCCTTTCTATTTTCTACTTTCATGCAGGTACTTAACAATTGGCAGTAACTAATGAGAACCCAGCTGGGAGGGGATTAGGTGAAGTATAATTTTCAGTTTTTCAGTCTGGCAGGCGTAGGACTATGTCATTTTTTTTTTAAGTTGTACTATAGTAACAAACAGCCCCAGGATATCAGTGGTTTACAACAAACAGTGTATATTTCTATCTGTGTTATGTGTCCGAAACTTTGATATGGTTGAAGCTCTGCTCCATGTGTCTTCTTTTTCAGGTTGCAGGAGTAACATGTAATCGCAATATATACCACTCCATACAGGGTGAAAGAGCAAAATTGCTGGTGAGAATATACAATGGCTTTTAAAACTGCTGCTTTGAACTGGCCTTTGTCATTTAAACTCAGATTTCACTGACCACCCATGTTGTATGTCCAGACCTCACAGTATGGCTGAGGAGTTTCATCCTCTCCAAAAGACGACACTGGAATGTACATGATATGAGGAAGGATGTAAGCTCCTCTTGTAGGTCAAGAGAGGAGAATGTATTTGGAAATGATAACTCTATATACATCCCACAGTCCACCTACTCAATCACAAATATTCATTTGCTTCCTTTGTCCTTCTTTTGCAAAGTGCATGCAAAATTCTTCTACAGGAAAGACATTCTAAAAGCCCCAGTCCATCTCAGCGACAGGCTAAAGGTCCAAAGTATTGTAAAAGATTCTACATCAGTTACATCTTGATTAAAAAACCTAAAATCAAAAAGTATAATAAAAGAAAAACAAGATTTTATCCCTCTTTGAGGAACTGAGTGCCCTTTCAGTTACAATTTAGAGAAGGATACATACTTCATGTGGTTGATTGAATATATACGCACTTAAAATGCATTGGTAAAACAGATATAAAATGGCAGTAATGATTACTCCCATTTAGAAACAAGAAGAAATGGAGGCATATAGCAGTTACTATTCTATAAAAATTATAAAATCTTGCTCCTGATGCAACACATAATCTTGGGAGTAGGGAATGTTTTTGATTAGGCCTTAGTTCTAGTCCTTGAGAATATCCTTTCCTTGGTTCTCGGCTCTCGACTGCACTCTCTGGGAAGTGCTTTCTTTAACACTAATGGTTATTATCATTCTAAACTGTAGGCTACTATTTAGAACCTGGGAGATTTTCTTCAACTTTCATTCTGTCATGGAAACCTGGCAGCCCAAAGGTTATTTTACATCTGGAACAGCCACAGTATCTTTTAATTCAGACTGGAGCTTTCTTTGGAAGTATAAGTTGCTCAAAAACTTTGCGAGCTTTATATTTATTTGATTCCAGTCAGGCTAATTGTCCTCATAACTTGACCCATAATTCTTTTAAACTAAGATACAGCTCATTTGAGTTTATCAGTCTTTAGGGAGAGTGACACATCCTCAATGTCTTTTCCCTGAAACATTTTCCATTTAAAGGATTTTAAGGATAAATTAAGAGTGCCACATTTTTTTCTTTTTTTAAATTGCAAAGTCACTGACAACTGCACCTGGATTTGGTTTGTGCTCTGTGACTGCAACTTAATTTATCTTTTACCTATCCTATCTCCCACTTTGCAAGCGCTGACATTTCTGGATCCTCTACTTTTCCCTCCTCAGAGATCAGTCAAGTTTTTTTCTGAGCCAGTCTGGTTCTTGCAGTAGTTCCTCAAACGTAGCTAATGACAGCTAAGTCTCATCCACACGCTACTTATTTCAACTTCTTTAACAAAAACTCATTCAGCACATTACCTGCTCTGTCTCAGGTGAGAGTTTCCCAAAATATTTTACATCTTTATAACATGGTGTGACTGTTTCTTAAACATTCATTAATGGTTTTGGCCTTATCTTCCCCTTAACCCCACAACCCAGTATCACATATTTTAGGCTTATTTTATGAAAGCCTCCCATTTCCAGTACCAACTTCATTAGGTAATTATAGTGAATTATTACTTTTACAATGTGCTAATCTGTGTGGCCTATAAGTATAGTGGTGTATTTAGCACTCATATTGCATGTTATTAGGAGTGAGTTTTGTGTACCTTGATTTCATGTATTTCCTCATTCCGGGAGTTGATACAAAAACACAGGCCCCGTTTGAATTATGCCATTCTCATGGTAGAGGAAGACAACAAGGCAGTTAGCAGAAATACAAAATGGGTAGTTGAATTTCACTCGAAATGGAGTTGTATCACTCCTGCCCACATTTTATTAACCAAAGAAAGTCAAATGGCTACCCTTGACAATGGAGTCATGAATTATGCCCTTCCCACAGGAAGTTCCTGTAAGTCACATGCCCAAAAGAAGGATGCATGTTTCTCTTACAAAGAAGGGAACATAAAATTTTCAGAGCAAAAATGCAAAGTTTTGTAAGCACATGCTGTAAGAGGGTGTTTGAGGGCCTGAGAACTAACAGACAATACCCAGCATTTGATTTTTAAAATTTGTATCAAAATTAAAAGCCTTACTGGCACTATTGTTTTTCAGAATGCTTCTGTGAAACTCCATGTGATTTTGTAATTTGAAAACATTTGGGAAATCAGTTTTTCAGTGAGTAGTTTAATGTGTAAGTTCATTTGAGTGAGGTCTTGGTCAAGTGGCAGTCAGTTGAATGAACTGGAAAAGATCACAGAGTAGTGTTTGGCTCAAGCCAATTCATTTTATTTTACTGCCTCTATCTCTGGGCTCATAAATATTCATAACATCTAAACATGGAAAAGAAATAGGTTCTGTAGAGCTAGTGTTACAAAGTAAGTACTTCCGGCCATATTTTTTTCAAATGAAAACAGACAAATGATGTGATTGTGTTTAGATTCATGCCAATTAGTTCAACAGGAAAAAAAAGCAAAATGTAAGATTACTTTGTACTTAAGGTTAAAAAATAAGAGAAAAATTACTTCTCTATGGTGCCCATTCCAAGTTATTCTCACTCAAATTTCAGTATCAAAATTGGGTTAAGCTTTTTCATTAGATTAATAAAGTAGCAGCAGATTCTATTTGATGGTGAGGTGCTCTTCCAAGGGCTAAGGGTAAGGAACTCACTATTCTTCATTCTGTAGCTTGAGCTTCTAAATTAAAGGAGTGGTTATAGTCATCACCTTGGGGTGTTATGCCATGATTAGTGAGAAAGACAGGAAGGCAAAATAGATCACCAAAGAAGGCAGACACAGAATGCAGGAGATCTAATAAGAATTCAGGATTTGAGATGCTAAAATGTGCAATTTGGAAGCAGCAGATTGAAATGGTAACATATCAATTTTACAGGGTTGGTATGGATTCAATGAAATGGTTATGTAATTCATCTAATTGCAAATGACATATTAAGGTGCTCAATAAACCTAGCCTCTTAGTCTCATGTAATATATGCAATTGCTAAAATGCTATTCATATTTTGGGGTCCATCTTATTACAGCAGAGCATATATTTAGCCTATTTCCATCCATGTTGGCTGTGCATAGTTTTTAAAGTGTCAAAATCTTTTTATTCTAGTTGGTTGTCATTTTCCTGAGCTCCCTAAGTATCCCTGCTATGGACTGAATATTTGTATTTCCCCCAGATCCCTACCCCTTGCCCATATGTTGAAGCCCTAACCCATAATGTGACAGTGTTTGGAGGTGGGGCCTTTGAGAGGTAATTAAGGTTAGATGAGCTTATGAAGGTGGGGTCCTCCCAATAGGATTAGTGCCCTTATAAGAAGAGACCAGAGAGCTTGCAATCACTCTTTATCCATGAGGATACCTTGAGAAAGAAGCCATCTGCAAATCAAGAAGAGAGCCCTCATCAGTAACTGAATCTGCCAGCATCTTGATCTTGGGCTTCTTACCTCCAGAACTGTGAGAAATAAATGTGTGTTGTTTAAGTCACCAAGCCTATCGTATTTTGTTACAGCAGCCCAAGTTGATTCAAACAATCTCTTACTTCCAGACTTCTGAACTCTTTTCCTGAGATTTCCTCATCATCAGCATGATAAAATAACTAAAGAATGAATGCTTGTTTTGGGGCACGTGGGGACATCTAAGCCTCTGCTACAGAACTATGAAAAGTTGTTATATTATCAATCTCTTCATCAGTGCCTGCAATGTACTGTGCTATGTGTTAGATAATAAGTAGAGTCCCTTCATAAGTCAAAATTATTCTTTCCATCTGTCATACCCACTGATCACACTGTGAAAATTTATTTAAAGCATAGTAAAAGTTTCCTTCATATTTTTATACACTTTATAACTGTCTGACCCCTTCTAAGACAGCTTTTTGAGGGCAGGGTCCATGATTTAGTGGCCTTTTAGTTCTCTCATGACTAAAATAGTATTTCTTACTTGCATGCTTACTAAATTTTCTCTGATTGAATGGAAAGCCCCAATATTCATAATCAGTGACATTGTTGTTTTGGCTGCTAAACTGAAAGGTTGCTTAGAATATAGTGAATATAAATAGGGTGATGCAAATGATCCAAAAAAGACAAAAAACAGGAGAGAATCATTACAAATAGAAAAACAAACAGAAAACATTGCTTTAACTTGCATCTTTTTCCAAGTGGACTAGGAATTTCTTTGATAAATTAGTCATTGTCCCTTAGAAATCAAATCAAATATTCTATCATTTGAAAAATATAAAGGATTTAATTTTTTTAGAAAAGAAAAAATCTTTGCATTATTTCATGAGATATATTTATCATTCTGTATAAGCTTGAAAACCTATCAAAATATTATTATCAGATACTCCTCATTGTAATGATAATAGGATTACTTCTGTATAGTATATAGCTGTGGCTATATAAATTCTGCAGGTGGTAAAATTAATTATATTAATGTAAAAAATGATATTTGCTCCTTGTAAATAAGTCTGATCAAGTAATATTTGCTTTTGTTAATATTTTAATTATAAAATCAGTAATCCCTTTCATAAAGAACTATCTTGGAAGGAATTGTCAGGCATTTATTTGCTGTATTTGTCAGTAGTGGTTAGGAAACTATTCTTGGCAGGGAGGGTAGAGGGAAATACCAGATCATTTATGTTTGACTTTCTTAACATACCCCAAACATCCTCTGTTCTTTCTCTCTCTCCGTTCTTGTTCCCCCTTTCCCTCCTCTCTCCCTCTGTCTCCAACAGAGGAAATAGGGAGAGATAGAATACATCATGTGTACAGTATACATAATAATCACCATTTGAACGGGCCCATCCACATACATGTAAAAGATTAATTAAAAAAAAACAAACCTTGTTTGTACCTGTCTGGGAACAATACAGAAGACATGGAAATCAGAGGAGTCACCAGCAACAGTGATTTATGTTTGTGAGCTGGCCAATGGTTTTGTCTGATTCATTCCTTCTAAAATATTTGATATTTTAGCTATTTGCTCATTTTGTATCAGATGCAGATGGGAAAATAATAGAACCATTGTTTTCTTGTTTTTTTTCTTGTTTAATTTTGTTCTTATTTTCCTCAGCCTTCAGAGGAAAATTAAGTTTCCTGGATTCATACAATGTACCAACAGCTACTATCTTTATAGTTTAATAACAACAATGCAGTAGTAATAATAGACATTTATTTAGAGTCTACTTAGTACTGCGCATTGTTCTGAGAGTTTATAAGTATCAATACATTTTATCCCTACAATAATCTTATTACATGATGAGCTATAATCATGCTCAATTTACAGATGAGAACACTAAATGAGAAAGAGTTGAGTAATTTGCCCAAGATGACCCAGCTAATAAGTGACAGAGCTGGAACTTAAACCCAGGCATTTTTGCTCCAGAGTCCATATTCTTAGTAGCTATTACAACTTTTTTTTTTCACAAATGTGCTAGGTTTATTCTGTACTCATATTTATCCTGCTTGCCTAAATAGCTCTCTCCTTTTGCCTTGGTGTCTGAGCAGTAGCCAAAGGTAAGTTCCAGGTCTCCGACTTCCAGTCTCATATGTTCTACCTCTGCTTCCCCTCTATTAAAACTAAGCTCTGTACTGCCAGAGACTGCACGTAGTTTCTTAAGTCATATTATAATTTGATTATGGATTGCTAAGAACTGATCTTTTCTTCCCTCTATTAATTTTCTGAAGTGTAGGGTGAATCATGCCTTTGCTGAAATTTCTCAAATTATCACCTAACACATGTTCTCCTTTTTGTTTCAGAGTAATCTAGACCTCTGCTTTTCTATCTATTGCCTTTTGTCTCATTATCCATGTGTATGTTTTGTCCTGTGGTACCATTAGCTCAAAAAATATGAGGCCTATGTATTAAAATTCAGTTTTACCTTGGAAGGGGAAGGTACAAAGCCACCTGCTTTAGAACCATTAGAGAAGGGCTGGAGCATGTGAGGAGAGACAGTGAAAGATTCCAGGTTGAGTTTTCTGGGAAAAAGAGTTTCTGGTTCTATGCCTATCTTTCAAAAGGAATATTATAAAATATATAGAACTAAAATATGTTTTTCTTGTCTGGTAGTGAATCCAGAAAGTATAAGAAAAAAGGAGAATCTATTCTCTCATTAAATTTCAGTGAACTCTACTAAAAAGCAAATAGGCCATTAAATGGTTATTTCAAAGAATTTTAATAATCCTGAATGAACATGTATTGACTCAATATCAAAAGAACTTTGAGCCTTGACATATATATAACTAATACTCTAGAGCTTAAGACTGATCTTTAATTAAACATTTCCCTAAACATAACTAAAGATGATGATATTGAGTAATTGTGGTTTAAAGTAAATTATTATTATAAAAACATATATTATCAGCTGAAAAAGAAACTCTGGACAAAGGAAATAATGTCATATTTAATGAGCTTGCATCCAAACCTTTGCAATGTATATTGAGGGCTCAATTTAATGTAAAAATTATACCCTTATTTATATCACTATCAATTATTCTTTTATAAATTCTAAATAAAATAAATAGCTAAAACTAGACTATCCAAAATCAGAGCCTTCCATAGATATGTACAGAGTTAAAAATCTATTTTTTAAAATGTATTCTACGTGTAAAATGCTTTCATTTAGACAACTGTGGCCTTTTTGATTTTTTTTCAATGAATTATCATTTCAAGTTGAGTGGCAATATATTATCAAAATATATAAAAATATTTATATATTTTTCAAACTTCTTTCACATGTGACATTATTATACTTTATATTTTATTATTGTGTTTTTCATTGGTATAAAACAGTTCTTTTATTTCCCTGAGATGAGGTTCATTTTTCAAATTAATATCTCATGACTCCTTTTTCATAATGTTTGGCTCATTTGCTTTTGTCCTTCCATTTCTGTGGCTATGTATGAGACAACTCCAGACAGAGGAAAAAGTATAATAAATCTCTGTAAGGCACACTTGATTCAAATGTTAGTTCCCAAATATTAATGACAGCAACAAAAAAATATGTACACTCAAGTTTTTCACCTGTGGTTTTCAAAACTTTCTATCTAATACTTTGTAAATTATTTTGCTATAAACCAAATGTACATGGATATATTATTCCATGAAAATTACTCCCATCACCATGAAGTGAATTTGCATATATATCTGTTATTGATTAAGTTTTTAATTATTATGCTACCCTATAGAAATATATTTCACCCAGCACACACGTTTTTATAACATTTGAACATAAAGGAGGAAAGAGTTTATAATCCTGAAAGATGACTAAATAAATGATTCATATGATATCTTTTTATGGATATTTTTATTAAATTACAGAAATTTTAGAAACATCTGTTCTAAGTCCATAGATTTCATCTGCGGCTCCACCATCAAAACAAAACAAAACAAAAATGTGTCCCTGTTTTAGAAAAGCATGGAATATTGATGAAAACATAAAAAGTTATTTAACTCCATATCTCTAATCTGAAATTTCATTTTGACAAGTTATCATTAGATTTTCATCTGGAATTTATATAGATGAAAAAAAAAATACCCTAAATATTGCCCAAGAAATTGATTATGCCAATACAAGTTGAACTATGTGGGCTCTAAGCTTTGGGCTCCTCATTGCCTGATCTCTACCTCCATGGGCATCTTCATTGCCTAATGCCCACATCCACTGTTTCCCACCAAATATATACATAGCAATACTACAAACTGCATGAGTTTCCTGAAATCACAGGCTTTCGCATGAATCTCCCCATGCACGATTTGATGTATTTTATTGTTTCTCCTTCAGTGTACAGGTTTGCCATCAGCTTTCACATTCTGCCTTGAATGTCAACACCTTACACTTGCAGGATTTGCTCCATCCCTCTTCTAGAAAGTCATCACTAGGCATCATCTCTCCCTTTCATGAGCCACACTGTACATTCTACCTGATTCTACCTTCTCACTAATTATATACATAGTAATCTGTTTGAATGTGTTTATTTTATTAGTTTTTTGAGTGCTGTGGGGTATTATTGGGTCACATTCTTCCAGTCAGGTGGACCAAACAAGGTGAGGGTAATTGATTTTAATTAAAGTTCATAAAGAGTGAGATACAAGTGTTTAAAAAGCAGCAATGAGTAGGAATAAATAAGTGAAAGCAACAGGTTGACACTGATATGAAATTTCATCCTAAGGAACAGAAAATTTCTAAAGCAACATCTAAGTCATTGTTGCAACAACATTTCAAGGGAAAACCTGTCTCATAGCATTTTTATTCTATTTCTAACACATAATATTTGATGCTTATAGGAACAAACATATAGGAACAAATGTTAAATTGGTCAATCTTACAATTATATTTGAACCCTTACAATATTATAATGGAAATATGTGTAGTGAATGTGAAATATTTAAGTCTCAAAGGAGATTAATGTATAGTGGGTAGAGATTAATGTGTATCAGAAGTTTAATGACAGAATATGGAGACAGCCAATTAGTTAGGAGAAACAAGTTCCTTAGGTGAGGCACAGTGAGGAGGAATGACTTGTGTCCCATTAAGACAATGAGAAGAAGCTTTGTAATGGTGTGGTCATTACTAAATCTCTTTGTGCCTCAGTTCCTCATTTGTAAAATAGGAGTAATAATAGTGCCTTCCTCAGTGTTGTGATTGTTAAATGATCTGATAAATATAGAGCTTTTAGAGTGCTTGCCTCATAGTATTTTTAGGAATGAACTCTCAGTTCAGTGATGCAGGGAAGTCAGAGTGAAATCAGTCAAGAGAGCAGACAAGCAAGTTTTTTATTACTACGCTTGGTAATAGAGCAGGCCTCGACCTTGTGTCAGAAGGCCCCAGGGGGGAAAGTTCTCTTTTATGGGATGTGCAAGGCATTTTTAGGAGGGGTATTGTTTTGCAAACAAGAGTTGATTGACAGGCTGGCAATAACTGTAACCTAATTACTATTGCTCTTTCCTAGAATTCTCTCTGATAGGTCACCAAGGGGGGCAAAACTGCAGTGCAGATTTACTATAATGGCTTTATGAGGAATGGTTACTTTAGGGCACCCTATGAGCATGCCCAGTTTGACTATAGCTTATGGAATGTTTCTGTGGTTTTACTCCTGCTAGGATTGTCTCACTGGTGAAAGCTCTCTGTAGTCTCAACTCTCTAGTCTCTGTGGTCACCCAGGCCTCTCCTCCCACTTGTCTCTGGCTTCCTGCCTAACAGTAGGTACTCGACCAAAGTTAACTAACATCATTATTATACCAATAATAGTGTTATTCAAGAGGGAACTAGACAGATATAGTCCAGATTTAGAGAGAAACATGGAAAATAAAAGATGTAAAAAAAAATACCCAGATGTATTTCAAGAAATAGTATAGTTCATAGAAACATAAACTGGACAAATGGGAGGAAAGGTGTGAATTGAGTAATCTGGTTTGACAGGAATCCAAGTTTAGAACTATATATTTATTTTAGGGAGCAGAGACCTGTTGTTTATACACTGGTTGAAGCTCTTAATTTCCTGTGTTTCAGTGCTTCTTAGGCTTATAAATGCACACATATCACTGGAGGATCTGATCAGATTCTGATTCAGGAAACCTGTGGTGGGGACAGAGATTCTACATTTCTAACAGCCACCCAGATGATGCTGATGTTGCTGTTCCAAATCCCACACTCTGAACCTGCTTATTTACTTTTCTGTAGACAGCACTCCCCAACATACACACACACACACACACACACACACACACACACACACACGGATGTAAAATTGGTGTGAAAAGAAACTATCTGTCCTGTTCATCGTATATCTCTAGTGACTGATACTGTGCTCAGCACATAATAATTGTTCAAAAAATATTCAGTGATGGAATGAATACATGACTGGGAAAATTAATATAAAAACATGAAGACGTAGAGATTTTACGTCTAAGTGAGAGAGGGTTTGATTAATGGAATATCTTTTCAGAGGATGAAGGAGTGCAGCATTATCAGGAATACAAATGGTGTAGGTTAGTTTTGGCCAGGAAAGGGAAAAAAAAAATCAAACTTTCTTATAGGAAAAGGAGAAATAAAGGAAGAGAACTCTTTTGAAGTAAAAAGGAGGGAAGTGAATGGAAGTCTCATTGGATTGACTGGATCAGCATGGAAAATAAGATTCGAGAGTCTCACCATTTAAGTTGCCTATAATGCAAAAAACTGAAATCATCCTGAGTTTTGTAGTGTGACTCTAGGATGCTAATAGCCTAGTCAATAACTAGTATTGAGATTTGTTTTTTAAATACATATTCTCAAGCCCACTCCAAATCTATGCAATGGACTGACAGCTTTAGATGGAAGCCCCTGTAATATTTATTTAAATACTTTATAATGATCATATTAGCTAGTCTTCAGCATAGCAGAAACTCAATGCTATTATAATGAATCTTTGATTATTTTACATTTTGCCTTATTGTCTTAGGAAGAGTGTCTAGTATTTAACTAGGACCATTGTTAATACACCATATACAGTTCCACAAATTGAATGTTCAAACCTAATAATATTAATCCAGGAAAGAAAAATAATAAATTGGGGAGAAAAAATGGAACCAGAAATGCATTTTACAAAATTCACTCTAAAACAGATGCCTTCTCTTTGGGTTTTCTTAACATGTGAATCTTAGCCTTTGTTTACTCACACACAAAAAAATATTGTTGAATGTTATAAGACATTACAAACACCAAAAGCTACTGGCTAGAGGAAAGGATGCTGTATTGAAACAAATAATTTGTTTCGTTAGAACAGTTTCTCTATTGCATAAAACCAGCCTGATATTTGAACTTGAATTCTTCCAAATTTAGAGAAAATAACCTAACCAATAGCAGTTTTGATATCTGAGAATGACGATGGTATTGAGTTTTGGATTGACATTGTCCTATTTCTGGAAGTATTTTATGATATTTATCTCATGCTTAAAATGAACTTAGAGGAAAGTTAAAGAAGTTGTAAAATTGTTATATTTTTTATTAGTTCAGATGAATTAATAAATTCTTATTCTCAAGAAAATGCCAGGATAAAGTTTAGATGTTGGCTTAATTAAAATGCTTTAAAGAAGAGGACTTGAGGGACAGTGTAGGCCATGAAATTAGAAGTTATGATGTTTCAATTAATTGATTTAATATTTTATGTTTCCAGCTTTGTCTTAAAAAGGAACAACCATTTCTTGAAACAAAGGTGCTATATTAGATTACATGTGTTTTTATTTCTGAGTTTGCTGAGAATTAAATTCATACTAAAATTAAGTATTCTTTCTTCATTTATAACCTGAGGACATTCAATTAAGAAAATCCAATTAATGGAAACACTGGCCTTGCCTATACAGTCATCAGTGCAAAAAACATTTTTTTCCATTGTTGCCTATGCATTTTTTCTTTATATCCAAGATATAGTTTACCAGTACTTAATACTCAATGAAAAAATTTTGAACTGTGAATGATGCTATTTCTGATATTTCACTGATTAAGTTCTCATACAGTGCATCAGTAAAAATATAATTTTGCATTGGAACCTGTTTCTAAAATGTCATTTGTTCAAAGAGAGTGCTTTGTCAAGTTCAAGTCCAGATAGTTAAATTCAGAAAACAAAACAAAACAAAAAAAACCCTCAGTCACTGCAAGTATGAAGAATATGTTTTTTTAATCAATAAATTAAATTGATGATGGATCATTTTAATGCATCAAACAAATTATTCCATTTTAGCCTTTTTAGTTATCATTGAACATTTCATAAAACTGCACAATTCCAGTAGTTTACATTGTTGATTTTTTTCAGGCAAATTTTTCCTTGCCAAAATTCTTGTTCACCTTATTACCTATTTGGTTTGAATTTGCTGAGTCCTATTTTGGATTTGATGTTTTCCCAATGGGAATTACCTGAAACATTAGTGAAGTGATTCATATTGACAGTGTACCTTAAAATGTGTTTAATCCTTTAAAGAATATTTTGCATTTAATTAATATTTAGTACTTGCTTCTATTTCCTCTGTGCATTTAATAGCTCTGATAGAAGATGCACAAAACCAGATTTTAAGTCATTGTCAATGCATTTCTAATATAAAGGAACTAGTAACTTTGGGGATATTCTTTCTTTATCATTTGCTGAAAAATTTTAAGTCATTGTATTAGTTTACTAGGGCTGCTGTAAAAAAATGCCATAGACTGGGAGTGAGAAATTTATTTTCTCACAGTTCTAGAGGCTAGAAGTCCAAAATCATGGTGTTAGAAGGCATGTTTTTTCCTAAGGACTCTCCCCTTGGCTTGTAGATGGCCACCTTTTTGCTATCGTCACTTCTTTCTGCTCACAAGTCTGTGACCTGTCTCTACTTATAAGGTTACCAGTCATATTACATCAAGCCTCAGGCATATGACCTCATTTTACTTAGTTACCTCTTTAAACATCCTGTCTCTAAATACAGTCACATCTGAGGTACAGGGTGACTTTAATATATGAATTTGGGGGACACAATTCAGTCCATAATGACCATCCATCAGGGAATCTAGTCTTCTATCTTTTAAAAAATTTGCAAAATCAAATTACCTTTATATGCCCAAGTAATGTTGATTTAGTGGTTTTCACAGTACCAGCAGATGATTCTGAGGAGGCTTTTTTAAATCTGTAGGAACATTCTAAATGTTGTATGAACTTCTCATTGAATCTTATCTGGTATTGATGACTATGTTTTTTCCATGACAGTAGAATTAATGGGTTCATAGTGAATCTCTAAGAGAAAGGACATTGAGACTACAGCTAAATGAGGCTTACTGTTAAGTAGACTAACATATAAAAGCAAAGCGCCTGCAGTTTAATTAGAAGTTAGCATTGCTTTCTTGCTTATAGGTAATTGTTACTTCTTTGCAAGAACAGAGCTGTTCCATTTCTAAAGCAAATTATGCTTCACAAATCTCTTTTCTTTCATTTAACATTGACATCCAGAAAAGGAGTCATCCTTCTGAAAGTTGTTGAAATCTTCCGTAATGTCAACTTTGATATCCACATAAATATTTTCCTGGTGTTTTGTTTTCTTGGAGAAAACTGGTTTTTGGAGTGAATTGAAGCATACTGCTTGAAAAGAAAACTGAGGTTTCATTAATAAAAATGAATTGATTTAATAATCTTTAAATTTTTTCCTTAATTTAAGAAGTAGGATAATTTTCTATATGCTTTTTTGCAATGCTATTCAAATTGTAGTCTGAAGCTCGTTCTGCCCCTGAAATCTGCACTGGTCAGCAACAAGAGAAGTACAGAAAGTGAGAGGAAAGAGTAAATATTAAGAAACCTTGATAACCTTTGAATAGGCTATATTAATATGTATAATTTGTATAATTAATATCACCTATTATTAATAAAAATGAGAGTACATTTTAAATTCTATTTCTACTCATTTTGCAAGCAAATCTTTTAATTTTTCTTCTGGATTTCACAAAAGTGCAAGTTTGTGAAAGATGAAAAATTACAAACAAAACAAAATTACAACAATGTACCCTTAACAAAGGGAGTATGAATAGACTGTTCTGTGGAGGATGGGAAAGTGTCCTAGATAGGATTCAGGTAGACCTGAATTGGACCCTGCCTCCATCACTTAAAAGCAATTGTGATTTTGGACAAGTTACTTACAATCTCTGAGTTCGTGTTCTCTCTTTTCAAGTGACAACAAAATACTGGATTTCTGTCTTACATACTACATGGGCTCTAAACCAAGGTATTTCAGCCTTAGTACTATTGATATTTTGGGACAGGTAATTTTTTGCTTTTAATATCCCCTGTTAACAGGAGCCTGCTGTTGGTTCACAAACTGGCCCCAGGCACAAAAAGCAAGGAAAAACAGAATAAAGTGGCAGGCCACTCCAGACTGGTTGGTGGCAGTTTTAATAAACAATGAAACTTACATGTAAGTCTTGGATGGGTGCAAGACAAGTACATCTCTGCATTCACTCACCAGAATCTTAAAAGTTTATATAAAGGCTTAACTGGGTTCAGTCATGTATACTGTCCAGATTTCAACACCACATTTCTATCTCAAGAGTGTGTCCTTGGAGCACTTCTGGGGATGGGGAAGGCAAAGGGAGCATACATTCCAGGAAGAGAAGCAGGGATTGGACACACTGATTGCCTGAATCCAGCTCATGGGTCAACAGGTGGTCACATCCTCTCAAGGACCTCCTCTGGCATTTTACCCCTAACTGACTGGCTCTTGTAATCTTACATATCCCCCCCCTTCCATAATGTGCCCTGGGCAGTCTGCAAGGGGTTCACCAGCATGGAGGCAGCCCACTTGGTGACTGTATGGCTGCAGTGGAGGAAGGTACCACAGCAACAATACAGGCACATGCAAGAGAAAACACAGGTTAAGATGATAATTCCCCTAACCAGTGACAACTATTTCCAAGAGCCCCACAATCCAAAATCATTGTTTTGCTAAGTCTTCTATGCTGGGGGTTAGATTACTCCCAGCATACATTTGTGTCTTTGTGTGATTTAATAAAGATGACACCTTATATAGGCTTATCAGGTATGAAGACACAAACTCTGTTTGACTAATGGCACAAATGCCCCCTTGCAAGGAAGTAATAATATCCAAGGCAACTTTATTTTGGAGGAGAGCTTTTCTCATTAGAGACATTTCAGTGTCCAGTAAGTACAAACTTTGTTGGCTATCATTTAAGGCTTGCTCGGTGAATTTAGTAAGGGCTTCTATGTGTGCTATAATGTCCTCCAACCTGATGGAGGGAACAAAGACAGAAGACAAATGATCATGCCAGCAGAAAACAGAATATGCCTACCTGCCTTGAGGAGGAGGAGGTTAGCAGCTTTAAGAACTTGACCTAGTTGTACTTAGCACACATGCTGGATGGGGAAGGCAGTGCTGTAGGCATGAGGAGATGGACTGGAGGTGGGATGTGCCAGAGCAGAACCCCCCACTTCTGCCTTCTTTTAATGGTTATACTTAATTTGAGATACAGTATGTTTCAACAGGTCCAGCTTGCAGCAGGACAACAAGGTCCCAGTAGAGATTGGGTATTTCCCTTTGATCCAGGGGTTAAGAACTCACCCATCCCAGTAGGATGTCCCATTGTAAATTCCAGGCATGATAAAACTTGGAGTTCTCAGCAGCACAACACATTGATCCACAGTGAAAGTCAGGGCAATGGCTGTTTCATGTGACTTTCATACCTTGTTAGTATTGGCTTCCTCAGCAGGGGTCTTCTCTCTGGCATTGGGGACAAATAGATCCTACTCATTGGTCATTTAAATGTATTAAAGCTTAGGACAGTACTTTAGTTCACCCGACCAAGGTGGTTGTACCTATTAGTAATTTTTCTGCAGTTTTAATATACCATTTTTCTTTCCTATAAACCCAGCCGATTATAAGTTATAGAGAGCACAGAACTTCCATTTAGTGTCACGTTCTTTTGCCCAGCCTTGAAATGTGACCCCTGATTGCTATTTATTAGATGAAGTTATCCATGGAACTCATATATGATACTTTGTTTCTCTAATCCCCTAATAATGGCAGCCTGTTTTGCACAGCAACAAGGGAAAGCTTTGGTTAGGCCAGATTGTGTCCATGCAAACCAGAGCATATTTATGACACTCACTCAGAGGGAGGGGACCAATAAAATCAATTTGCCAATACCTCATCAGTTGGGAACATTGCTTTGAGCATGCATGACATACTGTTACTGAATTAACAAAGACATTGTATTTTAAGAACAATCCAGGAGGGATTAAAGATTGTGGCATGACAGCTGAGACAGAGGCTGCCTCCTAAAACTGCATATAATACGAAAATATAATTAATACAACTACCCTGAAAGAGCAACAGGAAAGAGGACTGCACAAGACTGCATACACCTGGAGAAAAGAGCAGACCTCATATTACAGGGTAACATACCAAGCTGTGGTCTGGCAGAACCCAAGCCCTTCCTCCACCCCAGCTCACCAGGGGGAGGAAGAGAAATGGAGCGGGGAGGGAGTGGAAACCTGGGACTGCTGAATACCTAACTCCAGAGATCTGCTCTGGAAGCACAAACCTACATTTCATGGTGCTTGCATGGTACTCTCATGAGTAGGGGTTTGGAAAGCTAAGACAGGCAGAATTCCTGGAGATATTGAGATTCCAGCAGCTTGTGGAAAGCAGGGATCCATATCCGGCTGCTCTGGGACAAAAGAACGGCGAGAAATTTCCTAACAAGGAAGCCCTTAGCAAGAGAGCTGCTAAAGGGGCAAGGATTGCACACAGCTTACTGCTCAGGAGAAAGGACAGGCAGACAAAATTGTCCAGGTGCACTCTGCCCAGCAGGTTGGGAGCTTTCATAATCTTCAGGTGCTCCAGCTCGCTGGCTGGCTACACAGCTCCAAGGACCCCCTCCATGATATGCAGTCTACTGTGCCTTTCTTTCAGCCAGCCCCACCTGGCTCAAAAACTGAAAAAACCTACCTGGGCATTAGGCCAGCCAGTGGGAAAGATCTATCTACAGCAGGTACAGACGCAAAGCATAGATGCTTATAGCTACGTGCTCAGCCCACTGGTTCGGGCAGTGGAGTCAGGCATAGCAGCTGGGAAGGAGGAAACAGCTCTTTCCTCCCACCAGTCAACAATACCCCTCCTCTATGACCCCCAACATTGCTTCAGGGTCTGAGAAGCTCTGGAGAGTAGAGGTTCTGGGCACTAGAGGGTGCCATATACAAATATGAAACGCCAAAGGAACCTGGTTCAAAGTAAAATTATTCATACAACTCCTGAGAAAGATTTAAATGACAACGACCTGATGAATCTTCCTGAAAGAGTGTTCAAAATAAAAATTATTAACATGCTTATGGAGATACGGAAAGATATTCAAGAACTCAGGAATGAATTCCCGTCAGAGATCCAATCATTGAAGAGCCCAATAGAGGGTGTTAAAAGCAGATTGAATATGGTGGAGGAGACGACAAATGAAATGGAAACTAGAGAAGAGGAATACAAAGAAGCTGAGGCACAGGGAGAAAAAAGGGTCTCTAAGAATGAAAGAATATTGAGAGAACTGTGTGACCAATCCAAACAGAGCAATATTTGCATTATAGGGGTACCAGAAGAAGAAGAGAGTGAAAAAGGGAAAGTGTCTTTGAGGAGGTAATTGCTGAAA
>JAVSCE010007458.1:0-43837 GCA_032199065.1 Smutsia gigantea | reverse complement strand
TCACAGAACCCAAGAACGGACTAATAGTTACCAAAGGGTGGGAAGGGAGGGTAAGAGGGAAAAAGGGGCATTACGACTAGCAGATGTAATGTGGGGGGGGCACGGGGAGGGCAGTATAACTCAGAGAAGACAAGTAGTGATTCTATAGTATCTCACTACGCTGATGGACAGTGACCGTAATGGGGTTGGTGGGGGGGACCTGATGAAGGGGTAGCTTAATAATTGTAATATTACACATGTAATTGTAAATTAATGATAATAAAATAAATTATATTAAAAAAAAAAAGAAATAGGGTCTTTGCAGGTGTAAATAAGGATCTCAAAATGAAATCATCCTGGCCTAGAGTGGGCCCTACATCAAGTGACAGTATCCCTATATGAGACAGAAAAGGAGAAGGTGCAGAGACACACAGAGGGGCATGGTCATGTAAGGACAGGGGAAGAGATGGAATTGATGCATCTACAAAGCAAAGAATGCCAAGGATTACCTGCATCTGCCAGAAGCTGGAAGAGGCAAGGAATGAATTGACCCCAAGAGCCTTCAAAAGAAGCATAGGCCTACCAGTGTCTTGATTTCAGACTTTAAGCTTCCAGAACTGTGATAAAATAAATTTCTGTTGTTCTAAGCCACCCAGCTTGAAATAGTCTGTTACAGCAATTCTAGGAAACGAAAACAAATTTTGGTAGCAGGATGCGGGGTGCTGCTGAAACAAATGCCTAAAACATGGAAGTGGCTTTGGAACTGGATGATGGGTTCAGGCTGAAGGAATTTTGAGGCACATGATAAAAATTGCCTAGATTGCTCTGAAGAGATTGTTGGTAGAAATATGGATGTTAAAGGTTATTCTGGTGAAGGCTCAGAAGTAAGTGAGGAGCACTGTAGAAAAAACTTCTATCATCTTAAAGAATACCTATGTCATCCCAGACCAAACGTTGGTAGAAATATGAACATTCAGGGTGTTTCTGATGAGGTCTCAGATGTAAATGAGGACCATATTGGTGGAAACTGGAGGAAAGGTCGTCCTTTTCCTAAAGTGAGAGAAAAGTTGAATGAATTGTGTCCTACTTTTAGGTGGAAAGCAGAAACTGTAAGTGATAAACCTGGGTATTTAGCTGAGATTTCCAAGCAAAGTGTTTATCCTTGCCACTTCCAAGTAAAATACAAGAGGAAAGAAACATATTGAGGAAGAAACTGTTAAACAAAAGGACACCACCATTTGATTTGGGAAATTCTCAAGCTATCCACATGGCAAAAGATGTCAATGTTGGGAGATGTGTTGTTTGGAAAGCATGCTTTGGAAAGAAGACCAAGAGAGTGGCTGGAAAACCTTTGCTGAAGAGATTAGGTGTATGACTCTTGGATTCAATCAACAATCTCAGCAGAACCCAAGAATAGAGATGGGGTTATCCAGGAGAAACTTTTGTCTAATGGAGTGGACACCCCTCACGTACACTGGAGACCGATGAGGTTTCTCAGGATGTTATATTAGCAGAAACATTGTCAGCTTGGTCTGAAGGGAACAGAGACAGAACTGAGTGAAAGAGAGCAGTTGGACTTTCAAAATTCCTCAAGCAGAATGGGTTGCAAGAGCCAGTTGCAGCAAACATGCACTACCCTTCAAGGAAAAGGAAGAATGACTCATGGCAGAGTCACAGATGCCGAAGCAGAGGCCAGAAAAGCAGGAGCAAAAGCAGAGGCAGAGGCCAACCAACCACTACCCCAGGTGCAGATGCCAACTGAGCCATCCTTTGGGCCTGGAGGCAGAGCAGAAAATGGAGCAGCAACTGGTCCAGAGACTAGATCCACCACAGGTTTAGGGGATGGAGTCATGGTAGGTCCAGAGGGCAGACACAGAGCCAGAGAATTATTGTCAAATCTTGAAACCTGATATAATATACTTCGCTAGGTTTCAAATTTGCTTGTGACCAGTGACCCCCCGCCCTTTTTTTTTCTCATTTGTCTCTTTTGGAATGAGAATATCTATCTTATACGTGCCCCACAATTGTATTTTGGAAGTGTATAACTTGTTTTCTAGGTTTTATAGGTCCACAAATGAAAAGGACTTTGGCCCAGGATGGACGGCATCTACAGTCACACTCATACCTGATTTAGATGATTTAGAAGAGGAGATTTGAATTTTTTGAGCTGATGATAATTAGATGAGAATTTGGACTTCAATTTGATGCTGTAATGGGCTGAGATATTTGGAGATATTGGGATGGAAGGAATGTATTTTGCATGTGGGATATACATGAATTTTGGGGGAGGATGGACCTCAGTGGGTTGAATAGTGACCCTCAAATGATATGTTCAAGTCCTAACCCCCAGTACCTGTGAAAGTGACTCTATCTGGAAATAGGGACTGTGTAGATGTGATTAGGTTAAGAATCTCAAGGTGAGATCATCTTGGATTTAGGATGGGCCCTGTATCCAATGCCCTATAAAAGGTAGAAAAGGAAAAAGCACGCAGACACACAGTGGGGGAAGACCATGTGAAGATGGAGGCAGAGAGTGATACATCTGCAAGCCAGGAACACAGAAGATTGTCTGCAGACAAGAAAAGTTGAAAGAGGCAAGGACAGATGACCTCTTAGAGCCTTCAGAGGAATACAGCCCTTCCAATATATTGATTTGGACTTCTAGTCTCTGGAGCTATAAGAGAATACACTTCTCTTGTTTTAAGCCACCTATTTTATGATAATTTGTTATG
Organism: Smutsia gigantea; assembly: GCA_032199065.1. Taxonomy (NCBI): domain Eukaryota; kingdom Metazoa; phylum Chordata; class Mammalia; order Pholidota; family Manidae; genus Smutsia; species Smutsia gigantea. Next base: position 41,126 of record JAVSCE010007458.1, on the reverse strand, counting down.
TCATTCCTAGGAAACTAATACAATAACTAACTAGCAGTTTTACTGCGAGGATTAAATGAGGTAACGTATATATAATACGTATAGAGTGAGCATATAATCAATGGTAGCTATTATTCTTAGCACAGGGAAATCTATCAATAAAGCATATTTGTTTAAATAAGGAAAGCAATATTTAATCATAATAGATACTAAAAGCATCAGATAAAATTTAACACTCGCTACCAATAAAAATAGAAATACGCTAAGAATATAAGAAACTTCCTTAATGTGGTAGAGGAACTATTTTCAAAAAGAGTCGTGATAGACTTAGGATTGCTTATTTGTTGTATGAACCCTAGAGACATGCCCACTGGAAAATAGGAAGAAATTATTGCCATAAACACATCTTAATGCCATTTTCTGAAATTACCTGAAATGCTTATTTCAGCAAGCCATGTTATTCTCTATAAAACCAGATACAGGAAGCATGGAATTAAAACATTAGCTCAATGATTAATTGAATAATATCAATAATGGTGTTATTGAGATGCTTTACCCTAATGCCTCTTTCTGCCCTATACAAATAGACCTGCCAAAAGTTTCAAAAAGTTATTATGATGTTTTCAGGCCACTTTTCTCTAGGTGGGCATTATTTATTAGTATTTTTTAGAATTCTGACCAATGCAGTGAGGCTTGAAGACAATAAATACATGGAAAAGTGTTATAGTAGAAGAAATTTTTATGTTCTCATTGGTTAACAGCTTAAATAAATACTAGAAAATCTAAAATAATTATCTACAAAACCATGTCACTCTATCTTGTGTTAATTTACGTGCTCACACAAAACTAATAAAATTCTAACAAAATGTGTTTTAAAACACATTAATCATTGCAAAATTAACTTAAAAAATAAGCATGTGAGATTTTGAAAGTCATAAAATATTAGAGTAACAGGGGCAATCTACTGTAGAAGATGTTGGACCATGGTCATTATTAATATCTCAGTGAAACAGACTCATGTCATTCTAAAAATTGGCCTAATTACATAGGACATTTAAACATATAATGAAATCAAGAATCAAAAAACAACTCAAATGAAGAATTATTTAATAATTAGTGTTAGAATAACTGGGTAGTGCCTTTGAGAAAAAATTTTGATTGAAAAAAATCTGTTTAAATAAATACTTTATATGAACTCCAAATAAACTCCACAAGAACTAAAAATTGCACATTATATCATGCCATAGAAAAGCTAGCAGGAAATAAAATAAGATCTTTGGATGGATGATAACGTTCCACAATTTGCAGTGACAAGAGAAGTTTGACAGGGAAGATTGACAGATTCAATTATATAAAATCCGAAACATCTATTCAACAGAACATGAAATAAAAACTAAAGAGAAAACTATACACTGGTATCAGGTATGACAGTCAAGAATTAATATCAATAATGAATAAAAGGATTCTATTGCATAAGAATATAATCAAGATGCCAACAAATAAAGGGAATGAACAGTCAGTAAAATATAAAAGAAAAAACAGAGATGGAACATAAGAAAAAAATGTTCAGCCTGCGAAGTAAGTAGAGCAGTGCCGTTTGAAATAGTAAGGTAGTGCCATTTCATACATCTTTAATCTGAAAAACTGATTGCACCCCAATCAGGCACGTCTGTGATGAAATTAGTGCACTCTAGCCTCGGTGGTAGTGGTATAAACTAGATAATATGTAAAGCAATTTGGCAATATATATCAAGAGCCATAAAGTTGTGACCACTTATTTTACTCTTGGGAATGGAAATATTTGTTAAAGGATTATCTGCAATAGGAGAGACCCAGATATATGTCCAAAAATAGTTGAATGAGTAAGTAAATTACAGTATAGAAAGTAAACACTAAATTATAATTGTAAATATGTAACAGCATGGGAAATATGGGAAGATACATCATTAAGTAAAAAGGGGATATCTTTTAGAGGACAATAAAGATACACATAAAAATATGAAAGTGAGGATGTGGATTTAACAAGTATTTCACATCCTGAATTTTACACTTGGGAGTTGTGCTTAGTATGCAATGACATATATTATCACCTCTGATCAAGGTATAAAACTTCGAACAACGAACATTTAGTTTTGTTAATGGCTGCATTAAACAGAATGATAACATGTTCTCTAACATATCTTTCCTGATGTAAGCCACTGCGAGTTATATGCCTAGCCTATGAACGTTAGAAGTATCTTAGGGAAAATATATGGTATATAATCATGTCTAAACATTAATGAAAATATTTTTCATCATCTTCAACTTAGTGCCTCAGCACTTTGCTTACTTTGACAGTATTAACTGAAACACCATTGTTATGATTTGAGTGGAAAATGGTTTTACGTTCACTGCCTGTTGATTTTAGTGACAGTTTAACCAAGGAGTTGCAACTTAAAACATGTAGTTTATTTTAAAGGTGTGAATTAGTCTTTACTTTTCTATCTTTGGAATATTGATTTTTAGCTATGGGAAAATGCTGTGAACTTAATCAATATGTGCAAAGAAGCAGAAATCCTGGGGGCATGCATATAAACACTGATCCCAAGCCATTGGTTTGTACCATAGTATTATTTAAAGGATGGACCCTTTAATCCGTAGAAATAATGCTCTAAAATAGAGCATTCAATTGATTGACACATTTAACACTTCTAAAGACATTATTTTCCTTTATTTTTTTAAGTAGAAAAATAACAAAAGCAGCCCAGTTGTAGTCCTTGACCTATGACGTTTGTGGCAGCTCTAGGAGAGTTCTGTGGCTGCTAGTCTCAGCCCCACAGTCTCAACTGTCCTCAACTCTTTCTGCTGCAAGTAAAGATGGGATACAGAGGCACCAGATAGTTTCCATGTCAGTCTCTTTCAGAGAAAGAATGAACCAAGGAAGGAAGGAAAAAGAGAGAAATAGTATGATATATTCATTCAAGGTATGGATTCTAAAGCTACATTGCTGCAGTCCAAATACTCTCTCTTCAATTTTATAGCTATTTGACCTTGGGCAAGTTATAGTTCTTGACCAATATTTTACAGAGCCCGTGAAAACGATGTTGCTTTTTCTAGCTGCATGTTTTGTAGTTTGACCTTGACTGTTTTTCTCTTTAAGCCTCAGTTCCTTATCAGTGAAATAGTACCTAGTAACCCTGAAAACATGTTTTTTGTTATCTTAAAGTTCTATTAATATTTCTGTTATCTGTTCTATTAAAGTAACTTTAGTGTACTTAAAACTGTATTGCTTACTTAGAATTTTGCTAAGAAGGTAGATATTATGTTAAGTGCTCTTAGCACAAAAGAAAAAAATTTAAAAAGGGGGTAGGAGGAAACTTTTGGAGGTGACGGCTATGTTTATGGCTTTGATTGTGGTGATGATTTCACAGGTGTATGCTTGTCTCCAAATTCATTGAATTGTATACACTAATTACATACATCTTTTTGCATTTCAGTCATACCTAACATGTTTTCTAAAGTATCAATTTAGATGTATTCCACAAGTTTTCATATGTGTAATTGTTATTAGACAGTTTTAATTATTTTAAAAATCTTGTTATGAATCCTTCTTTGATAATAGAATTGTAGCAATGTGTTTTTAAATTTCCAAATGTATAATATAGGGTTTTGATGATTTCATTGCAGTTATATAATATGGTCTGTATGATACCAGTTCTTTAAGAATGTTTTGAGATATGCTGTGTGAACTTATGTGTGATCAATTTTCCAACTATTTCACATGTATTTTAGAAGATTGTGTGTTTAAAAACTGTTGGGGCAGGGTTCTATACTTATGTTCCTTAAATTAAGTGCATTAATTGTATTATTCAAGACTTCTATATCTTTACTATTTTAATTTTTCTCTTGATCTGTCAGTATTTGAAAGAGGTGTGTTGATATCTCCTATTATGATAGAATTATCAGCTTGTTCTTTTAATTCTATCAATTATTGCTTTATAATTCAAGGCCATATTTTGGGCATTACAATTTTAGATTTGCTATGTCTCTATGGTGAATAAAACTTTTTATCATTATGAATATTATTTTTCCCTAATAATGTTTTTCAACTTTGTAGTTTTGGGTATTCATATAGCTACCCCAGCTTTCTTTTGGTTAGTATTTCCTAGTATACCTCAGTTTGCTATTTTCCCTATTATCCCCCAAACTTTATCTCCTGGCATCAGCATTTATACCAAGGACATCCTCAGATGTCATCTTCTGTTACTGTTCACTTCTCAAATTTCACCTTCTTTTCTTCTCTTTCTTCTATAGTTGGCTTGTTTTAGTTTTGGCCCATGGCGATTTCATTTAGTGTAGGCTCAAAACACGTGTAAATAATGTGTGTTTGTTGTAGTTTATCTAGTATATAAATGGGATATTGTTTAGAGTATCTTGGTTGGCATTGTGCCAGAAGCAGAAGTCCTCACTTTAACTATGATCTAAATAAGCCACTTTATTGGAATCATATGTCCATAGCAGGCATTTTAAATCTGTTATGATACTTGCTTCTCTTCAGGATGAAAGCAATGTAAGAAATCTTTCAATACAGAATTCTATCACCAGTTAAAACCTTTACTGCATTCATGAGGTAACCCCCAGATCCCATGTGTGTTCTGCTTCCCCTGACTGTTCCACTCTACCTGCAGCATCCTAGCACCTTGGGTGAAAATAACGACCAAGAAAAATTTTATGGCAATCCCCTGAGTCATTAATCTGAGTTGTGTTCAAAGATGCTCAAGGATAATTTCTGTAGCTCATTAAATAATACTATTTTAAATCCTCAAGCTATTTACTTAACAGGTCATTTAACTGACATACTCTGAGGTTGGGTCTAGAAATGTGCTAATACAGTAGCCACTAGCCATATTTGGCAATCGAACATCTGAAATGCGGCTAGTTGGCAAGATATGGAAACAACTCATGTGTCAATTGACAGATGAATGGATAAAAAAATATGGTATATACACAGAATGGAATATTATTCAGCCTCAAAAAATAAGGAAATACTGACATTTGCGACAACATGGATGAACCTGGAGGACATTATGCTAAATGAAATAAGCCAGTTACAGGACAGATAATGCATTATTCCACTTATATGGGATAGCTAAACTAGTCACATTCATAGATGTTGCAAAATGCTTGAAATATTTTCATATTCATCATTAAATTGAAACTGTCACTTATTACATCTACTGTTAGATTTTATTATTTAATATATTTGATATTATTAAATAACTTTTAAGTAGTAAATTATTTAATTATTTAATGCATTAATAAGTAAGCACATTGTGTTACTGTATTAGTCACATTATATCTCTGTTCGATAGTCCTGGAATAGAAAAATCATAGGCAAATTAGACTATGCTCTGGATTTTTAACTTAGGACCCATGAATGGACTTCCAGAGGTATATAACCTCTCTTGAAATAATATGCAAAACTGTGTGAATTTTATCGTGCACACAGGTTTTTAAATTTATTTTATCAAATTCACAAAGAGTTGCAAGACTCCCACCCCCAAGTAGATAAAGAACAACTAGCCTAGACCACAAAACTTAGTGATTTTATGCTGCCACAGACCAAGGCATATAATATGGAAGTCCTAGAATACATCTTGAAAATTGGTTACAGGTTTAAAAATTCATTCATTCATTCTATTTATACTTATTGCATGCCTACTAGGGTAGCAATCATCGCAGTTGCCACTCATTTCCAGTAATGTATGATTGCATGGCACATCTTTTAGTGACAAGGGGATATGGAAGTGAATGGTCAGATTCTGGGTTGTCAGTAATGATATGGATATTTCAAATTCATAGACTCATATAATTTATGTCAGTGTCAGTCAGTCAACCTAAAAACTTATATAATGTCTCAAAAAGAGAATTCTGCAGTGAAATGGGAAGAGAACAAAAGGAGGCTTCTTGATGGAAAGCTGAAAAGGCACTTGGGTTGAAACTTACTTTAAGAAATTGCATTTTAAGTAACCCAAAATTCCCTGTGCTTTATTCTTTCTGAAGGGTTTTTACATACATTATCTCATTTGCCCATCTGATCTTAACAACAAGCCTATGCACCTAGGCAAGGCAGATAGGCCTCTGTTTAGTTTATGTAGCAGACAGGCTGACTCCTCAAATGCTCAGAGGGAAGCTTCTCCAGTCATCTCAGAAGCAAAACTTAGCTGTGACCTGTTTTCTCTTTCCCCTTAATTTCCTTTCTTATCTACATGAATCTGTGAACATGTACTTTTGTCTGCCTAAGTGCCTAAACCCATTCACTTCTATTCTTAACTTTCTTTTACTCACAGTTCCAGTCTGAGATTTGTTCCAGTTCTAAAGACAAGCATACAAGGAGATAGTCCTCTGAAGTGAAGATCCATAGAGAGGGGGTTTCACTCTATACAGAGGAGTGTACTTTTCTAGAAACAAATCTAGTAGGCACTGAAGTGGGTAATAAAGCAAAATTGACATTAACAGTTTTCTTTAACATATCCAAAGACAGAGATAGCTTCTCCAGTCAGCGCAGAAGGCAACATAGAAAATCTGTAGAAAACGCTGTGATGCACTGTCTACAACCTTCCTTTGGTAATGACAGCCCTCATCTTTCAGCCATCTTTGGGAACTTCCTCAGCTGAAGAGAACTACATTTCCTAAGATCGTGCCCCATTCTTTAGGTGGCCTACATCCAATGATTGATTGATATTGCAATTTTGTCATCTTGTCCCAACTCAAAACAGCTATGGAGGACTATCTCATCTTCACAACACACTGTAGGGTTGACTGGAGTTGCCACTGAGACTGTTTCACAGCTCTACATTTTCTTTGTCAGATCTTCATTCTTTACATTTACATCCATGCTTTTTGACCCCAGCATCATCCACTAATAAACTTAATATGTTTTTATCTCTTAAGTATCTGGTTCCTCGAGAACTAACCTGCTACAACTTAGGCCAGGAGTGGTTGTAGAAAGTACGTACTGGGTTGGATTTTAGTTTTGATTCACTTGCTGCCTGGCTGGTAATGAGACCTTGATTATTGATCATAGAAGGAATTCAGGCACCTCTGGGCCCAAAGTAGTGATATAATTATTAAAACTTTTACATGTGAGAAACTGGAATGGTATGTTATTGGAAAATAATGAAGTGTGATACATCAGGTTTTTGAGAAATGGGAGAGGAGACAGTAACTGCAAAGTCATTGAAATATGGTTGTCTTTATAAGCTCCATTAACACTTTAGGAAAACATGCAAGAAAAAGCTGAACATGATTAATTGACAATAAAGGCTAAGTGTGAATGCTGGAAGAACCCCCTAACAGCATATGAAAAGACTCTCTTCCCTTTAAGCAGAAGGGTGAGAAAACTGAAGACCAGGCCTGGGACTTAATCATAAGAAGAGCTGACTTCCAAGAAACGTAAAGTTTCAAACAATGCAAGTCTGATTTTTTTAATATTAAGGTGTCATTGATATACAATCCTATAAGGTTTCGCATGAGTAACATTGTGGTTACTACATTCAACCATATTATCAAGTCCCCCCCCCACACCCCATTGCAGTCACTTTCCATCAGCATAGTAGGATGCTATAGAATCACTACTTGTCTTCTCTGTGCTGTATTGCCTTCCCCGAGCACCCCCTTAAGTATGTGTGCTGATCCTAATACCCCTTAAACCCATTCTTCCTCCCTCCCCACCCACTGTCCCCATTCACTTCCCTTTGGTAACTGCTAGTCCCTCCTTGGAGTCTGTGAGTATGCTACTGTTTTGTTCCTTCAGTTTTGCTTTGTTGTTATACTCCACAAATGAGGGAAATCATTTGGCACTTGTCTTTCTCCACCTGGCTTATTTCACTGAGCATAATATCACTCTAGCTCCATCTGTATTGCTGCAAATGGTAGGATTTGTTTTCTTTTTATGGATGAAAAACATTCCATTGTGTATATGTACCACCTCTTCTTTCTCCATTCATCTACTGATGGACACTTAGGTTGCTTCCATTTCTTGACTATTATAAATAGTGCTGCGATAAACATAGAGGTGCATATGTCTCTTTCAAACTGAGCTCCTGTATTCTTAGGGTAAATTCCTATGAGTGGAATTCCTGGGTCAAATGTATTTCTATTTTGAGTTTTTTGAGGAATCTCCATATTGCTTTCCACAATGGTCGAACTAGCTTACATTTCCACTAACATTGTAGGAGGGTTCCCCTTTCTTCACATCCTCGCCAGCATTTGTTATTCTTAGCCTTTTCGATAATGACCATCCTGACTGGTGTGAGGTAATATCTCATTGTGGTTTTTATTGCATTTCCCTGATAATTAGTGATGTGGAGCATCTTTTCATGTGCCTGTTGGCCATCTGACTTTCTTCTTTGGAGAATTGTCTGTTCATATCCTCTGCCCATTTTTTAATCAGGTTATTTGCCTTTTGGGTGTTGAGGTGTGTGATTTCTTTATATATTTTGAATGTTAAACCCTTGTCATATATGTCATTTATGAATATATTCTCCCATACTGTAAGGCAAGTCTGCTTTAACAAGAGAAGGACTCCTTTTGGGAAAGAATGGGACATTGACATATGGCATGGGGATATCTGAATTGGTGGTCCCGAAAATATTGAATCTGCAAATTCCCCTGAAACATCTGGGCTTCTAGAAAAGGGCTACTCCTTCCCATGGAGGTCTAGAGTTCCCTCTTGTTTGGAGACAATGCGGAAGCCTGGCCCTTAGAAGACAAGGTGTGTTCCTTTCATCTTCTCCTGCACCCCTTTCTGGCCCATAAGCCTCTACCTAGGTTTATATTTCAACTTAAACTAGCTAGGAATTTGATGGACCTAGTTAAGGAGAAAGGGGACTGGAATGAGCCCATATTTTATGTATAAATTTTCCTCTCCTGCCTCTAGGGCCTTAGCCAACTTTGATATGCAAGGGTTTATAGAATGTTTGATCCACTGCCATAGGATACCACATGACCAAATGACCAATTTCACAGCAAAGAGTTGTGGCAGACATGTCTTTATGTGATGCTGTATTGCAATTGCAAGAATACTTGGGTCATGGAACCAAGGTGAAGAGGTATTGGCTGCAATTACCCTTACACCCACTTTATGCTTCCCTTCCCTTGAAGCCCTAGTCTCTGTGGATTTAGAAGCCCTGGTTCCCAAACGGAGAATGCTTCTGCTAGTGGACACAATAAAATCCCTATTGAACTACCACTTATGAACATGACAAGGAAAAAGATCTGAGGGTTCAGGGAATAGAGTGTGGCAGACACTGGTTCACCACCCAGTGCCCCCTTCAGAAATAAAGATCATAATATGCCAGCTGCCAGGAATGCTTCTAGCAGATAGTGTCCACTTATCATCCTCATTTTAGGATTGTCTCAGCTGAGGTAAGTTGCAGTAGCCAACATCCTTCATGAGCAGCCCCCACACAATGACTGACTGATACAAACATATAAATCCCTGTCCCTCTTGTAACTTTTATCAGCTCCGGAGGGAGGGTTATCCCATCTTCACAACTCCCTTTAGAGTCAACTAAGGCTTTATGAGTGGGGAAAATGGAAATTCCTATGGCCGGGATCCTCACCTGACCCTAAACTACATGATGATGTAATTGGCCTACTGATAGGCTACTGCTTCCATACCCATGGGCAATAAGGTATTATTGACTGAGTCACTATATAAAGAGCTCTGCCCAGTGCTCTGGGTGGAGGCAGAGACAGGAGGTGGATTATGGACCTGCAGACAGCTGGATGCAGACATAATTCTAGTGCTTCACCTACCACCATAAGAATAAAGCCAGGTATAAACCCTTTTACCCCAAGAACATCCCATTGTCCTTTCTCAGTTTCACTGAATCCTGAAGTGAACTTGCCCGGGGCTGAAACCCTCTGGCAAGACAATGAGCCATAATGCATTGAGATTGCATTATGGCTCAAGTCTTCTTTCCTCCTCTTCCTTTTTATAGTTGGTTGATCTCAAGAGCACTTCCTAAAACTTCCTTCACGTTAACTGCTGTCTCATAGTCTGTTTCCCAAGAAAGTCAATCTGTAATAAGGAATGAGGGTAATTATAAATCAAGATAGATAAGATGATATGTTTCTTCCATTTAAATAGGAGATATAGGAGGGTCAAGCTAATACATTACATAATAATTATTTCATATAGTTTATACAACAGCTGTATGAGGCAATTGGGAAAATATAAATTTTTAATGATAAATCTAAACCTTGAGAAATGAACTTATATGTTCAAAATCACATGATTCATTACAGAGCTGAGCTAGAGTAACAGCTGATGAGGAACTGTTATTCAGCTTCACATAGTGATTACTGAGTGCCCTCTAAATTCCTGGTAATTTAGATAGAAAATTAACATAATTATCCATATTTTATAGATAAAGAGTTAAAAAGATTAAGCAACTTAGCCACACTACTCGTAGGTTGTAGATCAAATAACTAATGATAAAAATCAAACAACTAATTAGTTTTGGAGAAGGGATTTAAACTTGGGACTGAGTCTAGTCCACTGCTTTTTCCACTAGCTTACAATTAACTGCCCTCAATTGAACTTCCCTTATTTTTGAAGGGAAATTTCATTGAGTTTGGCTTTGGTTGTCTTTAGTCTATGTATATTGATTGCTTAAGTACAGATCCAATGACCAGAGTTCTCAAGGTGGTGTGGTGGGGAGATATGTAATATTTGAGCTCCTTGGGTAATGTTTCAAAATATGTACTCAAAACTGATACAATTTTATCTTTGGAGAATTAATTAAAAACATTTTTTTCATAAATGTTCTAGAAATTGAAGCTTCACACAAATTTCCTTGGCTACTGGGAATATGCAAAAAATAACAAAGATTGTCTATGTATATGTAAGGGTTTCAGAATCTTCAAGAAGAGAAATGAAATTTTATGTTTATTAAAAGGGCAAAAGGCTTTCAAAACTTGAAAGAATACTGTTTATATAATTTTGCCTTCCTTTTTAGATAACCTGGCACATCTTGCATGAAAATTTCAAGATATAATTAAATACTATGTGGATAGTTAATGTTATATCTCACGTTACATCTTGTAATGTTAACTGCACTTCTCTTTACATTCTGTGGCAATTTATTCAGTCAAAGTATGTGTTAAGCTATGTGCCAAGCCCTGCAGTAGGTGATATGACCCATGAGCTTCATGTTATCAAGTCTTCTGTGCGGTATATGACAGGAATTGTGCCTTACATCTAAAAATCTTTACAACTAAACTCCCTTAGCTTAAGGGCTGTGCTTTTGACTTCTTCCATATCCCTCACTGTATAGTAGAAAACTTTTAACCTTTGTAAGTCTTAGATTTGGTGTGTTCTGTGATTCCTCAAAGAGAGAAAAGCAGAGTTAACCAAAATTCCAGAAATTAATCTGATATTCTTTGGTGCCAGTTCAAAGACCTATGAAAACAATTAAGTCAAATAGCAGTTTTCATGAACAGCAGGGAATTGGTTCAGGAACAAATTTAAATAAATTATGGAGATTAACAGAAACTGGTAATTACGTTTTTTTGTTTGTGAGCTGTACATGATCAGTGACACTATTAGCACCTGACACGTTTTAGAGGGTGCTCTTTTTGCTATCAATTAGACCATGAGAATTATCTTATATTTTAAAATAAAGATTGCTCTGTGCTCTGACATGTAGGATTTCAGATAAAAGAGAGTAATCTAATTACAAAATTATGTAGTTGTCTGTTTATTGTTATAGTCAGCAGTGTAGGGAAACTAGAAATGAGATACCCTTCTTCTTTCAGAACATTTGAGGCAACTACATTCATACTGCCATAAAGTTGTGGAATAGATGCAGAAAGGAAATTTATATGACAAGGAATGTGATTAGGCAGGTTGGCTCCAGCTGTGAGTTTGCAGCATCTAGAGCATGTGGAAGCCGTGAATTCAACCTGCAAATGTTCTTAGAGAAGTTATTATGTCTCATCACAAAGATCTTTGGCTCACGCTGGCCTTCAAGGTCCACTCCAGTGATAGTGTTCTAATGTTTCTGCCTTCAAAGAATATACATTTAGATACTATGAAGATTACTGTTAGTCTGTTATTTCTTGACTGGTTTTCCTAATTTACATTCACTGCCTTTATATTCTTTGACCTTTTGTACAACCCTCACACACATATGGCTCACGGTTACATGCAGTGTCACCCCAAACACAGAATGGCATAACTTCATTTATACTTTGAAGCCAAAATTCTAGCTTTGCCTGTCAACATTAGCTAGTTAATTTTAACACTAAAATGAAGTTATATCTAATGATGAATATGTAGAAAGATATGCTCAGTAACTTGCTCTAGAGAGGTACTGACACTTTAGAAAAGCTTGGGTTATATTGAATTTAATATTATAAATGTTTATTGTGTATCTACAGTTTAAATGCACCTAGACTAGATTTTAGATTCCAATTGTAACTGATTTATACATACAGATTTTTAAAATCTAAAGGGAAGGTATATTATACAATAGGTTGCCGTATTATTTCCTTACTTTGTCTTGGGCTTTTCATTTCCTGCAATAATCTTAAGTCAAAATTTGACATACTCTAAAGAACCTTATTTTGAAAACCTTTCATCCACTTAGGAATATGGTGGTGAATATTGTCTTGATTCAAGGCAAAGGAAATAGAAATAATTCACAAATTTGAAAAAATATGGCATAACATGCCAGGGCATGAATTGAAGAGATGGTAAATATTTGGTGGCATGTGTCACAGATAAGGCCTTACCTGAATGAATTAAATTGTAGGACATCCAGTTGGTGTCTGCCTGATGTGCAAAATCCACACATTTGGCATCTGCTTGGTTTACAAAACCCATGCATTTGATGTCAGATGTGTTACGAGTTAGAGAAATAGTTTTCCTATGGTACATGTAAATGCTTCATGTAAGTAAAATGACAAAATTAAATCCAAATAACATAAAAAACAAATAAACCTAGATATATATCAAGTTGGAGATGTGGAAAATTCTTCAAATAGCTTTGAAACACAATTATTTGGCTGTATATCCTTAGTGGGATACCGAGTAAGGAAAAAAGGAACTGCAAAGAAATCTGAATATTGAATTTGGTGTTCTTATGTTAGTAGTGATAACACAGTTTAAAAACCAACATTCATACATATTATACAAAATAAATGAGTACATTAATGCCTTTAGTTACCAATATTTTCAGAGGAAGAGAAAAAAGGTAAAAATATTAAAATCAGAGAACCAAAAGCAATCACAAATGTAATTGGAAATAAAATGTTTAAGTTTTTATTTTCAAAGATATATATGTATCTATTTCTGTCCACTGAAAGAGTCTAAAACTGTATCAACAAATGTAACCTTGGCAGATGTCTCAAAATATGATTGTCTTGGAGAAATGACTGATTGCAGGTCTGGGACAGGAAATGGGTAGGATGAACCTGGGAAATCTTGTCATACTAGACAGTAAGGAAACTGTGAACGACTAGTGAGGTCATGTCAACAGGATAGAGGAGCTAATCTGAAAGACTCCCACTGACCAAAGATGTGCCAATCTGAGCATCACTATTGATAATTGCAATGCATTGAACCATATCAAATTACATATATAATGACGTCATAATGATACTTTTAAAATAATGACAACAACAAAAAACTTCACTGGTTATTGTTGTGGGTTGAATTGTGTCTCCCCCAAAGATATGTTGTGGTTCTAATCCCACAGTACCTGTGAATATAGTCTTAATTGGAACTAAGGTCTTTGCAGATAGTATCGAGATGAGGTCATACCTCATTAGGGTGGGCCATAAATCCAATGGTTGTGGTCCTTATAAGGAGTGAGAGACATAGAGTTACACAGGCACACAAAGACACACATAGAGGGAAGACAGTACTGTGAAGATGGATGCATGAGTTGGAGCAATGCAGCTACAAGCCAAGGATTGCCAGCAATCAACAGAAGCTAGGAAAAGGGAAGGAAGGGTTCTTTTCTAGATCCTTCAGAAGAAGCATATCTCTCCCAACACTTTGATTTTGGACTTCTAGCCTTAGAAATCTAATAGAGTACATTTTTGTTGTTTTAAGCTACCCATTTGCGGTAATTTGTTATGGCAGCCCTAGAAAATGAATACAGTCATCTTTGTAGGTTGCTAGGCTGCCACTCATGATCCTGAAAATTGGTAAACAGAGAGAAAGAATAACTAGGTCTTTCTACCTTTATTGTATAAAGTATATTTCCAAGTTTTGAATAGTTCATGAGAGACAGTTTCTCTTTACAGAAGAATCCTAGCCAATAAATACAGGAATCAGAGAATTTGAATGTGACCTATTTGCATCTTCTAAGGAAGTAATGGGTCTAGACAATGGATCATCAATGGATGCTAAATCATTTTGTGAAAAGTTGATGGGAGAACTTTATAGTAGATGGAAACAGCTGATAATACCTGAGCTCACTAATCAATCTTAACATCACTAAAAGTGGGATAAACACACATATGTGCTTCCTGAGGTGATGTAATAACATATGTGTAGGACCACCTATGAGGGATTCTTGCCAACAAACCAAAACTAAATCTAATCTGTTTTTAAATCTAAACACCTACTTTACAGGAATAAGTATAGGAGAGATAAAATCTTTAAAGAACACATCTGTACTAAACCGATCCAGAATGTTGAAATTCTACAGGACCAAATGACATTTTTTTTTTGGTGAATTGAACTTTTTTTATTTACAATTTTTTTTATTAAGGTATTATTTATATACAGTCTTACGAAGGTTTCACATGAAAAACAATCTGGTTACTACATTAACCCATATTATCTAGTCGCTCCCCCATACCCCATTGCAGTCACTGTCCATCAGTGTAGTAAGATGTCACAGAGTCACTACTTATGACCTTATTTCTTTATAGCAAATGCATGTCATGGAAAAAAAAAGATTGGAAGAAATGAAACAAGACATTGATCAACCACTCGCAAACCCTTGTTTAGATGCTATTTTTGAAAAATTAACAAAAATTTCTTGAAACAGTTAAGGAAATGTGAATACGACTTGCTATTAGATAATGTTGACAAATTATTATTAATTTTCTTAGATGTTATAATGGTATTATAGTTTGTTTTTAAAATATGCTTTCTCTTGGCAATAAAAACTGCAGTATTCAGGAGTAAAATATTAGGTCAGGGATTGCTATAAAATACACCAGAAATAAACAAACAAGGAAGCAGGCAATAGATCAAAACATAAATAAATATATAAATAAGTAGTAAAGGGCAGAGGATATAGATGAAACAATATTGGCAAAATATTGATAATTGTCAAAGCAGGAAGTGTAATTTCATTTTAATATTTACTTTATTTTTGTCTGTGTTTGAGAATACCCATAATGAAAAATCTAAAAAATCATTGAATGTCTTATGAGAAGAGTGCAATACAGTTGCTGCCTATAGGGTGCTAATACCAGATAGCAAACATTGCACCTATTTAAGACTATTCTCTTTTTTTCTACATTTATTTATTTATTGTATAATTGATGGATAACCTTGCATTAGTTTTAAGTATACAACATAATAATTTGATGTATGTATATAGTACAGTGATTATCATATGCTTAGTTAACATCCATCAGCATAGTTACATTGTTTTTCTTGTGATGAGAACTTTTAAGATCTACTCTCTTAGCAACTTTCAAATATATAATACAGTATTAATTATAGTCATCATGCTGTACATTACATACCTACGACTTATTTACCTTATAACTGGAAGTTTGTACCTTTTGACCTTCAGCTAACTCACCAACCCCACTCCGTTCCTCTGGTAACCCCACCAATGTGTTCTTTCTATGATTTTTTTTGCAGATTCCACATATAACACAGGTTATATGGTATTTGTCTTTCCCTGTCTGACTTATTTCATTTAGCATAATACCTCAGTGTCCGTCCATGCTGTCTCAAATGACTGGGTGTCTTTCTTTTTTATGGTTGAATAATATTCTTTTTTATATATAGCACATTTTCCTTATCCATTCACTCATCAATGGACACTTAGGCTATTTCCACATAAGATCATTATTCCCTTTCATCCTAATCCCGCCTTTCATCTGGGCCCCCTTTCTGGAGGGATTTAGAACCACTGAAATGAAAGCAAAGGGCAAGACTGTGAAAAAAAGAAACCAAACATGACTTTGTCTCCCACAGTGGACATCTAGGCCTGAAACAGCTTCAAGCTAGGGGAAAGAAGAACTTTAAATTTAAATAAAATCTGAAGTATTCTCCACTAGAAAATTTAGTTACTGGAATCAGTAATTACTTCTTGTTGAGGGATCTGCACAAGATTTCATTCAGAGGTGTCCCACACAAAATTCTCTGGGAAGCAGACTCTTAAGCAGAAATTTAAATGCAGGAGATTTATTGGTAAATGCTCCTGGGAGTTCATGTGAGGGGTGAAGAACAATAGACTTGGTAGAGGGTGAGTTGAATAATAGCAAAAAAAGCCTTAACCATTCTAAGAGAATTGGCATGGCTCTTCCAGATTGTTCCAAATTGAAGCAAGACAGCTGAACCTCTGTAACCCAGGCAGTCACTGAACTTAGGTTGTGTCTGGGAAGGGGTTGTGGCCTGTTCAAGCAATGCCTTGTTTGGGACTCAGCTATATAGGCCATCAGCAGCCTACACTCCTGGCAGCTGAAGGGATGAGTACTTCCATCCAGAAGGGGGAAATGTGCAGTACACCACAACATCTCTCACAAGCAATAAGAAAAAAAAAACTATTCAAAAGCTCCCTCTACAGAGCCCATCATATTCAAGATAATGATTGGATAAATGTACATTCATACATATATTATTTGTGCTGTGGGGATGAATAATAACCTGACCTTCCTACCTCTCAGAATGTCGAAGGGATAAAATACATTATTATTTATAAAAGTATTTGGGAATGACAAATTGCCATAGGGAGTACCATGGCATTGTGAAAGATCAAAAGACTGGAAAAGCTCGGTGAGTATTCTGTCTCTGTTAGATATGTGGGAGTCTCAGTTCTCCATCTAGGAAATGATAAAGCCACAGTAGACTGTGGTTCTCTAAGGCAGTAGTTGTCAAGCTTTATTGTACATCTGCATACTTCAGGAAGCCTATTAAAATATAGGGGTCTTATTCAGCATTTCTGTAGGTGGAACCCTGTCTTCATTTTTAGCATGTATCTCAGGAAATTTTGATGAACACTGCTTTAAGACCCTTTTGAGCTTTGAAGTCATATTGTCATATTTTTAGTTAATTACTTGGGTCAACATTTTACGTTCAATGTTCTGGAAAACACCAACTTTGTTAGTAGTCAATAGAATATCATAAAAAGTACTTTAGGAAATTCTGACTCAGATTTTTCACAAATTCAGATTTACTTTGGCTTTGTAATAATAGGGCACACAAGTGATCACTCTCAATTATTTTTTTAAGATTATCTACTATTTCCTCTTTCCTTCACAATACATATTTAACTATGTCTTTTTTTCTGCCAGTGTTGAAAATCATAGGTTGATCAACATAGCACGATCTCCTGAAGAACCAACACAGCAGAATTAACCCAAATCATTTTCATAAGAACATTAACATATTGAAATTAAAACTCCATGATTCCATAGTAATTGTGATATTAGAAATGAAGTTTCATGAGCATGTATATAACCAAAACCATACTTGAAATATGAAGCAAGTAATATGAGAAAAAGAATACTATTTTTCAAAATAAGGAAAGAAAGAATGACAATGGAACATTTGTTGAAATCCTCAGCTGTCTATGGGAAAGATACTGAGACTCGTAAGAACAGAATAAAGGCATTTACAAATCAAAATTATGTCTAAAACATCCGGTTGATTTGTTACTCTTATTGGAAAAAAATCTTACACTATATCCTGAATATCTCTATTGAAAAATTGGTAGCATATGCTTCCTATCTTAAAGTTATGGATGACTGTTCTAAAATAGCAGGTATGCTGTACTGAAACTGACTACCTGCGTGTACAAATTGAGCCAATAAAATACAGATTTCTATTTTTAAATTGTCTGATTTTAAGAAGTGTTAGTGGCAGCTCAAATGGGCTGTTGATTCAGAGTTACAAGACATTTTCCATCAAGAGTTTTAACCATTATTTGCACTTAGACTACTATAAAGACTCCTCACTGTTTCAAATGTCTTAATGGCACCAAGAAGGGCACCTCCCAACCTAAACTTCAAAAAACTCCATGTTTCTCTATCTCTTTGCCCATTATACCAAAATTCCAAAGAACCCTCTCACTTATGGCCAGTCAGTTGTACAATTCTTGTATGTCTAAATCTGAAATCTAGAAAATGATACACTTCTAATAAACATACTAATAATACTTGTCTACTTATATTTAATTTTTTATTGGATTGTACAAAGAAGTCCTCATATCATAATTCAATTAATTATTAAAAAATTAATACATCTGTGTAACCACTCTCCAAATCAGGAAATAGAGCATTGCCAGCACACCAGTTACTCTTGTGTACTTCCCAGTCACAATCTCCACACTATTCCCCAAAAGCAACCACTATCCTTACTTCTAACATCATATATTAGTTTTTTCTGAACTGTATATAACTTAAATTATACTATGAACTGTTGTGTTTTTTTTACTAAGCATTGTGTTTGAAATATGCATGCCTGTTGTTGCATGTAATTATTACTTATTCATTTTAATTGGTATATAATTTACCATTATTTGAATATATATTAATTTATTTATCCAGTCCTCTGTTTATAGAATACTGGAAAAAAACTAGAAATCAATAACAAAAAGAAATTGGGAAAATTCACAAATGCATGTAAATTAAACAACATAGTCTTAGACAACCATTGGGTCAAAGAAGAAATCAGAAAATTTCTTTGTGTCAAGTAACAACCCATTGGGTCAAAGAAAATCAAAAAAATCAAAGAAGAAATTAGAAAATTTCTCAAGATGAACAAAAATGAAAACACAACATACTGAAACTTATGCAATATAGCAAAATGAGTACTCAGAGGGAAATTCATATTGATTAATGCCTATGTTAAAAAAAGAAGAAAGATCTCAGTCTAACTTTCATGTCAGGGAACTAGAAAAAGAACAAACCAAGCCTGACAGCCACAGAAGAAAAGAAATAATAAACATTAAATTAGAAATAAATGAAATAAGGAATAAAAATGCTCTTAAAATTTTTGAAAAAACTAAGAGTTGGTTTCTTGAAAAGACTGACAAAATTGACAAACTTTTAGACTAAGTAAAAAAGAGAGAAGACTCAAAAAATACAATAAGAAATGAAAGATATTACACCTGATCCCACAGAAATAAAGAGATCATAAGAGGTGATTATGAAGAGTTATTATGTCAATATATTTGAAAAAATAGAAGAAATGGATAAATTCGTAGAAACATATGACCTACCAAGACTGAATCAAGAAGAAATCTGAATGGACCAGTAACAAATAAGGAGAATAAATTAGTAATAAAAAGATTCCTAACAGAAAAATCCAGTAACAGATGGTTTCATGGATAAATTTTACCAAACATTTAAAGAAGAATTAACACTAATACTTCTTAAATTATTCTAGAGGAAGAGAGAATTCTTCCAAACTTATTTTATTACACCAGCATCACCCTGTTTCCAAAGCTGTACAAAGATGTGGCAAAGAAAGAAAACTGCAGGCCAATATCCCTGGAGAACATGGATACAAAAATCCTCAACAAAATATTAGCAAATTGAATTCAGCAGCACATTGAAAGGATTGTACATCATGATTAAGTGAGATTTATCCTTGGGGTGCAAGGATGTTTCAACATACACAAATTATTAAATGTCATACATCACATTAGGGGAATGAAGAACAAAAATTATATGATCATCTCAATACAGGCATAAAAAGCATTTGAGAAAATTCCACATCCTTTCATGATAAAAACTCTGTCAACAAACTATGTATAGAAAGAACCTGGCTCAATAAAACAAAGGCTATATATGAAAAGCCCATAATTAACATAATAGGTGACAATGAAAAACTGGAAACTTTCCTCTAATATCTGAAACAAAGCAAGAATGCCCAACCTTATCAATTCCTATTCAACATAGTACTGGAAATCCAAGGTAGAGAAATGAGAAAAGGAAAAATAAATAAAAGGTATTTAAATTGAAAAGGAAGATGTTAAATTTTCTCTGTTTGCAGATGACAACTTCTGATATACAGAAAATCCTAAAGACTCCACCAAAAAACTCTTAGAACTACGAATAAATGTATCTACATTTCAGAATACAAAATCAACATACAAAAATCAGTTACATCTCTATACACTAACAATAAACAATCTGAATAGAAAATTAAGAAAACAGTTCCATTAACAATAGCATTAAAAATAATAAAATACATAGGAATAAACTTAAAAAAGGAGATGAAACACTTTTAAAATGAAAACTATAAAAGATTGCTGAAAAACAATGAAAGATATATAAATAAGTCGAAACACATCTCATGTTTATAGATTGGAAGACTTTTTTTTATATAACCTAGATTTTTTTCCCTTTCCTTTATTTTTTTAATGTTTATTTTGATATCATTAATCTGTGGAAGACTATTATTAAGATGTCCATACAACTCAAAGTGATCTACAAATTTGATGCAATCTCTCAAATTCCCAGTGATGTTTTTGTAATAATATGAGAACACATCCTAAGTCACATGGAATCTCAAGGGACTTCCAATCACCAAAACAATCTTGAAAGAACAGAAAAAAGCTGGAAGACTCACACCTCGTGATTCCAAAAGTTGCTACAAAGTTACAGTAATCAAAACAGTGTGGTACTGGCATACTAACAAGACATACAGACCAATGGAATAGAATGGAGAGCCCAGAATGAACTCTGACATACATATTCAAATGATTTTTGACAAGGGTGCCAAGAGCATCCAATGGGGAAAGGACAGTCTTTTTAACAAATGGTGCTGGGAAAACTGGATATCCACAAGAAAAGAATGAAGTTAGACCTTGAACAGCATATACAAAAATTAACTCAAAATGGACCAAAGATCTAAACATAAGACCTTGAACTATAAAATTTTGAAGAAAAACCAGGGCAATAGCTTCATGACATTGAATTTACCTTTGATTTTCTGAATATGATACTAAAGGCACAGTATACAAAAGAAAAGGTAGACAAATTGAATTAATGAAAATTAAAGATACTTTTATCATCAAAAAACTATCAACAGAGTAAAAAAGAAATCCACCAGAATGTGAGAAAATATTTGCAAATTATGTATTGGATAAGGGGGTTAATATCTAGAATATATAGAGAACACCTAAAATGCAACAACAAAAATACAAATACAATCTGATTGAAAATGCATTGACTTAAATAGATGTTTCTCCAAAGAAGATATACAAATATCCAGTAAGTGCATGAAAAGATGCTCAACATCACTAATCATTAGGAAAATGCAAATCAAAACTACAATAATATACCACTTCAGACCCATTAGAATGGCTTTTATGAAAAAAATAGAAAATAAGAAGTGTTGGCAAAGATGTAGAGAAATTGGAACCCTTGTGCACTATTGGTGGGACTGTAAAATGGTGCATCCACTATGGGAAACATTATGACAATTTCTCAAAAATTAATAATAGGACTGCCATCTGATCCAGAAATTCCACTTTTGGGTATATATGCAAGAAATTGAAAGCATGGTTTCAATTGTATGCCCATGTTTTCTTAGCAACATTATTCACAAGAGGTTAAATGTAGCAACCATCCAAGTGTCTATTTATGAATAAATGGATAAGCAAAATGAGGTATATACATACAATGGAATATTATTCACCAATAGAAAGAAGGAAATTATGAAATACTACAACAGGGATGAACTTGAGAACATTATTCTAAGTGAATAAGCCAGTCACAAAAAGGCAAATACTACATGATTCCACTTTTATGAGGTACTTAGAGTAATGAAAATCGTATAGACAGAAAGTTGAATGGTAGTTGTTAGGGGCTGGGGAGAGAAGAGGTTATGGAGTCATTATTTAATGGGTATAGAGTTTCAGCTTTACAAGACAGAGTTACAGAGATGGGTAATGGTGGTGGTTGCACAGTATTATTGAATGTATTTAATACCACTGAACTGTACACCTAAAAATGGTTAAGATGGCTTTTAAAAAAGTAAAACAGAAACCTACATATGTGGGAGGTTATATTTGTGATTCATGTAATTGCATATTTATGACTCATGTACATACATTTGAATAATTTTCTGATTTCAAAACAAGGATAACAAAGAAACTAGTTGTACAATTGATATACATGATTTATTGACATTAGTAATAAAAGGGATTTTTCTTTTTCCTGACATCTGAACTGAGTATACTCACATTTTAAAATGTAACACAAAGTATTACAATAAATAACTTGAACTCCTAATTGCAATACCATTTCTTCTCATTTGTGATAGCATTGTAATACTGCCAGCATGTGAAGATGGCTTTTCAAATATTTACATTAAGAGTTCTATCAGTTTGATGCAAAATGTACTAGAAATTAGCCCATGGAAGAAACATCCAATGAATTTTTCACTTCTCCCACAGCATTTAAGCAAGAGTACAGAGTATTGCTGAGCAATATTCTCTCTAATTGTTTTAACTTACGAGTGAGGATCAGCCTTGTAAGTAATAAATTTAAAAACTGGGAATTCAAGAACACGGTTTCGTATAACAATAACATTCACAAGAAAGTTAAACTGACACATGTTTAATGATATGCAAAATTATTAAGGTGCTGCATGATAATTACTCAAAAAATGTGGAAAATGACAGTAATTGGCATTGCTTTCCCCTGACTAAATTACTTATTTCTATGGCTGAGGATACTTTTGGACAGCTCTAATTATTTGAAGGTATTTTCTCATATTGAGCTTTAAAGTTTCTATTGTAACTTTCATCTAATCGTCCATATCTGCTTTCTGCAGTTACATAGACTTCCAGTCACTTAACTTCCCACATAGAAGTTATCAAACATTTGAAGATATCTATCTTTGCCTTATCTCATCCTCATGTGTTCCCTCTTCCTGGCTGAGCAACTCGGTTTCTCTCAATTGTTCATCACAGGGTATGATTTTTAAGCTCTTAAGAATCTTGATTGCATTCCTCTGAATATTTTGTGGTCTTTTCTTTTCTTCTTTTTCTTTTTGATTCCTAAAGGAAATTAAATTACAGAATCATAGATGTGGTATGAAAATTGGAAATTTTGATGTATTTCATTCTTTGATCTATATAATCTATTTTTTTTGCATTCTCAGCTTGAATTACATTTTTTCCATAAACATTTTTAAGGCATTATTTACACATAGCAAAAAGAGTACATTTCTATGAGTTTTGACAGATTTATAAACCTGTGTAACAACTACCATAATAAAGATATAGCACATGTCCTTCGTACTCAGTATTTTCCCTGTACCCCTTCCTATTCAATACTTCTCCAACCCCTAGGTTCAGGCAATCCTTGATCTGATTTGTATCACTATAGTTTTTTCCTTATTCTATAACGTCATATAAATGGAATCACACATTATGTATTCTTTTGTATACAGATTTTTACAAGCATTCTCTTAGTCTGTTCAGGCTGCCATGATAAAATGCCACAGACTGGGTACCTTAAACAACAGAAATTTATTTTCTCACAGTTCTGGAAAAATCCAAGATCAAAATGTCATCAGGGTCAGTTTCTAGTGACAACTTGCCTTCTGGCTTTAGATGGCCACCTTGCTGTAACCTCACATAGCCTTTCCTCAGTGTGTGTGTGCCCAGAGAGAGAGAGAAAGAGGGAGAGGGGGTGGAAGAAAGCTCTTATAAAGACACTAATCCGATTGGATTAGGGCTCCATGCTTATTACCATTTGTAACTTTAATTACTTCCTTAGAGGCCCTATCTCCAGATACAGCCGCATTGGAGGTTAGAACTTCAACAGGAATTTTAGGGGAATATAAACATTTAGTCCATAACAAGCATAATGTTTGATAGATTCATCCATGTTTTTGTGTGTTTTGGATAATATTACTTCTGAATAATATTACTTCTGAGTAATACTCCATTTATGGAAACATCAAAGTCAGTTTAACCATTCACCTATTGATGGATATTTAGGTTATTTCCAGATTTGGGGATATTATATATAAAGCTGCTATGAACATTTCTGCACAAGTATTTGATGGTACTTTGTTTTTATTTCTTTGGGGCTAATAGCTAGGAGTAGAATTGCTGAGTCAGACACTAAGTGGAAGTATATGTTTTATATGTTTTGTATTATAATAAACTGACAAAATGGAAGTAACATTTGACACTCGTCAGGAGTATGAGAGCTGAAGCTGTTTCACATCATCATGAATACTTGATTTTGTCAGCCTTTTAATTGGAGAAATTTTAGTGAGTGTGTAATCATATCACAATGTGATTTTAATTTGCATTTCTCTGATGACTAATGATATTGAACATTTTTTATTTGCATATCTTGGAGATGTTTATCTTTTATTGTGTAGTATCTGTTCAAATCATTTGCTTATTTTTAATGGGTGTTGTCTTTCATCTCATTGTTATTATTTATATACTCTTGATACAAATCCTTTATCTGATATATGCATTGTGAATACATACTCAAGTTCCAACCTGCATTTTCATTTTTCCTAATTGTGTCTAAGATCATTCAAAATTTTGTTGAAACCCAGTTTACTATTTTTCCTTTATAGTTTGTGATATTTGTGCCCTATCTAATAAATCTCTGCCTAACCTAAGTTCACAAAAACTTTCTCCTGATTTCTCCAAGTGCTTTATAAATTTACTTATACATTTAGATTTATGATCCATTTTATATTTCTTTTTGGGTAATAAAGTAATGATCAAGTATCATTGTTTTCCCACATGGAAACCCAGTTGGTCTAATAGAGGTTTTTGAGAAGCCTATGTTTTCCTCACTGAACTACCTTGGTATTTTTGTTGGAAATCAATTAACCATAAATGTGAAGGTCTATTTCTGCTCAGTTGATCCATATGTTTATCTTTGCATTAATACCTCACTATTTTGGCTGTTATTAAAAAATAGTAAGAAGCAGATACCATAATTCCTCCCTTTTTTCTTTGTTTACAGAATTGTTTGGCTTTTTATGTCCTTTGTATTTCCATATAAATTTTAGATTCAACTTGTCAATCAATATCTATAACAATGATCTATAAAAAGAATCGCATTGAATCTACAGATCAACTTAGGGAGAATGGCCATCTTAACATTGAGTCTTCTAATCCATGGCCATGGCATGTCTCAACATTCATTTAGGCTTTCTTTCTTTTACTCATCTCAGCCGTATCTTATAGTTTTCAGTGTAGGAATGATCTTGATCTTGCACATATTCTGTTGAATTGAAACAATCGTTTGGGTTTTCTTTTCATTTATTATGTTAATATGCAGAACTACATTGATTGATTTTCAAACGTTGATCAGACTTGCATCTCTAGGATAAATTCACTTGGTCATGATGTAGTCAATGATCTTTTGAATATATTTTCTCTGTTTGATTTGCTAATAACTTGTTAATGATTTTTGAGTCTGTGTTCATGAAGAGTATTGGTCTAGAGTTTTCTTATAATATTGCCTGATCTTTGTATAAGAGTAATATTAAATTCCTAGGATGAGTTGAGTAGTGTTCTCTCATTCTCTACTTTAAAAAAAAAAATTGTAGGCTTGGTATTATTTCTTCCTTAATTATTTGAAAGAATCCATCTGTGAAGCAATAGGACCATGGAGTTTTGTTTGTAAGAATGTTATAAATTACAAATTCAGTTTCTTTGATAAATATAGGGCTATTCATATACTCTAATTTTTGTGTCAGTTTTGGTGATTCGAGTCTTTCAACAAATATGTTATTTCATGTAAGTTGCCAAGATTATTATCATAAACTTCTATAATAGTCTCTTATTCTTTTAAATTCCATATGATTGATAATGATGCTCTCTCTTTTATTTCTGATATTTCTAGTTTGAGACTTTTCTCTTCTTGATCAATCAGCTAGGAGCTTACCTATTTATATTTTCAAACAACCAGTTTTGGTGTCATTAATTTTTCTCTATTTTTTGTCCATTTTTTATTTCAGTGACTACCATCATTAAATGTTTTTCTCTCCCTCTTCTTTTTTGGTTTTAATTTGCTATTTTATTTATTTATTTTTAGCTTCTTGATATGGCAATTTAGATTGGTGATGTTAGACTTTAAAAATATGAGCATTTAAAGCTGTATTATATTATCTGTATTCTACAAATTTTGATATGTTGTGATTTCATTTTCATTCAATTCAAAACTTTTTCTATTTTTCCTTCTGTATTCTTCTTTGACCCATGGTTTATTTCAAAATGTGTTGTTTATAAATATTTCAAAAGTTTCCAGATATCATTATGGTATTAATTCCTAATTTAATGTTTCTGTCATCAGCAAACATATGCTGTATAACTTGTATTTAAATTTCTTGAGATTTGCTGATCTAGCATGTGGTCTGTTTTGATTAATGTTCCATGTATATTTTAAGGTAGTGTTTATTCAGCTCTAGTTGGATACAGTATTTTATTTTTTTGCTTTGTAAATGTTTATTTAAAATGAAAAAAGAATGTTATGTTACAATATTTATAAGATGCATAATAATGTTTCCACAGCAGAAATAAATATATAAGTTATAAATCAATTTTCAGTATATAGTCAACATCATGATATAGGGATTGTGGTGATAATAACATGATTTATTACTAATAGTACAAGAAAAAGTGACCATAGCAACATTCTTACTTTTAACTCCTCTCCTTTAAGAACAACTATACTTCTGAGCTGCCATTTGTAATTCAGGTTTGCACCAATCACATAAATGATTGAATAAATATATAAATGAGGATGAAATTATAAATTTTCCTCACAGAAGAATTCCAAATAGCCTATGTGGATATCTCCCTCCCCTATAAGGTAGAGCATATGTGACTGGCCCCTATCCCTGGCCAATTGCCCAAATGAATCTGTGTCTTTTAAGTAGTGGCCATTTAAATATTTATTTTTTTCACCTATTGCACTATCATAAAGTCTATACTTCTCAATCTTGTTCACAAAGATAACCTGAAAAGCCAAGTCAAATTCCTTTTGAAGAAAGGTACTGTGAATTTGAGCAACTGGTCAGAAAAGAATTTATGACAGGTTTTTTAGTGAATCAATATTGGCCTCTAGGGGGTCTCCATTTATTTTTCCAAGTGATCTTGACTCCTCATACTGATAATATTGCTGAGGATTGACAATCTCTCTAGACATTCTTGGATTTTTGGTAAAGTGTCCTTCCTAGTCTTGAAGCATCCTTTTCATTTTCCATAGGTTCTCAACAGTTACTGATTAAGGGCTGTTCCATGTCTGCAATTTCTAATCAGACCCTGGGATGCATTAATTTAGTCAAAGAGACTTGTATTTATTATTGACCTTATTTTTAAGACATTTTAATCAAATATATGACATATTTACGTAAATATTTGAAAACCCTAACAAAAAATAGTGGTACAATTAAATGAGTAGGAAATATATTTGCAAGTTGGAAACATATTCAAACATGTAGATTTATATTAATTTCAACCATTAAGGAGAGTGAGTCTCAACAAATGAGGCTGAAGGTAACATGTTTCCTTTGTCCTAAGAGAAATCTCCAATCATTTCAAAATTTTCTGGTTTTTAAAAACCATGTGTCCTTTGGAGTGTCCAACATATATTTCTCCCATTATTACTGATGAAACACTGTTCCACTGTTACTTGTGGGAATTCATCTATCTCTCAGGTGTGTTGGAACAGGAAAAAATGGATAAAAGCCACTGATTTAGGGTTATCACGTTTAAAGACTCTTTTGAAAGAAATAGATCTGGTTTTAAGTGATAACTGATATTCTTTGATGTAGAATCTCACCTACCTCTAAAGCTGGTTTTCTCTTCTCTGAATGCAGGATATTTTATGTACTTTGTACTTTGCAGGGTTACTGTGAGAATTAGAGTTCATTTATGTAAGATGTTTTGCTCAATAATAGTAGCTTGCATTAGCATCATCACTATCACTTCAGATTTATTTCCTTCTTATGAATGTTTGTGCAGTCCTCCTCCCCACACATGAAAGGGTACAACTGAGCCAGATTATTACACGTGGATATGTATTATTTTCCACATTTTTTATTTGTTAGGACAGGCTGAATTTATTCATCTTCTCTGTCACTAAAATGTCTATTTCACACCCCTTTATTCTTCACAAACCTCTATCACCTCCTCCCCCTTTGTCACTCTCTGGTGTTAAGTCTTCCTTCCAATTTCACTGAGAAAATAGAAGCAATTAGAAAGGAATTTCCACATGCTCCCATCACTACATCTATTTATCCACCTATACCAGTATCTGTACCCAGATTCCTTTCTTACTACAGATGAACTGTGTTTCTAGAAAAAACTAAACCCTCTACTTGTCCACTACATCCTGTTCCCTCTAGCAGGTTCAAAGACAAGCTTTCAGCAATTTTTCCTAGCTTCTCCCGCATTATGAATTTCCCGTGTATAGTATCATCTGCTTCAAACTACAGATATCCTTTCATCTTGGGAAAAAACAGAAACTAAAAACCTCCTTTGACACCACATCCTTTGACATCCCTTCAGCTGCCATCACATTTTGCTTCTCCTCTTGGCAAGAAAACTCTTTAAAAGAATGTTATTTACTTATTATCTTCAATTCCTTTCATTTCATTCTGGATCCCAATCCAGTGAGATGTTTGCCCCTATGACATCCATTTTATTAAATCCTTTTCTTGATTCTCAGTCCTTATCTGTCCTGACATATCAAAGGTCTTTGACATAACTGATTATTCCCTTCCCCTTGAAGCACATTCTTCCCTTGGCTTCTGTGGAAACATTCTTTTGGTTTTCCTCCTACCTTAGCAATTGCTGCCTCGAATTTCCTTTGCTGTTTCTTCTCTATTCTCCTGGCTCTAAACTTTGAGTAGTCTTGAATTTAGTCCTTGGAACACTTCACGTTTCTGTTTATCTTTCTCTTATCGATCTCATCCTGTTTCACGATTTAAATGCTATCTATATTTCTACCCCATACCTTGATCTCCAAAATCGTATACCCAACTGCCCAGCTGACCTTTCTAATGTGATATCAGGCATTGCAAATATAATATATTTAAAACCCAACTCTAACTATTCCCTATCCTCAAACCTGCTTCTTCTCAGTAAGTGATAAGTTCATTCCATAATTGCTAAAGTAAAACACCTTATAGTCATCTCTGACTCCTCTTTTTTTCCATCTCATATCCTACAAAAGTTTGCACAGCATATTGGATTTGCCTTCCATGTAGATCATAATTGAACATCTCATTCTCTCTACTGTTCCCACTTTGATCCAAGCCATCATAATTTCTCATCTTGATTATTGTAATAGCATCTTAGTCTTGCTACTTCTACCTTTCCCCCAGTCTAGTCTTACTATAGTAGCCATTTTTATTCTATAGTGTATATATATATATATATATATATATATATATATACATACATCTTACTGTAGTAGCCATTTTTATTGACTGTAGTATATAGTATGTACATTAAATGATATAGCCATTTAATGACTATAGTATGTCATTTTTATTCTGAAAACACTTTAGTGGTTTTCCATAGCAATCAAAACAAGGCCATGTCCAATTTGGCTCCTTTTAACTGCCTGATATCAGCTCTTATTATTCTTTCTCTCATTCTAATTTAGGTACACTGGTCCGTATATTGCTCTTTGAACTTACCTGGTGCCCTTCTGTCACAAGGCCTTTCCCTCTTCTGTAAGACCTTAGAGTTACCATTCAAGAAGCCATTTTAACAAATCTGACTAAGTGAACTTAAGTGAAAGACAGAACAGGACTGACTTTGTTTTTCGTGCCTAATCTTTATCTGAGGCCTAAACCGGGTCGGAAGAAACCTTGAAAAGCCTCCTAACCACAGAAAGGCAGGAAGGCCTTATCTCAAGGCCAACCATCTGTGCCCAATGACCCAGGCGTGTACGAGATGTACGTGTCTTGAGAACACGGACGAATGGCCACCGGGGCCTGTAGACTCCCACCCCAGATAGTTCCCCTAGCAACGCTCCTGCTCCTTGAAGATAACATGCCTCTACCAGTTAGAATTGAATAAGTTTGCATCCTTCATTTACATGAACGGACCCCAGTGAGGACTAGCAACCACCCACCTGACCATAGATAACATACCTTGCAGGTTACATCATTATGGTCAGGTCAGCCGAACTTAACCAATAACAGTTGTTTAACTTCCAAAATCCCCAATCAGCTTATGCTAAATTAGAATCTCCTCTTCCTGAACTTGTAATGTATAAAAACCCCTGCCTAAACTGAGCTGGGGGCTCTCACTCCTGAACCGCTGTGTCGGTGATGGGTGAGTGTCCGAGCTTGAGCTTGTAATAAAAGACCCTTGTGTGTTTACATCGGAATCAGCTCCTTGGTGGTCTCTTGGGGACTCGCTACTTGGGCATAACACTTCCTGCAATACAGGAAAACGCATATCTAGCTACCTCAACTCCTTCAGATGTTGGTTCAAATGCACTTTCTCAGTGAAGCTTTCCTTATCTATGTTATTTTAAATTTCAATCTCCTACTCTTAACTCTCTGAACTCCTTGCTTTATTATTCTCTAGCACTCACCAGCATCTGAGTTTCCTATATATTTTACATATATACGTTGTAATTATCTGTCCCCAGCTTCCAGAATGTAGGTTCCATAAATTTGGATATTTTTGTTTGCTTTATTCCCAACTGCATCTGCATTGTTTAGATTAGGACCTGACTTACAGTGGATGTTCCATAATTATTTGTTGAGTAACTAAATGTTGGCCCAGTGTTGCCAGACTTTCCTCTTTTTTCCCCCCAAAATATAATCAGTAATTGCAGACAAAATTTCTGAATTATTGTACTATTCTTTCTCCACATATCTTAGTAAAAGGATATTATTTACATAGAGTAAAATTTGCCTTTTAATTGCAAAATTCTAAGAATGCACAATTGTGTAGTTGGGTAATCAACAACACAATCAAGATAAAACAGTTGCATCACCACAAAAATGCCCCTGGGTCTTTTTGTAGTCTATTCTGTTCCAACATTCCCTGGACCTGGCAACTAATGTTTTTGTTTTGTTTTGTTTTTGTACCTATATCTTTCTCCTTCCAACAATGTCATATAAATAGAATCATACAGTGTGCAGCCTTTTGACTCTGGCTTCTTTCACTTAGCATAATGCACTTGAGATTTATCCAGGTTATTGTATTTATCAGTAATTTGTTGCTTTTTATTGCTGAGTATTATCCCATCCCATTGTACAGATGAACCATGGTTTGAATATTCATTTCCCAGTTGCACAGTATTTGTGTTGTTTTCATATTTTAATGATTGATAATAAATATTCATGTACAGATTTTTTAGTAAATATAAGTTTTCATTTCATTTGAGTGAACACTTAGGAGTGAGGTTTATGGATTGTGTGGTAAGTTTATGTTTCACTATATGAAAAATTTCCACTTGCAAAAATATTGTGAGATCCATCTAAAGAATGGGAGTTCTAGTTGCGCCATATCCTTGCACTTAGTGTTGTCATTTTTTTTCCAAGCCATTATGATATGTTTGTAGTAAATCTCCTGGTGGTTTTAATTTACATTTCCCTAATGGGTAGTGATGGTGAGCATAATTTCATGAGCTTATTTTCTATTTTTATATTTTCTTTGGGTAAAGTGCTTTTCAAACCCTTTGCACATTTTTAATTTGGTTGTTGGTTTTCCTTTTATTGAATTTTGAGAGCTCTTTATAAATTCTGGATACAAGTCTTTTATCAGATTTACAATTTGGAAAATATTTTCTCTTAGTCTTTTGTCTATCTTTTCATTCTCCTAATAGTGTCTTAGCAAAGAACACACATTCCTAATTTTGGTGAAGTCCAATTATTAATTTTTTTCTTTTAAGGATTGAGCTTTTGATGTTATGTCTAAGAAATACTTGCCTAAGCCAAGGTTACAAAGATTTTCTCTTAGTTTTTTCCTAGAAGTCAATTTCAAGTACTTTGAATTAATTGAATTGTTATAAAAACATAAATATCTGTGAGCTGAATGTGGCCTGTGGGCTACATTTTGTGACTTCTAGTCTATAGTCTAATCTAGAAACTATCAATATAAAAAAACAATAACTTTCTATTCTAGGGCAATCAAAAGAAGACATGAAAGGCAAGCACTTTTAAAATAGTTTATGTTTTTACTTTAAAAGTAATATACATTAAAATATTTCACAATTAAAATGATAGGATATGTACATCTGTACCAGTGATTTATCTATTTGGAAAGAAACACCCAAAATCAGTAAATATAAACTAAGCTAATTAATGATCAGAAAGAAAAATTTATTTCAAATACAGCTTTCTATTTTAGTTGTTTTTCAGTATGGTTCAAACTTCAATTTTAAATTACCACTTTTTGGTAACTTCTGTTCTACAAAAAATTGAAAAATGAAAATCAGTGTAACCAGTTTATATCTGTAATAATTTTCTTTTATAAAACATGCAGATTTAAAAAGCATTCAGTGAAGGCAATAGTCGAACTTACATATATAGTAGAATATATAAAGTTTCTGATATTAATTACATAAATACATGTTAAAAAAGGGGGAAAAGATTTTAACTACAATTAGGCAATAATTCCATTGTTCCCATTCCTTCCTATGGAGTTAATGACTAGCTCAAGGGGCCACGAAAAGCAGGGAGTGAATGATGTTTAATGACCCAACAAGTCATTAAGTGCCTAAAAAGGAACCACAATGTCAGGTATCATTGCCCTTATGAATGTCCACTGCTACAAGAATAACATTTGTAGTTTATTTTCAAATACATTTCCAAGTTAATATAACTCATTCTGTTGGAAAAAATCAAAAATATTTCTGGAGCTCTAATCTGTCTGTTGGCATTTTTGTTCTTCACTTATAATAAACCAACCAGTTTCACTAGGATTAAAGTGTCATCTTTATAATTAAATTTTAGGTGACACAGTAAAATCATTAATGAATCTGAGCTAGGAGAAACACTACTTTCAAATGTTAAAGGACTAAAATTTAATTTTAAGTATGTTCCAGAGATCTGAAAGATATATTTCATTTGAGGGGACAAATAATGAGAAGTTTAAAATGTAGACATCTCAAAGTAAAAAGTAATGAATCAGAGAGAGATAGCCATCCAGTCATAATATATCAGTTCCCTGCCTTGCCCGCCCCTAAATTCTCAGATATCTCCTAGGGGAATGAAAAGGACAATTCTGCTTCAGTTTAGACTAGAATTGGAAGTGGATCAAAAAAGATATTCCAATGTATTTTGAATGTGACATGATGATAAATATTGTAGTTTATTGTTCCGAGAACGGGAAGTTGTGATCTAAATTAGAATTTATAACCTGCTATATACATTAGATATCAGCATTTGTATATGAATACTGAAAAATGGCTAGATCAAGCAACAGACAAAGCACACTATATAAACTGTTTACTAGCTCCCTGAAAGTTAAATCATTGATGCCATTAATTGGCATAGGGTATGTTCATTTTATATAGTACTCCTTTACTTCTATCTTATTTCCTTTCATTATTAGGATTCAGTCTGTTTCACAAAAACATCTATAATTCATTAATATTTATTTGAAAAATGCAAGACAGATTTGGAGACAGATGGGAGACAGAACTGTTCAAAGAAAACCATCAGTAGAATACATAGTGGATGAGTGTTAGCCGACAAGCCAGGACCATTCAAGTCATTCAAATCAAGACAGGGAACAAAAGGGATGAAAGTTTTAATTCTTCTTTTACTGAAGGTACCTGTAAATAATTTAAACATACTGGATTAAACTTTTAATATTCAACATTATTTTTAAAATGGAGATTAAAACAATAAAAGACTGAGATAATTCATTTATCAAGGCATTACTGATCCAGTAAAATATTTAGATTTGTTATAAACCAAACTAGAGGTATCTTAAGAGAGTAAAATATAGAGTTGTGGAAAGTTAAAATATTTGAATATTTAGATGGCATTCTATAGGCAATTATGGATGGGCAGAAGATAACTTTAACAATTATTGTATACTGAACACTATTGTTTATCGGCACTCTGGTTACATAGAAAATTTCTAATCCTATGGGTCTTATTATTCCAAGACTGTTTTTTTTCTCAATGTGAAGAAAGTGAAATTTGGAAATGCTAAATAAATTTCTCAAGTTCACATGGGCAAACAGAATCAAAATTTGGGTCCAGATCCTGTGGTCCTTGTTGTTTCCACTGTGCTATATTATCCTTCCACAGATGGCATGCTAGTGAGATACCATGTTAATTGTCCCCAAAATTTATTACTCAGAAACTTATTTTCTGTTGACAATCAGCAGGAAAGCAGAGGATGCATCTGAGAAATCAATGTGTCCAGGCAATAACATAACTTTTTCTTCACATGAAAATTCCTTATGATTAGGATTTTGTCCATAACCTTATTTATTACTTTGCACACTATTCTAAGAAGGTTAGTAATGTTTTCCTAGTCTATAGAATGTTAAAGTGATATATTAAAAATTGGAATGGGAATGCCATGGACAGACACTTTTGTATTAGCAAGAAATGTCAGCTGATAGCAGGGAAGAAAATAGGAAAATGATAGACATAAGGATTTTAAAGCCCCAGCAGTCTGAGATCATTCAATATAGATCAAAAGAACAAATATTTCTACATATCTCAATAGCATCTAAATGCATCACTATTAAAGCATAGCATAAAACTGACACTTATATTGATGTTTCAGAGTTATTAAGGAAAAGGTGAAGACAATAGCAGCGAGCATTTACTGAATACTTACTATGTGCCAAGTACTTTTCTAAGGCTTTTCATTTATGATTAGTTTTGACTTCACAGTACCTCTTATTTTACATGCACTCTTATTATTGCCATTTTACAGAAAAGAAAAATGAACTTTAGAGGGGTTAAGTAACTTGCTCAAGATCCTGTGGATATAGAGAAAGATTTTGTGTTTAAGAATAAGGTCTTAAACAGAGTGACTGCTCCCACAACATGCTCTTTATCCAATATGACCAGTATAACATACTGTTTCTTGTGTTCAGTATTTTGTTTATATAAAAAAGGGGAGATACAATACATTTTTAAGAGATTTTCATTTAAAAATAGCTTCAAATAAAATTTTTTTGGAGTTTAAAGGGTTATGAATTCACTTATTTGAAGAAGTCATCATATTTATTTTTCAAGAATTTAGTAAATTTCTATACTGTTTCAGAGATTGTGCCATACAATATGGGATCAATTTGAGAAGAATAAGATATTGTCAAACCCTTTGGGGAATTCATAAATTTAGTAGAAGAAACACATATAGAGAAAGATTTTGTGTCTTTTAGTAAGTTCATCAACAGGTGCAGCACGGACAAGGGCATGCCTAACTCAGACTGGAAGTGAGGGAAGCAGTAGGGTAGGAGAAGACTTCCCTGAATCAATGGAACTCCGTAAGGACACTCAGTCTCTGCTGTGGAAGAGAAATGGGGTAATTGTGTGTGTGTGTGTATATGTGTATGTGTGTGTCCTTCTTTCTCTCTCTGATCCTGAACCCTCACCACCACTGCTAAATTGTGACTTTGGATATAGGTCAGGAGGTAGGATGGGGAAAATAGGCAGGGGCAGAGGGGTTTTTGAGAAAGGGAGAAGAGCACTAGGAGAAAAGTATGGGCAAAGGAAGGGAAGGGTTGCTGCAGAAGTGTACTCTCCTGTAGGAACTGGAGATTGAGATTAAGTTGATTAAAAGGAGAGTGAGAATGCCTAGTACTTGTTTGCTTGATTACTCTGAGATAAAAATCATTCTGCTTCTTGTTGTTTTTAGTATCAGTGGTTTCCAAGAAAGTGACTTGGTTTTTCAACTAAGAAAGAAGTTCTAGTTCAAATAATCAGTTGCAATATTCATTCACTGCTGGCTGTTCTGTCAAATTGCCGGGCATTTCATGAAGCAATGTGCTCACATGAAGCATGGGTACTAACATTAACACAGTGTTAGTGGGTACTGGCTTTGAACCAGGCCTTGTGCTGATTATGTTTTTAAGGGCGTTGGGTTCCAGGAACAGAAAATTCAACCTAGTACAAGTCAAGGTTGAGGAGGAGTGAGAAGGTTCCATGGTAACTAAATAAAAGAGAGCTTACTTCAAATTTCTCAAAAAAGATATCCTGATAAACTCATTTTGTCTTCTTGAGGCAGTCCTTACGAGGTATAAAATATTAGCTATCTTGGGGATGAGTTTTGTTTATCTTGTTCCAATAAAGTGGTGGTCATGGCCATGGCCATGGGCACACTGACTACTTAGCAAAAGACTGTGGGAAAGAGTAGATTTACTGTGAGGGAATCATGGGGCACATTCTCCAAAATGCTTCCAGTAACCCACCAATTGGGAACCACTCACTTTAAAAAAAGAAATAAAGAATAGATTCCCGAAGAAATTAACAAGTTGCCAAGAACCACAAAGATAATAAAGATGGAACAGGAATTGAAACCCAAGTCTCTCTGAATCCAATGGCCAACTTCCTTCCAACAGATTATGTCTTTAAAAACAAGTCATAAAACATTCTTAGCTTTTAACCTAGAAATTCCACTGATAGGAAGTTATGCTTAATAAATAATTCACTTGAAGCTAAAAGCTATTCATTGAAGCATTATGTATGCAATCCAAATGACTCTACATACTCCAGGCTTCTCGGGTCAACCTTTCCTTTAAAATCCAAATAAACATATTTGAATCCTCATTCCATATTCCTTGGGAAATAAAATTCCCTGTCCAACATTATTGAGAATTTCCCTGCATGGCTGTCCCCACTCTATTTTTCACATTCTCACTGAATTCTTCATTAGGATGACCAACCTTCCAGTTTGATATATTCTCCATCATAAATTTTTTTTGCATTAATTTAGATTTTTTAAAAATTGCATGAAAGCATTTTTTATTTTTGATTACTGAGTACTTTTGGTTTCTTTAAATTTTGTACCTAGTAAGAAGCAGCAACAGAAAGAAGACTGTAACCAATGGGCACTTAAGAGACGCCTGCCTGTTCTTCACCTATCTATCTATGTCTATGTATCCATCATCTCTCATCTTTCTAACCTTCAACACGTCTGAAGAACTGGAACCTAGGGGAGAAAGAAAGGGGTAGGTCTTCTAAAGACTGACTACTTCAAGATGAAGAAGAGATAGAAGGAGGAAAATATCAGATTGCACATTCCTTCCCATTTCAGATTCCTGTATGTGCACAATTCTGGCTAGAAGTGGGGAAAATGAAGATTATAAACAGTTATAAATGGGTCTAAACTGAGCTTTTTATAACCACATATGACTGAGAATTGTGTAATCTGCCCAAGGTGTCATTAAAGGACAGGAAAGGGAGAGGCAACATTGATTAGGCACAGGAAAAGACTGGAGAAAAAAAACACAAAACCATTTCACATTTATACCACACCAAGTTGGAACTATAGAACAAATTGGCTACATTGGACTATAAATGATATGCCATTTCATTTTCTTTCAATAACCTAGCATTGGACCAGTCATATAACAAGAGCCACGATTACCTGCTAGTTTGACATGACCTGATTCAGAAAGAAGAAATAAAAATTTGCAGTCATCAGAAATATTTTTCTTTTGAATTACAAAATGACAAGAAAGGTGAAGGAAATGCACTAAAGGTGAAGTCCATCTATGTTATTCAGGATGAACCCAATCAGGCCCAGGACAGAATGATATGAGAAGAGAGCAAGCAAAGAAGAGCAGGGGACTTTACTCTTGACATTTCTGACCTAATATTAAAATCAGCATAAGATTAGGATGATAAGATCAGACCTAGAAAAAAATCTCGAGAGATCACCATATCCAGTCTCCTGCCTTCAGGCAGGTGAGAATCTTCAACATCCAGGGCACTATATTGTAGATTAAAAAGAAAAAAAAAAGGATTTTCTACTTAGGGCATCTACTTAGTTAAGCATTTTTTAGAACATTTTCTGACAGATAATTTTTTTCTTGTACCCACAATACCACCAATATTCTCTGCTTTTCCTGTAATTCAATTAATGTTCCTAAGAGAAATTTTTCTTAAATTGAATGAAATTATATTGCTATATTAAAGTGCAAGGACTTTGATGAACAGATCAAAGAGAATATATGGAAAAAAATACCATGAGGTGCAACTAATTCCCTGGACTAGTCACGTGGCTCTGTCCGTTCTTCAAAGGCTGGACTAACTAAATCACATCTCACAAATAGCTAATTTTAATGTTACAGCATTTGGCAAAACTACAGTAAAGAAAAATGACTTTTCAGATATATTGAACTTTCAAAGAATATTTTCTGTACTGGAAGTTTGAGTATGGTCAAGAAAATTCATGTATCTCCAGTGAAAACTAAACATGAATTAAAAAAAAATAAAAGTACATTAAGCAATGTAAGATCTATTTCTGTTCCTTCTCTTCTTTAAAATCACTACAGGAGAGGAATTAATTTTTAAACCTTAGTAAAGAGGTAGGCATCAGTAGGATCTATTGGATATATAGGCACTATTTCTTTATGCAGCATATGCTTTTATAGTTTTCTCTGAAAAAGATTTTACATTAGAAGCTTTCTGAAAACAGATTTTTTAAATTGTTCTCACATCCATACCTCTTGAGCTCATTTAGAATACAATTTGGAAATTTGTAGCCAAAGGTAAAGTGAATGGAAGATATTTTTCATTTTGAAGTTCTCCCCTAAATCCCCTGCCCTTATACTTAATGTTCATGAGTTTTTCAAGGTCTTCAGTTCAAGGTCAGAATACTACAGCAAACCTGTTTCTACTTGGGGAAACTAATAATATTGGAGAATAAATTTGGAAGTAGCTAGGTGGTTGACAAAGCATGGAGAACAAAAATATCTAGGTGCCACTTTATTTGGGTTTTCTTTGGAAAGAATCTGTCTTTCTATAACTGTTCTCTTTTTCTGTGTTTCTAGACCTGGAGAGGCAGGTTTCTTAACTATATTATGAATGATCCATTTGGGTCAGTCACTCCTCTTTCAGTTTGTATCCATATGATAGGATGGAGCTGATCTCATGCCCTGGTCTCAGCCTGGGGCATGACCCAGATCTGGCCATTGCCCCTCTTCTGGTTGTTGTAATTGGTTTAAAGGAGAGCCCATGTCTATGCTAGCCCAATGAAAGACATGAATAGGAAATAAGGTTCACTTTTCTTTAGAATTGCTAATTATGAAGATAATGTATACCTAGGGCTTCTGGTAACTATCTTTGCTATCACATGGCAGAAGCCTGCCGGAGAATAAAGCCAACAGGCAGAAAAACGGAGACAAGGGATGGAGAGAAAGATTGAATCCTGCTGTCCTCATTTGATCCATGCATTTTTTTCAGTCATGTAAGTCAATAAAATCCTCTGTATTTGTGTGTGCAAATTAGTTTAAACTAATTTGAATTAGGTCTGTGTCACTTGTAACCAAAAGAATCCTGACCAGTAAAATAGCTAAAATATATTAAGTGCTTACTTACTACATTGTGGATACCTTAGCAAATCCTTTATAGCCACTATCTCATTTAATCCATCCAGTGCCTTAGGAAGGCCATGTAGTGTAACTTGGATCCTGGACTAGACTGTTGGATTCAAATCAGCTCTACCTGTTTCTTGGTTGTATGACTTCAAGCAA
Source organism: Smutsia gigantea (assembly GCA_032199065.1). Taxonomy (NCBI): domain Eukaryota; kingdom Metazoa; phylum Chordata; class Mammalia; order Pholidota; family Manidae; genus Smutsia; species Smutsia gigantea. The sequence continues at coordinate 1,256 of JAVSCE010007458.1, read as the reverse complement.
TTTACTCAAATTCTCTGTGCCTCTGTCTGAAGTTGGGAGGACAATAACAGTACTCACCTCAAGGTTTTTATGATTGGTAAATGGTTTAAATGTATGCAGTTCTTAGAACAGTTTCTGATGTACTAAAGATGAGCTATTACTTCACATTTTGCAAATGAGGGAACTCAGGACAAGAGAAGTTAATTTATCCAAGATAACACATTCAGAAAGCGTTAGAACTATGCTTTGAACTGAAGTCTGTCTGGTTGAGTCTCAAATTCATTTTCTTAACCACTGTTAAAATTTCAATAATAAAAAATAAATTATAATTAATATTAATAAATATCAATAAATATTATTTTTATTATGACTGCCTTTTTTGAATGCATATTATTTGATAGGCAGTTTTTACATATCATCTTATATCTACAAAAACCCTGAAGGCTTGTATTATTATCCCATAATTATAGATACTAAAACTGAGGTTTATAAGTAACTTGCTTAAGGTCATACAGCCTGGGCCACAACATAATCTGTGTACTGTCCAAGCCCAGTTATGCAACACTGTAGCCCTGCAACAGCAAGTAAATGTCAGAATCTGATTTCAAACTAAGCCCAGACGCTTCTACTTTTATGTTCCTTCAGTTGTACTGTCTTTACTATCACTGTTCTCTGGTCTTTCAGTTACCTATAATGGCTAAACCATTTTACCACCTTATGGACCAATTATTTTTAACCCTACAATTGAAGTGGGTCAGGGGTATACATGAAGTCATCTCACAGAAATGGTGATAATTTATAGTAGGTAAAATGCAAATTGAGATAGTAGGGACCCAGGTAACCAAGCTATATTTAAATTCCATTTTAAGAGAAATGTTGCAGGCATCTGAAATCTTAGAGTATCTCATTCATTTATGAAAGCTCTTATGATAAATAATATAGTATTCCATGTTTCAAAGCTAAAACTTGAATGTAACAAGACATACACTAGAGTTTATAAGGCAACCAGTATAATTTTCTCTTACAATTAAAAAGATCATTTAGCCTTCAAGCACCTGTGGGATGCTTTAAGTTGCACAATAAATATTAGCATGCAAATAATAAAAGGAGCATAATGAAAAAAGTAGTGACAGCTGATACATAAATGGAAATAATCAATCATGGAGTATTTCCTGAGTAATATATGAGTATAATGTCATTCTAAATGTTATACAGTCTCCATTTAAACATTCTATCTGATTTGTCCTCATAATTATACTTTTACATCTCAGATCATG
>JAVSCE010007457.1:0-249817 GCA_032199065.1 Smutsia gigantea | reverse complement strand
TAGGAGGTGAGTAGCCAGCCAGGGGGATGGAACGCCTGAAGCTCCCCAAAGTTCCCAATCTGCTGGGCAGAGCGCACCCAGACAACCTTGTCCCCCTATCCCTTCTCCCGCACAGAAAGCTCCGTGCAAACCCTGGGCCTTCAGCAGCTGTCTCGCTGCTAGGAAGCCTCTCAGACCACCTGCCTTTCCCTTGTCTCAGAGCGGCTGGGTGTGGATCCCATCCTCCACAAATGGCTGGAATCTCTCTCAAGCACTCTGCCTGTCCCAGCTCCCCATCCTCCAGAGCACCACACAATATAGATTTCTGCTCGCAAAGCAGATGTCTGGGGCTAGGTGTTCTGGTCCTGCCAGATCAAAGCTTTTGTACGTTACCCTGTTTTGTGAGGTCTGCTTTGTTCATGAGGTCTGTATGCAGTCTGGTGCAGCCTTCTTTCCTGTTGCTGTTTTAGGGTTAGTTGTATTAACTATATTTTCACACTATCTGTGGTTTGGGGAAGAGTTCTCTGTCTCACCTCTCACTCTGCCATCTTGAATCCCCAGATTTTTTCCTTTTTTATAATATAAGTACTTATAATGTTCATATTTTCATCTCAGCACTGCATTAGCTGTGTCCCATACATTTGATGTTTTATTTTAATTTTCATTCAGTCCAGTGTAGTTTTTGATTTCTGTTGAGACTTCCTCTTTGGCCCATGATTACTTAGAAGTGTGTTGTTTTGTTTCCAAATGGCTGGTGTTTTCCCTATTATTTTTCTGTTATTCACTTCTTGTTTGATTCCAATGTGATCAGAGACCACATGTATATGTGTGATTTTAACTTTACATTTGTTGACGGGTGTTTTGCGGTCTAGAATATGGCCCATCATGATATATATCCTGTCAGTGCTTGAAAAGAAAGAAGCAGAACAGAAGAGATAGGGAGCAACAGAAAATTAGAAAGATATTTAACAGTTTCCACCTACTCACAAAGAAAGGCACTTAAAGAGCCAGTATCTTCATAGACTCATGAACAGTTAAAAAGAAAGCGAAGTTGGAGAGGTGAAGTGACTTGTTACAAGGAGCACAGGTCTACTGAGTAAGCAAACACCAATAATGGACAGCAGAGCCTAGGAATGAAGGCGAATTAGATTCCAGTTGTAGGTCTGCCACTCTCCAGCTGGGAACCTTGGTCAGGGCAGCCTCTCTGAACTTTTTTTTCTAATTTCTGTAGGGGGTATTATAATACCAACATCATAGGGTTATTGTGAAGATTGAACAAGATAATGTAGGTAACACAGCTGCCCAAGATAAGGATATAATAAAAGAGAACATTTATTAGTTTAGACCAGAATCAAGATATTCTGTTTGAATCAAGTGCTCTTCCCATTATAACACGCTCCCCCCCCTTCTTCCCTCCCTCTCACCCAATGCCAGCTTATTCCCCTAAGCCCTCTAATTAGCTAAATAAAGAGTACAGACAGGGCCTATGTAAAAAAATGCCCTCTGAGCCAAGCGAAATCTCCAGGGAAGTGAAGAAACCCACATGGCCAATTATCATGACATCATTTCATTTCCTTGGAGTGACTAATGCCTACACATAGTCACTTAAACACTAATTGCAGAAGAACAGGTAGAAATCATATTAAATGAGCCCATTTTTATTTCTGGAGAAAAAAGACAGCAAAGCTCTCTGATCCATGCATATATTTGCTTCTTCATCGTCCACAGAAAGAGAGGGTGGCTTCCATTTCCAATAGTACATTGGATTTCGATTGCATCAGTAATGGTTCTTAAGTGAGCCAGCAGACTTGCAGTGTGGAACTGAATTACCAGCTCCATCCTGTCTCCATTTGATTTTCTCTGAATTCGGGCTCTGCGTAAAACAGTGTTGCATGAATGCTGCAGAGAAACCATTGACATCCACGTGTAGCACCTTGAGCTTGCTAGACCTTCTGGGGTTTCAGTCCCCACTTCTGTGCTGAAAGAGGGAGAGGACTGAGGCCCCTCTTTAGGAGGGTTTTATGAGACCTCTTCACTGAGGAATGCTGTGAACTGTCACTTCCCACCCTCTAGCTGGCTTTCCTCTTTCTCACTGCAGCTTCTTCTCCTTTTCTCTCTCTTCTCCTTGCTACCTTTAACCACATTTTCTTCCAACACCAAAGGGAGAGAGTTTGCTTGTTCTACAAAAGGCGGAAGGCAAGCAGGGAGGAATATAGATTTCATTCATTCCCTATATTTCTGCCTGACCTCCTTTCCCACAAAGTGCCCATGAGCATGTCTCACAGATCATCCTAGGGTCTCTTCTCCTACAAGGGCCATGTCTATCCCACCATTCTTGTCAAAATTTCCTAACCCTCCCACCTAAGACCTCCTTATTCCCTAAGTCCCAGGTCTAGGGCTGACTCCTCAGAAAGTCCTTAACGATGTCAGCCCTCACACAACTCCTGTCCATTCATTAGAAAAAAGCCAAGGTTTAGTTCACAATTATATTCAAATAGTATTGTGCAGGTAATTTACACTCCCCATCCTGATTTAATGATCCTTAAGGGAGGGTACCAAATCTCCCACCTCTCTTGTATCTTGCACAGTGTCCTGGGTCAATGCTAGGCATAGAGTTGGCTGCCTATCTAACACCTGCTGAAAACCAAACACCCACTTCCAAGTTCCACATGCTGGTGTTTGCATGAGGACATCAGCTTGGTAAGATACAGAAACAGCTTTCCATGTGTAGCGGTTCAACTTAACACAGAACACATTTCTTGAATTCTTCCAATGTTCCAGGTACTGATCTGGCCACTGGCCATATTGGGAATATGTTCTGTCAAGGGCAGTCTTTACCTCTTCTTTGTGAGGAGAGGCCAACCCCCTACAAGCTGGTTTGTTCTCATCATGGAGATAATGAAAACAGTGCATTCCAGCTGAGCCAGAGCTTCATGTCTATTGAGCTCAGCTCAAGTTCAGTTTCCTTCCTTGACCTTTCTCAGACAGTGTAAATGGTGTAACCATAAAACTGCAACCTCAGTCTGTATTTCCAAGCAAATGAGATGAGGGATGCTCCATTAACGGAGTGAGACCATCATCTCATGACATGGTCTCCCGAATCTACTTCCAATTGGAAGCTGGGTGCTTCCAGTTGGCAGGCAGCTTTTCCACCTGCCATATTCAGGAACCCCAGGCTCCTTCCATGGGTGGCTCCTTGATGCCCTCGGGCCTTGGGTGACCTGCAGCCAGGCAGACGAGGCAGGGCCACAGTATGGCTTCGACAGCTCTAGCTGCTTGGGTCCCTTCTCTCATACAAAATATCAACAATTATATTTTGTCACTATGTTGGTATAGAAACAAATATATTGTGTAATAATACATTTTCTTTGCCCTAAAGGTTGGTTTCTTTTAACTTTTTAATTTAATTCTGATTTTAAAGACATGAAAACATTTCAGGAGCTGTTAAAAGTGTCGTGGTCCCTAGAACCTGAGCTCATCCACTCTGTGTTCCTCTCTTCCTGGTTTGAACTGCTGCAGCGCTCAACCACCCCAGGTGCCTGGCACCCAGCTCGTGCTCCCTGGCTTTGCCCACGTGGTGTGTACACGTCAGCCTCTCCAGAGAGCAGGGTCTGGGGCCTTTTGCTAGCTCTTTAGCATGTGGCACAGGGCCTTTGCCTGCAGCTAGGGCTATGTATCAGTGACTCAGCTGTGCATGATTGGGCAGTTTCCTTAACACACTAAACCTCAGTTTCCTCATCTGTAAAATGCAGTGCAAGATTTCAGTCCCCCTCATGGTAACTGCTGTGAGGATGAAATGAGATGATTCATGCTTAACACAGCATCTGGCACATAGTAAGCCCTAAATGAATGCTCACTCTTTAATTTTATAATTATGACTTAACATGACAGTAACTCATATATGTATAGAATTTTTGGGTCTTCAAAGAACTGCCACAGGATGATACCATGACGGTAGTTTTATATGCCTCACTGCGGCCAAAGCTTGTTTGTGGGACATGTTGAGGTTTAACAAAGGGTTTTGGAATAAGACAGATGTGGACTTAAGTCTTACTCTGCCACTCACCAGCTGGGTGATATATGATACATATTTGATCTTTCTGGGACTGTAAAACCAAATACCTCCTTCCTACTCCTCTGTGGTTGAGACAGCCTCCAACTCCTCACGGGAGACCATGAGACTGGGTGCTAAGCTCAAGCATGCTAGCTCCCTTCCCCTGACCCTATCTCTGTAAAATGCAAACCCTGTATGCCTAGAAGGTGCAACACATAAGTCCTTCATACCTTAATGTAAATGTGCTCGTCTCTAGAATCCGCCCCATCAGCTGGAGGGAGGACTTAAGAAGCAGGGCTCAGAAAAGGCCTGGGATGCTGCGGGCTAACTTTGTTTCTTTCTTTACACATATATTTTTTTCTGTGAAACTGGCATTGGCACAATATGATGACATTCTCTTGGTTTTAGAGTGATGACCTCCTTGCAAAACTCTTTTCTAAGTGAAGTTGTAGGGTGTGGATTTCAATTGTTTCATTCCAGTCTTTGTGGCCAGTGGTCACAAAGTTCAACGGTCCTAAACACTGAAAGCAACCATCGTGCCTGCCGCCTATGAGCGCTCACTGTTTGCTAGGGACTCATCATGACCACATGAGGGGCATTCTGGTGGGAGCCGGGCCTTGACTCCAGTGCGGCCACATACCAGCTCTAGGAGCCACATCACTTCATCCTAGGATTCCTCTGCATCTTCCCTTATAATCTGAATAACAGCATCTACCTTACAGGGATGTATGCATTAGGTAGTACATGCCGTGTTTACTGTGTCTGGCACAAAATAATTTTGCAAAAGCATTACACGTCAGGACAGCAGGGCCACACTACAAAGTGATTGCTCGGAGCTGGTGTCTTCCAGCTGTGACCTGAGCCGAGGATTAAACCATCACCCTCTCTGACCTGCAGAGCCTCCGGCCGGATGCAGTCCTTACCCACTGACAGGCCGGAGTCTGCATAAACTCTGTTGGCTTCAAGACCATAGGAAGAGAGGCAGAAATACAGGGCTGACCAGAAATGACCACAAAACAAAGCAAATTCAAATGGCTACTGTTGGTCTCCCTAAAACAGGGAAAGGAGCAACAGGAAGACAAGATAGGTCTTGAAGAACATTCTAAAAAAGGAGAGAACGAGAAGGTATGCAGGGTCCTTAAAGCAAAGAACAATATTGCAAAGATTCCAATTCATCCCATATTTTTAATAAGTATAATTCCAGTGGCATTTTTCTTGGCACTTAAAATTGTGTTATAAACTCCACCTGTAAAAAAGTTTGGCAAGGAAAAGAGGAATGGTTCAATAAATGGAAAGAAAACAACATGAACAACAGGCAATATGATAAAATGCTTAGTCATGTATCAAAGAGGTGGGGCTAGAAGTCACATAATCCTTGACCCCACTTCTGACCCCACAGAACCTGCATTTGGAGTTGATTATAAACCCGAGGAAGAGGCAGCAGGGGACACAGAAGAATAGTCCAACAGAAAACTAAAACCTAGAAAAAGATCAGCAATTCCATAACCCATCATTCCACTTACAGACACCCCCACGTGCTCCCGGTGAGTTTCTGCAGATCTGAAAACCCTGATCTGAGAGGCAGGCAAGCTGAGCAAAGGCAGATTCATCAGGGAGGTAGCGGCTCCACATTCCTCCACGCTGAGGGTGGTGGGGTGCGGCAAGGGAGGAAATCCACATACTTGCAGAGACCCTCTGGTGTGTGTGTGTGGCAGCCAGCCTCAGTCAGGCTCAATTCAGGTCTGGGTGTCAGAGTCCCAAGGACCTGCTGCAGCCTGCCTGAGACAGAATTTCTGGGGGTAGGGCTAAGAATTTGGGTCTAGCATAGGCAAAATCTAGCACATAGGGTCAGCTTAATTTCACACACCAAAAAGAAGATAGGAGATGCGCTTGATGCTGAAGCAGGGAGAGCAGAATCCGCACTGCTTGGTGCCCGGTACCCACCCAGGTAGGCAGGGACACACCCGCCTGCCACGGAGGCCCCCCCCACCCTCCATCACTGATCACTGCCCATTAGGAGAGGGTGCAGAGGTCACGGAGGTGTCAGATCCCATTGAATAAGCTTCGTAGGTCATTCATTCGCTCATCAGTCTGAGACCCACCAAGTTGGCACCTTGCAGCCAGGGCTGTCCCAGCCAGACACCAAGGGGCTGCTCTGGGGCAGGGCCAGCTGGTCCCCTGTGGGGAGACAGAAGGCTGACCACTATTTATTAGCAAAAGATGCTCCACGGCTTATTCTGGCTGCCCCTGCCTTTGAATCTCGGTGGCAGCCATGAATACCCTTATTTCAAAGCAAGGCAGGACACAGAGGAACGTGTCTATGAAACAATGGTGCCCCTATGGTATCACTCTTGCCAACCTGATTCCGAGCCTTGCTTTCTGCTGCCTGCTCCACACCCCAGACCTGACCTTCAGGACGCCTTTGTTCTGAGTGTGAGGGTGACCCATGCGCGGACCAGAGGGAAGAGACCGTGAAAGCATGATGTTCAGGAGCCAGAGAACATTCTTGTAACACAAAAAGGTGAAGATTTGACAGAAGATAAAGCCAAAGGTGGTTTGGCTGGGGGAACAGCAGAGCCAAAACTCCTGGCCCGAGGTCGGGGAGATGATGTCTTACTTAAGCAGCTAATTGAGAAACAAGCTGTTCTGCCCACAGTCATCTCAGCTGCCAAAACTTCAATTATTTCCCTACCCTGAAATGATCCCAGGAAAAGAAGGAGCAGTTGACACTTTCTGCCACGGTGTCAACTGCTCTCTCGGGACTTAGTGTTTAACTCCTTCGTCATACTTCGGAATATGATTCTGCAGCCTCTTAAAACCTACCTGAGTTTTTGCTGAAGCTCCCAGATGGGACTGACTGGGGTCTCTCTCTCTCTGTCTCACTTTCTCACACACACACACATTTTTTTTTCTCTTTACGTATTATTTACATATTGTCTTTACAAGGTTTAAATGATTTGATGAAAGCCCAAGATGTTGGTCTTCATAAGCGCCCTTGTTCTCACTGAGACACTGTGACTTCCTGGACCTCAGAACACTGAGGTCTCTCAGACAGAAAGAAGCTGGGGAGGTGAGTCGGCGGAGTGGGAGTGGAGCCGTGGGGCTCCGGCGCTGTGACCTAGTCATGCATCCTTGGCAGCTAAGGGAAGATTCCCTGCTGACTTGCCAAACTCTCACATGGACATTAAGAAGATTAAGATAATAGCATGCTTAACATAGCGAGTAAGAAAGATTTAAAACAATTGGCAAAAATAGATTGTTATGAAATGCTTATCAGGGTTAATGATTCTGTGTCATCGTGACAGCATATAGCTTCAGCTTAGTTTCACACACCAAGCAGAAGAGAGGAGAGGTCCATGATGCTAAGGCAGGGAGAGCAGAATCTGCAGTGCCCTGTGCCCTGTGCCCCGCAGGCAGGCAGGGACACGCCCACCCGGCAGTGAGCCTCCCATTCCCCATCGCTGATCACGGCCACTTTGGAGACGGTGCAGAGGTTTATGGGACTTCATCGCAGGCGATCACACCTGTGGGAGGAGAAGCAAGCTGGGCTAGTCCCCATGGAGCTGGGAGTGATCTGGACACATGTCCACTTCCCATGGAGCCAGAGAGTTGTCCTGAATTGCAATGGACTTGGGCTGCTTTCAGAAAGGAAGCAGCTCCCGTCAGCAGAGGACAATCACCAGGAGGTGAGGCGGCGCTGTGAGCCGCGGCTCTCCCAGCACTGGGCGATGACCACTTCATTCCTGGAGGGAAGGGGCCCGACAGCACCGCCCAGCATCCCCTGCGTGGGAGCATGACCACACTGATATGTCTTTGTGCAAAAAAAATTGCAGATAGAGTGTGTATGCAGATTAAAATGAAAATGCACTCTAAGTTTAAATTTCTTCCTAACACTGATAATTCCAAAGCCTAACCAGACAACATATGTGGGGAAAGAAATGAGACTCCCAGCCTGGGCAGTTCTGGTGGTAACACTGCCTGCTGATGTCCCCTGACCTTGTCACAGCAGAAGGCAGCCGGCCACCTCCCAGCTGAACGAATGTCTCCTCCTGAGAACTCTGACTGCCTTCTATTTTTGAATGGGTTGGAAATAGAACCAAGGGATAAAATTTGTCTCCCTTTTGCTTGTCAGGGCTGGGTACCTTGAATATGCATTCGAATTGAAGTCAAGCATAAAATACAAAGCAAAGACCTCAGGGCAGGGAGGCAGAGCTATACAGGGTGCTGTAAAATGAGGCAGCTGCTCTGACCCAGCCCTACCCAGGAAGCCCAGGGTAACTCAGTTAGGCACCCTTTTGAGACCAATTAAAATGTCTTAAAAAATGTAGGAACCTCACTATTAGACATATAAGTCCCTCAAGCCCACCTTCCCCTTCTTGTACCATATCACTAAGGTGAAATGGAGACAATACATTCAACATGCCTATTTCTCACAGGTTTACTTTTGACAGTCATCTGAGTGAGATTTTACTTCTATCAGCAAGTGTGTGGGAAGCAATGGGGAGGAAGAGGAGGCTGAACCAGAGCTTCAAAGTTCTGTGTTTCTGTGGATAGGGCAAGAGAGATCCAGCAGGTATCATGTCCTAACAGGGCGTCTGCATTTATTTAACCTTGTTCTAGAAAGACTAGCTAATGCAATTAGCCAAGGAAAAGGTGAGTTATATATCCTGGAGGATGAGAGTAAATACAGATGATTTTTATATAGCTGGATACAAGCATACACAAGAATTACAAAATATTAGAATTACAAAAGAATTAGCTGGGAAAAAATTTTACTAGTTCTATAATAAGAAAGCAGGTTGGTGGCTGGTTAAGCATTAAATACATTAAAATATATAGCTTGCTTACATACCAGCATAAATTAGAATTAGAGTGTAATGGGATAAGATTCTATTAACAGTAACCATAAAAATACAAAATGCCCAGGGATACATTGGTCAGGAAATATATAGAATAGACAAAGAGAAAGCTACAAAATTAACTGACTTGAATGAAGTGACATACTCTTGGATGGGAAGTTTCTATATTGTGAAGATATCAATCTTATTCATTTTAATATATGTTAACAGAATTCTAATTAAGAGTTTGTTTAGAACTAGACAATTTAAAATTTCATCTGGAGAAGTAAATATGGATGAAAAGCCAAAATGAGATGAGGGTTGTCCTATTTGATATTGAACTATTTTAAGTTATATTAATTTATAAATATTGATACCAAAACAGAAATCAGGCTGTCTGCTGATCATTCAGCCACTTCCGATGTGTCGGGACACAGAAATAAGCATTCTCTCTTTCCTCATTTGACCACAAACTCCTGTGAAACGTTATTTAGTCCCGTGGCTGTCTCCACCCAAGTCCCACCGACCCAGGAAGAGAACCATCAGCCCCTGCGGTCCACAGCACCGCCTTGGGAAAAGCAGTTGTAACCCTTCACTTTGGACCTTATTCCTTTTGATGACACAAGTCAGTTTCCAAGGTCAGGACATCCAAGCATGTTGCCTGCTTGTGTCTACAGGACACAAACATCTGGGAGAGCACCAGCCTGTCCAGTGGAACAGACTCATGTCCCCTACTTCTGGTGAGCCTTTCTCTGGGTAGGTAAAACATGCAGGCTCTTATTTTAAATTTTCACTCGTCTCCTGGGTTTTTGATGCCCCACATACCAGAGCTTCTCAGATCATGAGTGAAGTGCCAGTTCTTTCCAAATCCATTGCGCACCAGTACTTTTTTTAAATGCAAGAAAAATAAATTACAAAAGAAAGAACAAATCCAAGTGGTGAGCAAATACAAGCCCCAATTTTTAAAATTACTGTGTCATAAACGTCTCTAAAGACTCACTCCCTTCACAGGCTGGTGACAAACCATTGGAGGCCGGGCACCTGCCCACTGACTGGCCCCTCTAACATCACCCGTGGACTGGCTACCCTGTAGCTAAGGATTCTTCACACCCTGTGGTCTATATAACAAGACAATCTTATATTTTTTTAATACTTAAATTTTTATAGCACTCAAATCTTTTTCCTTCACAAGACTCTCCAACAGTATTATTCTGAGATAATTGGGGCAGCTTTTAAACAAACCCCTTCCGCCAGGCAAGTGAGGCAGACCCTCACAGTGACATTCAGCGATATGCCCAAAATGGTTAGTGATGAAGCAGAGCTCACCAGAAGCATTCTGCTTCATCGTCCTGGATTCTTTCCACTCCTTAGTGGAGCCACGCAGGGGGTAATAAACTGGACCTGATCTATTTGATGAGTCTAATCTTACAGCCCTGGCCAACAGAGCATTTAAGTGCAAAGGTCTCTTTCTACCCTTCTTCATGCCAGGCCCTTGAGGAGAAAGCCCACCGAATTGTCTAGAGCCCTTGAGCTAATGATATTGTTCTTATACTGCATTACTGTGTTAGGAGAGAAATTTCAAATCATCCATAGTTCTCAGAACAATAGCTAATATCAAACTGCAGCAATGTTGCTAAAAACCCTCACTAGACTCTTCAAGAAGAGCAGCAAATTATGTAGCTACATGGCCATAACCAAGGTGGTATTCCTCACCTCTTAGCTGTTTTCCCAAACTGCAGGTACATTATGTAAGACTAAAGAAGTAGCCCCTCACAGGCTACGTTTACAAATTAAACTACAAAGAAGTCTCAGAAATTTCAAACAAAATCTCTGCTCATTGTTCAAAAGGGAAGGCTGTTCTCCGTGTTCTGCACGCAGGGCCAGCAGCAATGTCTGGGGTGGGTGATGGCATAGATGAGGGCTCAGGTCACTAGGGCTTCATGCTGCTAAGTGCAGTTCCAAAGAGCTGCAGGGAAGCAAATGAGCAGCCCAGGAAGGCAGTGTGGTGCGGGGCCATGGCCTTCAATCCAGAGTCCGAGGGTCTGGGCTGGAATCCCAGCCCTGTCTAACTGGGTGATGGGTCTGAACTATGCTATGCCTGACAGAACTCTAGTCTTAAACAGAGGTGTGTGTGAAAATGCTTAGCACCTAAGTGCTAGAGAATACTTGGCTTTGTAAATAAAAATCACATAAGAGCTCAACTTCTTCTATCAGGCATCTGCCAGCATCCTTTTAAAAAACCACCTTCTGATGGTGGTTAAAAAACCACCACTTGTCTTTCTCTGCCTGGCTTATTTCACTGAGCATAATACCCTCTAGCTCCATCCATGTTGTTGCAAATGGTAGGATTTGTTTTCTTCTTATGGCTGAATAATATTCCATTGTGTATATGTACCACATCTTCTTTATCCATTCATCTACTGATGGACACTTAGGTTGCTTCCATTTCTTGGCTATTGTAAATAGTGCTGCAATAAACATAGGGGTGCACATGTCTTTTTCAAACTGGGCTGCTGCATTCTTAGGGTAAATTCCTAGGAGTGGGATTCCTGGGTCAAATGGTATTTCTATTTTTAGTTTTTTGAGGAACCTCCATACTGCCTTCCACAATGGTTGAACTAATTTGCAGTCCCACCAGCAGTGTAGGAGGGTTCTCCTTTCTCCATATCCTTGCCAACATTTGTTGTTATTTGTCTTTTGGATGGTGGCCATCCTCACTGGTGTGAGGTGATATTTCATTGTGGTTTTAACTCATCTTGTGGAGTGTAAGAGCAAAGAAAAAACTGAAGGAACAAAACAGCAGCAGACTCACAGAATCCAAGAATAGAGTAATAGTTACTAAAGGGAAAGGGACTGGGGAGGATGGGTGGGAAGGGAGGGAGAAGGGGAATAAGGGGCATTACGATTAGCACACATAATGTAGGGGGGGGCACAGGGAAGGCAGTATAGCATAGAGAAGACAAGTAGTGATTCTATAGCATCTTACAATGCTGATGGACAGTGACTGTAATGGGGTATGTGGTGGGGACTTGATAATAGAGGGAGTCTAGTAACCACAATGTTGCTCATGTAATTGTATATTAATGATACCAAACAAAAACAAATCCAACAAACAAACAAAAAAACACCTTCTGGAAAGATTTATTTATTTATTTTTGCCCTACACTGATTTCCAGTATTAAAAAAGCTTTAGGTGGGATGTGGCATTCTGTATGAAAAAGCACAGTTAAAAGGAGAGGTTGTAAGAATCACACTGAAGTCTACAGTAGCCATCAGTACTCAACTAGATAGCCTGAAGACTGCCTAATGTCCGTGAAAGAGATGTTTATAGAACAGGGAAAAAAAAGGTTTGGTTATCAAACAATTTTGCAATGGCTATTTGGATGCCTACCCCAACAAACTAACAAGTATGGAGAAAATGTGACTATGGTTCAGTGTGCCCTCACCTGTACTGGCTTTGATTCCTATCCTAGCACATGACTTCTGTCTCTATCAAGACACCTCGGAGGACAGGGAAACAGAATCATCTCTAAGTTACTGGAAGCCCTGCAACATATAATTAAGACAATTCAAAGGTTTTTCCTTTTCTTGGCTTTTCCAGTTGGCCGTCTGTACTGATTACAAGACTCCTGTTTCTCAGACTGTGTCAAGTTAAGCCCAGTACGGAGTACAAAACAGGACAGGCATTCAATCATACAGATGTTTCACACCATGTTTTCTTTTCTGGCACCAAAGAAAACTTGGAGACATTTTTCAGTTTGTAAGACCACATTTAAGTACTTTCAACAATTGAACTTTTTTTTTCCTTTTACATTTTAATATTTAACAACAGGAGGCCCAGGCCAGTCTTTGCCTGTATCTGTATTATCTGAAGAAGAAGAGGGACCAACTCAAAGATCCATGTCACCCACACCAGCTCTGGTCTCTGTGACAGGCAAAAAACCCAAATTCTTGGTTCTGCTATTCATGATCAGCAGAGCCGGTCAGGATCTCTTCACTGTACATTCAGACCAGTTTTACTGCCTCACATGTTGAACTGGACTTTGAGTCTCTTTGATTTAATTCAATAAATATTTATTTAGTACTACTGTGCTTAGGCCCTGAGGATTCAAAGCTGATTAAGACTGATTCAGGTTTTAGGTCTGTAGAATACAATTTAGAGCTAAAGAGATGTTCCCCTAAGCCACTCCCATCATTCTGCTGATGAAGAATTGACCCTGGAGAGAAAGACCCTTCCCAGGGTCACGTGGAAAGCAAGTGTGAACCTTCTGAACCGGTGTAATGCAAAAGTTTGACATCATGGTTCAAATGGAGGTGCTGTTACTATCAAAGAAGTGGTACAAAGTAAAAGTACTGCATGCATATTCCCTGTGAAGCAGCTCTTGGACGTAGCTGTCCATCCATTTCTCCCGCTGGACGCAGCATGGTCAGCTCTCTGTACATGTATGCAGAGGCTACCTCCTCACATCAACTACTGTGGACCCTCCAATTTGCCCCACGCTGTTTTGATGGAAGAGGCAAGGCCACGATGACGCTCCCTATGTCTCAGCTCTTTTCTAGCTGAGTCAGATACTCAGTTCAGTATAATAAAGCCCAGAATGTCACAACCAAGATTTTTGTGATCTAGGGAGCTATCAAGGCAGTCTTACATACAGGTGTGTGTATTTAAAGCCTATGTTATCATTATGAAATGTGCATATTAATCATATTAGAAGATCATGGATTGTGCTAATCAAGTTGCTTCTTATTTGAAGCCTTTTTTGACACCCTGGTCCCATATTGGAAAACCAACCCCTTCCAACTGAACGTGGGGAACTATCACAGCCCTTTACTGGGCTTGGTTACGTGTCGTGTTGTTCTTCACCATGAAGTCAAGGTCTCCTTGTGTCTGTCACCCAGTAGGCTCTCAATGTGTTTCTTGTATAAAATAAATAAAAGATATTTTGAGATCCTAGTCCACTCTGGGGTGGCTTCCCAGAAGAGGAAAGCTGGGATTTATTTTAAGAAATGGAAATGATTTGGTAGGAGGAGGCACATTTCTTCTTTAGTTCCTTCACTGTACCTAGAAACCTAGGAGCAGGGCTTGGGGTGGGGGTGGTGGGAACGGCATGGAGGTAAGGAAAGGCACTCACTGTCCCTATGATTCTCCCATGACTGGAGAGAAGTTCTCAGGCTCAGGCTCACTCTGTCAAGGTCAAGGATGAGAAGAGGAAAGGAAGTCTTGACCCTTGGCACAACTTCACTTGCACTGTCAAGCCATATGTTCTCCATAGGAGAAACCTTTGTACCCAGCTTTGCAGTGACCTTGGGAAATCACTTCCATCTGGAAGCCTGGGTGAGTCACAGGAAGGCAATATGTAATTTCTCCAGTTAGCAATTGGTCTGGACTATGTATCTATATTCTGACCCTTATGAAACACTATTACCCAGCACACTCCGATGGACCCAACATTAGTACCTCAAAAGCCTGTGGCTCTAACTCCCTTCCAACGTGCAGTCAGACACAGAGGGAGGTCACAGCTGGATGCAGTCGATGGTTGACTGAGAGGATGGCCGACTCTGAGTGGCTCTGGGCACTTGGTCAGCACGGTAGCAAAGAGCAAGGGTTTGGGAAGGTAGTGGCTGAGTGGGAGAGGGTGTTGCATGCAGTATTTTTCTTTTTGGTATTTGTCCCAGGAGATCCATTTGATATTGACACCTGAACTTTGTGACATAGCTAGGTCCTGCTCCACTGGCTTCTATACAGAAAATATGATGCAAACCAGCTGGGGTCAAAGCAGTTACCATGGAAACCCCAGACTGTGGTTTGGCAAGTAAAAGTGATATTTACAATGACCACAGCTATGGTTTGTACCAAGGCACTTCCTGGGAAGTTTCTTTTAATGCTGAACTTTAGCATTCCTTTTTTTTTTTTCTTGCCCTGAGGAATTTGGCAAAAGAAAAAATTTAACATCAGATTGGAAATATTACCTTCCCAGTTAAAAAGCTAAAACAGGAGGTCTTGATTTATTCAAACCATATTTGCTGAAGACAAATTTAACTCTAAATGGAGAAACTGTTTAAAGGCCACGTTTTGTCTTGGATACTCTGAAAGAGTTGCTAAGCATTTTGTCCCCCACAGAGGCTGGGTTGACACTAGGAGGTGTTATTTGTGTTATTTCCCCATAACCATTTTTTCCACCTCTCAGTAATGAAAGAATTATGGCTAGAGAGAGCAAACACGTCCTTATGTGGGCATTATCACTGTTGTGGCCAAACCGGTCATGAGAGCAGGAATAGACCGGTTGCTTTAGCGCACTGGCTTGAGAACACAGGACATTACGGGCATGAGACTGGGCACCAGAGAGAAGCCAGTTGCCATCCCTACTCTGCTACTTGTACTTGCTGCAGGACCCTGGGTGAGTTTCTTAACCAGCCTCTGCCACAACTTCCTCATCTCTGAAATAAGAATCAGAATGTTTGCGAGGATTAAATGAAATAACACACATACAGCATTTAGTATATGCTCATGATGGACTAAAACCCGCAACTGGATCAATCTCTAACAACTCAATGGCAGGAGGATGAATTCTCTGTGTCTGGCTGGTGAGGTTGCCATACACACACACGTGCACACATATTCAGCGGTATACATCTATTTTTAGAGGCTGCTCTTCAAATACAAGTTTAATTACTGACCTTTATAACTAAACAATATTGAATTAATTACCCACATGTTCGTAGCAGTGTGATGAGCCTTGTACAGCTCCAGTTACACAGACTTTGTCCATGTCCTGATACCTAAAACAGAGAACACTGACATGGACAAATATGTGCACATGCAGAGCTGCAACAGTTTTAGAGAAATCTAGAAAGCGAGGTAGTAACGCTATGCATAAATGTCAGAAGTCTAACGCGTTAGAAAAAACAATCAAAATTAAGTCAATCAAAAGGAAGAGTCCCGTGGAAAGGAAGGAGGGAAGACAGGAGAGCAAAGACACGCAGACCAAGCTGACAAATTCTCTGGCCTCAAACAGCTCTTCAGTTCTCAGAAAGCAATGAGTGCAGAACCACCCATGGCTCCCCTACCCCATCCCAAGCCCCCCAAAGTCTGACCCCTCTTCTCATGCCTCCTTTCTCATTTCATCCCAACTGTTATGGCACCTGGTTTTCACAGATATACTTTTCTAATCCTCTCAATCAATCCCTGATGACGCCCTCCCCTTTTGTACCCAACTTCCTTTTCTTGGGGAAAAAATAATAATCGATGTGAAGCCCTTGGTAGTGATGGTTCAATCTCCTTTGTTTCTTTCCCTTCTTTCCCCACAGCTGGTTCTGCACCCCACCTCCATTTCTTCCTCTCAGTATCCTCATTAATAAGCCCCCATCGCTACTCAAACTGTTCCTAGGCCCCAAACTCTGTCCCCAGTCTCAGAGGAAGCTGGTGACATTCCTCTGTAACGACAACTCCCCTCCCTCCTCCATCAACACAAATGACCTCAAATTCCTAAATACGGTTTTTTTTTTCCTGGTTCTCCTTCTCCTTGACTTTACTGCAGCATTTGACATTGGCACCACTTCCTTCTTACTGACATTTTCTCCTTCTGTGGCCAGGATTTTATGTTATGCTGAGTTTCCCACTTTTCCAAAGCCTCAGGCAGTTTTGGGTTCTTCTCCCACCTGTTTCTCCCAACTTCATACATGCCCTAAAATTCATCCCCTTGAGAGATGAACCCTTGACTGAGTGTAACTAGTTCCCCGTTCCCATATCCAGAGCTCTCCTCTCACCAAAATGCTGATATCTACCACTGATCTCTAGGTCAGACCTGTCCATCTGAGCATTCTGAGGGGATGACATTGTTCTATACCTGTGCTGTCCCATACAGCAGCAAAGAGCCACATGTGGCTAGAGAGCATTTGAAATGTGGCTAGCCTGACTGAGGAAGTGAATTTTTAATTTTACCTAACTTTAATGAGCTTCAATTTAAGATTAATTCACCAATGGCTAGAATCTACCATTTGAACGGCACAGGGTTTCACTTAAACACCACAAATTTCAGGCCAAGCAGTCAGAGCTGAAGGCCTTCCAGAACACATTCCTCCTTGCAGCATCTCTGTCCACCACACCACCACTCCACTCCACACGCAAAACTCAGATGCTATGTTGTGTTTATTCCACTTGGATTTCTCATAAGGAGCCTCTGATTCCTGTTGACTGTGACCTGATATATCCCTGCTCTCTGAGCCACCCTGTGTCTCATGGCCACACCCCCACTCAGGTCCTCCTTCGACCTAACGGTCAGCCCTGTTCTCGGACTTCAGTGCATTGTACCCTCCCTGCTGATGTCATCTTACTCTAACACTGGTCCTCCATGGCCCTGACCTCCCCCAAACCCATGGTGGCTCCCCACATTCTCTAACTTCAAGGACAAATCCTGATCTATTAAAAAAAAAAACCCCAGGAGAAAGTTGTCCCACCAAGCCGGCTCAGTGTTGTCTTCCTTGGCTCTGCCTGCATGCACACGCACACACACACACACACTCACACTCACACACATGCGCACACACATGCACAAACATACATACACACTAAGCCTCCTGCTCCAGGTGGGTTACCTCACTGAACTGTGACCACACCATGCTCACTCCTGCCTTGGCACTTGGCTTTTCAAGTCCTACCTTTCAAGACCCAGCTGAAGACTCCCTTCCTCCACGGAGATTTCCACGATATCTAAGCCCTGCCTGACATATGTCACCTCTGAATTCTAGAATTGGTCCCGTTATCTTGCTTTGTCTCATGGTTAGACTTGAAGGTGGTGGGCCGAATCCCCCAGTGACCTCCATAAGGCAGCTCAGAACTCAGCCCATCGTAGACGCTCGGTGCTCATAACACTCCTTCATTGATCAACAAGTTCAGGATGAGAAGTGGACATGAAAATATCTGAGGACTCACTGACCATTAGAGTCACATTGTTAATAATTTACTCCTTGCTCTCCACCATTCTCTGCTCATCCCTTTACTTGTCCTGCTTTTTTTTTCCAGCTTCTATTCCTCTCATATGTCTACTTCTTCTCTTCATCCAGGAAATTACATGAGCTCATCATGATAGGTATAAGATTTTCTCCTGGAGATGGTAACCACACTAATGTCTTGTTGGCCATACAACCAACACGGTGCTATCGAGGAAGTTAACGTACTCTACAGTATAGAGGAAAAGTCACAAGAGACCTTCTGTTACTTACTAGTTCGGTGGCACTGGGTCAGCAATTTAACCTCCAAGGGCCTCATGTCCTGGGCAGGCGAAATAAGGGTAAAAATACCTCCTCCTAACTTCATAGGTAGTTCACTTTATGGAGTTAAACAACACTTGAATAATGGGCTAAGGATATAGGATTGGATGTACCAAAGGCAGAATCTTGCACTTCGTGGATGGCCTAGGCATTGTCATTTTAAAGAATGAGCCAGAAGTGCAGTGTTTAAACCAAAAGAACTCATGAAAGCAAAATTTCGGACTCTAATATAAACTCTAGTGAACTACTCTGAAGGAGGAGGACTGTCCGGAAATCACAGACATCCATCATGGCTGCAGAGGGCCACAGAGAGGTGAGAGGGAACCTAGTCAGGTAGGCTTCCTCCCAGGTGATGAGACAGAAAAGAACTAACTGTGACAGGGAAAAGAGCAGCCCCCACACAGAGGCCACAAGACAGCAACTACCCGAAAGCAGGAGAACTTTTACCTACAGGAGCTAAGCAGGACCTCAAATTTGGGACACAGTTTCCTTTATAGTTTCTCCTGACTAATAAAAAGAGGCTCAGAAAAACCACCCTCAATTTTTCACTGCTGAGGATGGCTTTATTATTTTTCCCCACAGAACTACCTCATTTGAAAGATTTAAAATGAGGTAGAGTTGGTAAAGTGCCTAACACATTGACTAACACTGATCAGTTGTGCTACAAATGTTAGTTACCTAGGACACACTGTGATTCCTTGTTTCTTTTCCAGTTTTTCCAGTCGAAGATAGAAAATCATCAGAGTTTCAAGGATCATGAGATAACCAGTGTTGTACTAATGGAAAGACATGGGTCCACCATTCCTTGTCCAAGAACTTTGGAATCAGGTGTGTTTTGGGATTCAGGGTTTTTCAGATTTTATAAAGGTGATACAGGTCATATACTGGAACTTGAGGTTGCAGAAATACATGTTCTCTGTTCTGAAATCTATACTGATCAAATGCCCACCAACTGATGAATAGATAAATAAAATACAGTATCCATAAGATGAAATATTATGCAGCCGTGAAAAAGAATGTAGTCCTGATATGTGCCACAACATGAATGGAGCTTGAAAACGTTACACTGAGTGAAAAAAGTCAGACACAAAAGCCATGTATGGTATGATTCCATTTAGATGCACTATTGAGAACACAGAGGAAAGCAGACTGATGGTGGCCAGGGGGCTGGGACAGAAGAAATGGAGAGTGACTGCCAGAGGGCATAGGGTTTCAGTTTGAGATGACGAAAATGTTTTGGAAGTAGATGGTGGTGATGGTTGTGCAACACTGTCAATGTACTAAATGCTACTGAATAATACACTTTAAAATGGTTAAAATGGTGAATTTTATGTAATGAAACTTTACCAAAAAAAAACCCAACCAATAGCAGATAGAAGCTACTACCTTTTTAGGGACCCTAAGGTATCTGAAAACCTCAGAGTTTTAAAAATCACTCTGCAAGATGTTGGAAACAAAGTAAAAAAAATAATCTAACTAATAATCAGAATTGGTGTTCGGCTTTAAACATAGTGTCTCTAAAGACTTGGATGGATTTTGAGAAACTCCTGTAATGGAAACCAGAGTTTATCAATCTTGACCCAGTTGTCCCTGGATCTGGTAATTCCCTATTGTGGACAGTGTCCTGTGCACCGAACCATGTTTAGCAGCATCCCTGGCCTCTACCTGTTGGAGGCGCTTCCCACCCCCACTATGACACTGTGTCAACCAAAAACATCTCTACACATGGCCAAAGGTCTCCTGGGGGGTGAAATCACCCCTGGTTGAGAACTATTGCTATGACTTCTTTAGGAATAACTTGCTATTCTGGAATTTCATCCTCCCGTAGACATTTTTTTTTAAGTCCTTTCTGAGATGGTCTGTTAGTGATTTCCTAATGACAGTGGAAGCATTTTAAAAAACAACACAGCTGCAGATTATAGGTAAATTTCAAAAACATTTCTCATTATAAGGGATCAAACTACATGATCAGCTTATAAACAGCAGGTTTCTCGCTGGCAACTAAATGCCCTGGCATGAAGCTAAATGTGGATAGCACATAAAAAAAGAAAGAAAGAAAGTTAGTGTGCAATGTTCCCTTTTCAAACCCTTTTTGGGCAAAGACTACTGCTCTGCCAGCATTCCAGAATAATGACAGCTGATGTGCCCTTTGTCAACTTTCCCTCCTTCTCCTTTGAAAATGCAAATCAAACTCCTTCTAGAACTTGTTCTGATTCTGTTTCCTGAGTGTGGAATCAGATACAGTTAGTACAGAGAGCAACCTGTGCTCCAGGTGCCCCTCTGCGTTACTGCCACGGGGTGAGGGCTGAGCATCGGGGACTCCGGGTTCCTGGGCTGCTCCGGGGGCTCTTTCATATCCATTTTGTGTCTTGGGCTTCTGAGTAGGATGTCACTGGAACGGGGAGTTCTGAAGCTGAGAGGTTTGGAAACCAGTGGCCCTATGCAAGCCTTCTTCTCCCAGATGAAGAGAAGGAACCCAGGGCTTCTGACTGATGGCCAGACCCTCTCCTCTGTTCCGGGGAAGGCAGCCAAGCCGCTCCAGCAAGACGTCACTTCCTCTCTGTGCTACCTCAGTCTGCACTTCTCTATGTGAGACAGCGACTTCTATCTTACAAGCTTGTTTTGGAAATTAAATTAGACACAGTAAGTGGCATGCAAGCACATTGCTATGGACAGAATGTATGTGTCGCCCCTAAACTCATACACTGAAGGCCTGGGCCCTTACATGACAGTTTTTGGAGGCAGGGCCTTTGGGAGGCGGTTAGGTTCAGATGAGGCCCTGAGGGGGGCTGCCCAGGATGGGATTAGTGTCCCTGTAAGGAGAAGAAGGGGCCAGAGCTGGCTCTCTCCGAGCTGTGAGCACACAACTGGAAACCAGCTGTCTGTGGCCAGGAAGGCCATCGCCAAGAATCCACCAAGCTGCAACCTGAACTCTAATGTCCCAGCCTCCAAAAGTGTAAGAAATAAATGTTTGCTGTTCAAGCCACCCAGTCCGTGGTCTGTTATAGCAGCTTCACTTGTAAGGCCACCACCTATCACATGAGACGTGTGAACTACTTCATTTCTTTTTTCTGGAAAGAGGGTGATAAACTCTTCACACGATTTCACCTGATCTTCTTGTGATCAGGGCCACAGAGAAAGTGCTGCACTATACAGGGTCTGTCTGAGGTCTGCCACTAACTGTCCCCATACCTGTCATCCTCTAACTGCTTTTGTCTTGAACCACAAAAGTCTGAAGTACCAGAGGAAATGGTCACATGTCCACTGGGTTGTTCTCAGTTCTGCTTCACACTGTGACATTGATGTGAAAAAAATACCTGAGCTGGGGCAGTGACTTCTAGATCAAGCTGAATGTCTTCATCTCCTTTCTAAAATCTTAATACATTTCAAAGAATACACACACATGGGTGGAATTTATACATCGCTGCTAGGGAGGGGCAATATCCCTAAACCAGAACCTCCGAGAAATTTCTAGAAGCTACGAAGAGTCTGAATGAAGGACTGATGTGTCTTCTCTCAGCTGCTGCTCGGGGACACCCCCGGGGGCTCAGACTAACAGATGCTGGAGACACAGACAAGCTCAGAGGTAGCTTTTCAAAGACAAACCTCAGCTGTACTCGAGTTTCTGAGAAAAGTATTGACGCTGAGGCCCATGCAGGGCTGGAAGCCCCTTGGTTTTTCCAGGCACGGTCAGGAGACAAGTGAAGGGAGGTGCCGAGGGACGTGGATCCCAGAGGGCCAGTCCCGCCGCCATGCAGAGAGGTCACTGTACCAGCTGAGCCAAGCAAACGGGACGAAGAAACTCCGCTGCCCCAAAGTGAAACCTTTTCTTCTGTCTCCTTCTTTGCTCCCTACGGATGAGTAGGTCTGTACTCTGGCAACTTTAAACTACAACAAAGACAATTCTTTTCCTTCTCCCTTTAATCTGAGTCTGAAAGATTTGGAACGGGGACCCACCCCGTTCCAAACAGAGGCCACTTCGGATTTTATAACTAGGTCACCCTCAATGAGGTTGAACAAAAAGAGCAGAATGCCCGTTCATGTGAAAAGATTCAGCGTTCACTAGACAAGACTGACGTGAGGAATGAGGGCAAAAGTCCACCTCAAAAACCGTGAGGTGGAAGAGAATCTCTAAGCTGTATTAAAATGAGACTAAAGGAGCTGGAGGGTTTATAAAATGAGTGCAGGCAATAATGAAGATGGAGAGATGGGCCCGTCAATGGAGTGGAGTGGAGGGAATGTGGAGAAGACCGTATATCCTAAAGCTAACTAGGTAACATAGAACACGAACTTGAGAAACCTGAACGGAAGTCAGAAGAAAATAGTGAAAAGATGACTAATCTGAAAAAAAACTAAAAAAGGCAAAAGGGAGACAGATACAGGAGATCCAAATAATAGCTCATGTGAATTCAAAGAGAAAGGGTGAAGCAGAGGAAGTGATCACAAAAGGACACTATCTTTTGCTTCAGGACAAAAATGTGTACTACAGCCCAGGTAATAGCAATGAAGGTATCCTCGAACCAGAAATTCCCAGGAGACATTTTTTAATTTGACGGGGGAAAACATTGTAGAAGCATCTTGGCTAGAAAATGAAAACATAAGTAAAGAGAACACTTGACAAAAAATATTAATCCAGTTGCTTCACCTCATTTATAAAATGATAAATACCAAGACAGAAGAATAACAACAGTATTTTGAAATAAAAAAAAACATATAACTCAATTTCTATATTCAGAGAAGCTGTCTTTCACATGTTTAGACTCAGGCATTAAGGGCTTAGCAAATGGATTTGGCTTTATGTCTTTATTGGTAAAATTTTATCATTATACTCTTCTTAAATGTAATAGTAAATAGATTAAACTTTGTGGGCTTCCAGTTTCTGTAGCAATTACTTAACTCTGCCACTGTAGCATGGTTAGCCATGGACGTTGTGTAAACAAGTGGGCATGACTGTGTTCCAATAAAACTTTGTTTACAAAACAGGCCATAATTTGCTGGCCCCCGTTTCACATGGTAGATAAAGCAAAATCCAGAGATCATAAGAAAGCAAATCACAGTATATAATAAGTATTACTAACTTATAGAAAGGTGCAAAAGACAGGGTAGGTAATACAAACATTTATAGCAATAATTTAGATTTAAAATGCAGAATTTTAATAACCAAAAGTTGTGGGTTCCAGAAAGAAGAGAAAATAGAAGTGTGCTAAAACTTCTTTCCATATATAGGCAAAGGTGAGTGACAGGAGTGGTGGTGAGAGAGAAATGAAGGTCAAAAAAAAAATGCTTTCAAGAGCTCAGAGATAACCTCTAGTAGAATATAAGAGGAGACAACCTTTCCAAAACATCGCAGAATTCAAAAGCAAAGAAAGAAATGATCCCATTTGCAAAAGACAGAAAACAGAGAAAAGGAAGGAAGCCTAGAGCCAGAAAGCATAAAACAAGAAGACAAGAATCAAACCAAAAATTCCTGCTACGATCACTGGAAGTTCATGAAACCTTTTGCTAAGAGACCAATTTCCAGATTAGACACCCAGACTATGAAAAATCCATTTGATGTAAAATACACACAGTTATATATAAAAAGATGGGCAAAGGAATGTTGGGAAATGCGAACAATTTATTGGAGATTCTAATATTACTTTTTAAAAATGTACATATCAAAGAAAAATAAATAGGACAAGCCTATTTTTAAATGAAGATATTTTTACCTGGTCTTTTAAGCATCAAGCAACTGCATCAACACTATACAAAGCAAAACCTGTTACAAATATAAGAAATAATTGGGAGAGTCACTCCCAGCAGCAGTGGGAAGGTTTCTCATGCTTCTCTCAATATTTGACAAAGTAGATGATGGATTAAGGTGAAGATAAAGCAAAATAGGTAAAGACAATCTTAAAAACACCATTACTGAAGTTTAGTTTTATCTATTAAACATGAAATCTACTAAGTATGCTAATCATTGATCATATATTAAGTCATAAAAACTCATTAAATTCTAAAAATACTTAGTTCACATTCTTTTACCACAATGCAGTGAAATTAATTTTTTAAAGTGGGGGATTAAAAATATCGATTATTTTCAAATTAACAACAATGACACACAGAATCCTCTTCCATCTACATTGGACAAAGGAGATATTACAAGTGGAAATACAAATAAACTGGATCCGAGCACTGCCTAGCAAAACATAAGGAACTCAAGTTGCTTAGAGGAAATGTACAGCTTTGACTATTTTTAATCTTAGATGAGAAAGAATTAAAATACATGAACCAAATAGTCTCTTCAAACTAAAAAAAAAAAAAGCCAGAAAAATACAAGGAAGAAATTTCTAAAGATTAAGTTAATGCACTGGAAAGCAGATTAAAATGATTAATAAATCCAGGACATAGCGTTCTTTGAAAATACTAATAAAATAGACAATCTTCCAGGACATCTCAGTGAAGACAAAAAGAACACACAAGTACCTAATGTGGGAAATGAGAAAGAGAAAAGAAATGAAAAACTTCAGAATGTCATGTAGGATTCTACAGTAAAATGTTAAACCTCAATGAGGAAGAAAATGGAAAATAAGAAAACAAAGATTATCAACTCTGACAATCAGAACAGACCACTCTCCATGCAAGAAATAGAAACCAGTCTTCAAGAGTCGTATCCATAAAAGGAGCTACACCCAAATGTTTTATGAGCAAGTTCTTTCAAACCTTCAAGGAACACATAATTCTTATGCTGTTTAAATTGTTGCAGATTGTAGGAAAAAAACAAAAGTGTCACAACTGGCTTTATGAAGTTAACATAAATTTGATATCAAAATGTGACAGAAACAGCACAATAGAAGAATACACGCATTTCGTAAAGAAATATAGATGCAAACCAGAAATAAAATAGTATACTGCAGGAACACAGAAAAGAAAAATGCCACTGATTAGACAGAATTTAATCCAAGGATACGTGGACAAGTTAATATTCTGAAATAAAATTTATCAAATCAATGTCAACGAAAAAAGATATCAAAAAAGCAGCATTTGATAAATTAAAAATTCATTTTTAACAAAGCTGTCTATAAACTACAGGAAGCTGTTTTCTTGATCTGATTAAATGCATTAATCTAGAACCAACAATCAGTGTGGTGTCTAATGCTGAAATACCAAAGCAGCATTTCATGACTTCATTGTAATAGTCACTTTCCAGGACATGTTAGTGTGATTAAAAGTGCAAAGTACAGTTCAAAAGTAGTTTGGGAAGTAAATGGAGAGACACGTCATATTCTTAACAGGAGGCCTCACCAGGACAAAAATGTCACTTTTCAAATTAATCTGTATGTCCTAAAAAGTTATGGTTGACATGTGACAGGTTATGTGTGTGTGTGCATGTGCACAGGTGTGTATGTGGTGTTGATGGTGAAGGAGGCATAACTTGACAAAATGAGTCCAGAGTTTTTCTGGAACAATGAATGTGCAAGGACAGACAAGATAATTTTGAAAAAGGATATTTATCCAGGGGCCTGAAACCAGAATATATGGAAGTGTATTAGGAAACCACAATAATTTTAAAAATGTGGTACCGATGCTACAGGAGAGAGAGACATAAATGGAGCAGAAGTGTGAGTCCCAAAACAGATTCAAGATTTCTTTCTAAATAGCAAAGGTGGTTTTCTAAATAAGATAGGAAAAGGATAGATGATTCAGGAAATAATCAGTAAACAATTCAGTAATCAATCAGATTAATCCATAAAGAACATCTGGCAAACCATTTCAAAGTAAATACAGTTAGACACCACCTACCAAATCACAAAAGTAAACTCCAGGTGGATTACAAATGATTCTCTAAAAGAACTAGGAGAAAACAGAGGTTCTCTGGCTTAACATCAGGGAGGATCTCACCAAGAACCCTGAGAGGCACAATCCATGAAGCAACAGATTAATATATGTGACTGTATAAAAAATTTAAATGTCCATGTATTTGTAAAAACCACGAAAATACCAAGATGCAAAAACCCAATGAGAAAAACAGTGGCTAAATACATAAAAGGTTTATAATACTGTTAAATACGCCTTGTCTTTATCCTTTTAGTAAACCGTTGTTTCTCTTGGCCTGCAATCCAGTTGCCATTGTTCTTCCATAGAAGGTGGTCGCCACCCTGGGAAACAGGAGGACATGACTTGCAGGAGAGTCTCATTAGCCAGAAAAGGTAAGGGAAAGTGTCCCCCATCTGTCCTCCACAGGAGAACTGGCAGGGAAATCGGGGAAGGAGGGAGTGGAAAGGGGCAGCCAGCGTTTGTTCTGAGCTCCCCTCTGGACAAGGACCATGGAAGCACTCAGGAAGATAAAGGCGGCCCCAGGTGATTTTCCCACTCTCCTCTCTGGGCCCCTGGGAGATGGCCCACGAGGGCTACCGCGCCTATGAAAGTGGCAGCCAGGGTGGCTGGCAGAGAACCAGCCTGGGATGGCGCTCTGTGTGGTGGGGCGTGGAGGGTGCCCATGGGGCTCTCCTGCCTTGAGTCGGCGGTGACACGCTGCTGAGGATTTATGCTGAAGATGATCATGGCGGCTGTCGGGACAAAGTGACTCGCTGGCCAACCCCGGCAGGGCAGGCGTCACCCAAGCCAGGAAACAAATGGAATCAAACTTGAGGGTCTGTGGCTGCAGTAAGGATGAGTGGGGCAACGGGGCCCAACCAGCAGCTTCAGGCTGATCAGGGACGTCTGGGGAGTAGCATCTAGGGGCTGGTTGCAGGACACTGAAAATCACAATGAAGGGTGGGCCGAGGGCCCCATGTTCCATCCCCTCAACCCCCACCATGAAGTTATGTGAGCCCCAGGGCCTGGTCATCGACTTAGCAGGCAAATGTGAAAGGCTGATTATCCAAAAAGGCTGCGGAAATGATGGGATCTGACAGAGCTTATTGGATTAAGTGTGTGTGTGTGTGTGTGTGTGTGTGTGTGTGTGTGTTTCTGTGGAAGTTCAAGAAAAAGCTCACATCTGTTTTTGGAAAATAAAAAAGTGACATTTGCTCAGCACATCTCTGATTCTAGCATGAAAAAACTGGCCACCCAGCATATGCAATCAATGAGTGATTAATATCTTCAGTGTATAAAATGGGCTTACAAAGAGAAAAGAAATAAAAATAAATGACTTCCTAAAAAGCATCCAAAAAAACACAGACAAGCAATTTCACATGACAACAGTCAAAATATAAATGACTAACAGAAATAGGAAAAAATTCAAATAGTAAAGAAACACAGAATTTAAAAATGAGAAGGCGTTGGGCAAGCGCCCAGCTGGCAAAGCAAACTGCAGGGCTAAAATACAGTGAACCTGACAGACAAGAAAAATGCCTGAGAGAAATGTCCTCACATCAGAACCAGAACCTATGAACCAACAAAACACAGCCTTGTTTTAGTCACTAAGGACTGTTGCCTTTAAAGTAACGACCTGCCTGTCTGTCAGCTGTTATGAGAGGCCCCTCTTGTTCAAAGCATTGTTAGAACTCACTGTAGATGTCTCCTGAGCCTGCGGCATGTTCTTTTGAATATGATGGTTAATCTTTATTGACAGATTCGTCTTGTGCAAAGAATCAAAATTAATTTAAAGCCAACCCGGGTTATACTGTTCGTGATGGGAGAGAGGTTTTCTCGTAAATCTGCTCTGGAGGCAATGACAGGAGGCATTCCAGAACCACGTGGCAGCTCACGGCAATATTTTCAACTGCCTGTGAGAAGGCTCACACCTGGACATCTCTCGTCTGTCCTGTGCAAAGGTCTCCCGCCCGCCTCGTCCACAGTCTTCTTTTCCCTAAGCCTTTGATATTTTGAAATATAGACTCGATCATGTCATCCCTGTTCCCGGCCACCTTTGGATAAGAATAAAAACCCATAAGATGGCTCTAAAGGCTTATTTGGTCTGGTTCCTCTCTCTCGGGATCTTCTGATACCACGTACCTCTCAGCCTTTCAGCTCTGGCCACACAGCCTCCTGGAAAATCCCCAGGATATCAGGCCAGCCCTGCCACTGTCTGCCCATTCCACTCTCTCTCTTCCCCTTTTAGCCACCTAACCCCTCCTCATGCTGCGGATTTCAGCCCTAAAATCAAGTCCTCCTTCCCAGCAAGACTTGTTTTCCCTCCCTGCCCAGAATCACCCTCTTCACAGTGTATGTTTTCAAGGCATCACCCATATCCTCTTCGATTATGTAGTTTGGGATTTTTTTATGCAGTTATCTGATTAACAGCTCACTCCCCATGGAGAATAGAAGCCTGAAGGAACCAAGAACCCAGACTGTTTTTATTTAGTATGTTGCATAAAGCCCAGCATATGGGAAATTCTCAGCAAAACACTGGCAGATGAAAGAGACATGCTGTTTGACATGCTTGTGAAGTAGGTGTCCTTTAAGAGGGTCACAATAACCCCTCACCCCTCCATGCGTCGCTACTTTCCCGGCAGGAGGTGAGCCTATTTCCCTCCCTCTTGATATGTCCCTGGCCTCCTGGCCTGCTTTCCCTGCAGGATGAGGCGGCAGTGACTCTGGGCCAGGCCTGGGCCTCCCTCTGGCAGCCTCTGCCCTGGCTGCCTTAGAGGGAACTGCCGTGCTGTAAGAAAGCTGGTCTAGACCACGGGGAGAAGACAGGCTGCCTGTTCAGACAGCCAGCCCCGAGAGCCAGCCCCGACAGTGGGACAGATGGTGCCCCACTCATCCCCAACCCACAGAATCACAGGCCATAGGATAGTCGTTGCTGAGGATGGTTTGTATACAGCAAAAGGATCTGAAAAACTGGGCTCCTGTGTTAAAATTACAACGGCTTTGGGATTCTCTCCACACCATTATCTCCTAGGAGGCCAACCTTTTCCATAAGACTCAGGGGCCTGACCCCTTTGAACCTGCAGCAAAGTAACACAGGCTCTGGGTGTCTTGGGCATCCACGAGAGTCAGGGTCTTCAGATAGCATTTATAGGTCATCAGGTGTCCCTGCCCTTTTTCCTTGCTGTATTGCACCTATCACCATCTGAAACTTTGTTATGTATTTAATTGTGCAGGTTTTCAGCTCCATCAAGGCAGGGAATTTTTTGCCTTTATCTCCATGATTCTCTATCTGTGTGGCACATATGCTCAATGAAATTTTGCCTAATGAATGAATGAATGAATGACTGCCTTGCTGTTTCCACCCAACAAGCCCCTTGGCCAGCTGTGACCTCCCCCAAACCTCCCATGTTAAAGCACATTCTCCCTCCTTACCACTGTGCTGTCTGTTGCTTTTTTTATTTTACCATAATTCTCAAATATTCTATATCTACATGAGCCACAGATCAGCTCTCTGCTGCCTCCCTTGACTCAGAGATAACAGCAATGGCAAGGTGCAATAATAATGCCTATTTTGTATTTAAATCCAAGAAAGGGGCCAGAGTTCAGCCACATAACTATGCATTCAGTAAATGGTGCCCGCTTCATCCCTTTCTTTCTGATGCTCTCTTTCAGATCTCGAATGCACCTGCCCCTCATTGTAACATCCTTATGGTGACATAGGCTAGTAATGGTCAGCAGGTTACATGAATTCCGAACACCTATTGCCATTTAGTCGGTGTTAGGTACTACGCTAGGCAGCTGACTTATATATAACATCCCCTATTTTATGAAAAAGAAAGCCTAGGTTTCAATCTCCAGCCAACACTTCCTCCACCCAACATACTGACTCTGGGACTCTAGGCAAAGACGATGGACAGTTTAGTGGCTGGATTTCCACCCTTCCTTCTCTCATGTGCTGAAGGTTAACACTGTCGTATTTTCCCCATTCATCTCCAAGATCAAACCTTGGTTTTGAAAAACATTCCAGGATATCAACATCTGATAACAGCCTCCAAAGGGAGTTCCCTTCCCCAAAGGGATTCTGAATTTCAACTAAACATGTAGGATGCAAAAAGAAAAGAAGACTATAAAGACCTCAAGTTGAGAGCCGGCAAGCCAGATTCCTATCTGCAATCACGCTGTTCAGGCCAGAAACGAGCCCAGCCCAGCTTTGGTGGGGAGGAGCTGGTGGGTTGGGAAGCATGGAGGCAGTGAGGAGACAAAGTCCTCTCACAATGTTGGGGACCATACTCGCTAGTCTGGTTATCCTGGGCCAGTTCCTGCACACAGGGGTGCTTCACTTCTCAGCTTTGTGTACTACTGTCTGCCCTGGCTTAGTTTCCAATCCCAGTGTTCTGTGACAGCCTTGTGCAGACTGATAACCTCTTCTTCCCAAGAGAGTATTTGTCATACTTAAGAGCTCATGTCCCTTGTGCATGATAATATAATGGCATATTTATTTTTCTGTTCACATTTTGCATGAAAATATACTCAAGATAGTTTCTAAAATCAAATCACTTCTCACTGACAGCCCAGCAGTAGTACCGTCTTCAAATTTCTGCTCAGTCAACAGTGATACCTCTAGAAGCTTCCACAGTGACCTCCAGACAGAGTTAACTGTGAGATTCCTCAGCACTTGTAATACTGCTTGGAGGACCAAACTCGGAGACTTGTGATAATTTTTCCTGATTTGTCTCCTTAATGAGATTGTGAGGCCCTTGAGGGCACGGCGTGTGCTTTATTTATTTATTTTTTTCTGTCTAACTCAGTGCCTGGTACTTAATACACAGTTAATAAATCCTGGGAGAAACAGTCTGACTCGCCTGGCATCAAGAAGAAACTGTGGACCACAGATGTGGTTGGTTTACCTCACCCACCTGAGTAGCCTGGTCAGACGCTGTGAAGGATGAATTTTCCTTTTTCGTCCTGTCGCACGTCATTGGTAGGATTTAAAGGAAGCCCAGTGATTGTGGGTGCTCCATCTTACTACACTCCCCATCTCCATAGGGTCTTCACTCAACATGAGTGACTCCCCAAGGGAGCAGGCCCAAGACAGAGGCTGTGATTAGACCCGAGTCCCCTCTCCCTAGTGGAGCTCAGGAGCCAGCCCACGGTGCTCATCTCCCTGCATCACTCAGCCACCACCTGAAGTCCCAGCCATGCCCTCAAGATTTTCCCACCCTCTGACCCTGTATGTCTAGTTTATGTCCCTCACAAACAGCCCTCTTTGCTGTGGTCCCTAGAGAGTCAGTCACCAGCAACACTGCCTATGTCCTTCACCTCTCAGCTGTGGAGAGCAGCATGCAACCTTCTCCACTGGTCCTACTTTAAATCTATGGCCACGTGTCTCAAATATATCCTCAGGACTTAGTGGTGACTCTATTTACTCTCCCACCCAGGAGATTGATGTTTCACTTCTTCTTTTGCTCCCCAACCACCAGCATTTCCTATTCCTTCCTCACTCTTAGCTTGTGATCTTGCTTCTTATTTCATTGAGTCCATGAATATAGTTTAGAGATCATTGTCTCTCCCCTGGGTACCTACTGCTCTCTGCGCTCATACACCTTGCCTGCCCTGCCACTTCCCAATCCTCCACTTGGGGACCAAATCCCATCTCATCCCTTGTCTACACAGTCTTCATCTTTCCAATCCGTCATTCCCATCAGAATATAAACATGATAGCCTATCTTCCATTTCTCTAGACCCTTCCAGCCATACTCCATTCCCTATTCCACTGTCTAGCAATACCTTTCCAAAGAGCTGTCTATTTCACCATTGCCACTTCTTCGGGTTTCATTGTCTTTAGAATACACATGACCAGGCTTTTCTCCCCATCCTGAAACTAGTGTCTTTAAAGGACTTCCTCATATCACCAAGGACCTCTGTGTGTCCAAGTCCAGTGCTGATTCCCGGTCCCCACCTCTGACTTGGCCGAGGAGCTGCATGTGATAACAGCCGATGACTCTTTCCCTGCCTTTTCCAAACATTTCCAGTTGGCTTCGAGGATACCACTCCTAGCTCTCCTGGTTTTCCTCCTACCTCTCTGGCCACTCCTTCTGGTTGGTTCTCCTCCTTCTTCCACCCCCTAAAACATCAGAATGTCCCAAGGCCTCATCTATCTTTTCTCTCCATCCTTTCTCTCTGGTAGATCCTTCCATTTCTGTGGCTTTAAGTATGCTGATGTGTCCCAAGTTTATATGATAGCCCAGCTTCCCATTTTAGCTCCAAATCAACACATCTAACTGCCTAGTTGGCATCTCCATGTAGGTGTCTACTAGACACCTCTCAACATGGGCTATACAAAATAAACACACTTCACACCCCTGTGCCAGATCCTTACAGCCCTATAATCCCCTAGTTTTCCCAATCTCAGTAAAATGCACTACAATTTATCCAGTAGTTTAGGCCCCAAACCCAGAACTTATCTTTAGTTCTTCTCTTTTCCTTACACCCTATGGCCAAACCTGTCAGCTCTACCTTTGAAATAAGTGCAGAATGTGATCACTTCTTACCACCTCCACCTGGCTCACTCAAGTGCAAGGCATCAGACCGTTCTATCCTTGACTTCTCTAATAGCCTCCCCACTGGTCCCCCTGCTTCTGTTCTGGCCTCCAAATAGCCCAGCCTCCACTCAGCAACAAGAATGATCCTTTGAAAATATAGGACCAGCCACTTACCAGCTAAAACCCCTCCAGCTGGATGGCTTCTCATAACAGTTTGAATAATATGCAAACTCTACTTCAGCCTAAAAGACCCACCTTACTTTGACCTTGTCTACCGCCCAACCTCTTTTTGAGCTTGTCTTCCCTCTCATTCTCTGCACTTCAGGCACACTGGCCTCTGCTCTGCCTTGACCAGGTCAGGTTCTTTTCCATCTCTATATTCGCTGTTCCCTGTGCCCAGAAAGCTCTTCCTTCCAGACTTTCAAGATTACTCCTTACTTCATCCAGGTCTCTGCTCAAATATCACCTCTTTGGAGAGGACTTTCTGACCCCCACCCCATCATCTTACCACTCTCTATCTTCTATCTTGTCTATTTTTTATAGTGCTTATTAATCCTTGACTTCTTAAGAAGGATTTATTTGTTTCTGTCTATTTCCCCCGAAAGAATGAAAATGTATTACTGGCAAGGACTTTTTTGCCTTGTTTGCCCTACGTGTCTAGGAAAAGTGCTCAGTGATACTTGACAAATGAATGCATGCCTGAATAAATGTGCAAACTTCAGCAGGAAGTAGGAGATGGGATGTGGATGGACCGGGAGGTAAGCAGGCAGTGGCTCAGGTAAAGCGTGTTATTTAAACAAATTCAAAGCTGTGATATATTTCCAGGAGCAGAATAAGCAATAATAATGGGCAGGCACAGTGGACGATGGCATAATGGACTTAGAAGGGCCTCTCTATTCAGATAGGAATCTCTGCCATGATCTATATGTCTGTTGTCCAAAACAGTAGCCCTGCCACAAGTGATAATCGAGCCCTTAAAATGGGCTAGTAGAAGTAAGGAGCTGGATATTAATTTTCTTTAATTTGAATTCACAATAAATGGCCACATATAGCTGGAGGCTATAGTGTTGGCAAAGCTCTAGAAGCTGAAGGATCCCTTCCCCCACTTGTGATTCAGGATAATAATGCTTACCTTCCTGTGCTGCTAAGAGGGCTAATGAAATAAAAAGTCTTGCCAAATGTCTGAAACATACTTGGCCCTCAAAAAATAACAGCTGCTATTATTACACAGAGCTGCAAATTAAAATATTTTAAGTCCATGCCATTTAAATAAGGCTTTAAAGTGCTGGAAACAAACCTCTATTAGTTTTTATCATAATTTTTTGTTTGCTGGAGTTAGTGGATAACCAATGTGTGGGTCTATATTTGAGCTCACAAACTAAAAATAGACAACAACCATTTTGGGATCTCATGAAGGCCTTTCAGAGATAGATGACTATTCCAAGTGGACCAGCTTGCTGATACTTGTAATGCTTATAATGAGCTACTTAGTGTTGACAACAGCTAATTTAGCATTTGCAAAATTTGCATTTGTAACATTACTGTATTGTTTTCAAACAGTGTCACCTGCAACCCAAATGATTTTGCGTAAGAGTAGTGTGTGCTTTAATCTTTACGCTTAAAATAAAGGGAAACGCATTTACTTATTGGAAACATTATGTTGAAGTCTTTAAACTGGTTTGGACATAAAATTACCTATTTTTTCCTTGTCAGTGGCTCACCATATGTTTTTCCATACTGAATCCAGAAAATAAAATTAACACAGCTATAGAACATAATCAGACCCTTATAACTAACCCTTGGGAATAATCTAGTCTAATAATAAAATTACATATTTGCTCAGAATAAGCATGGTGCTTATATTTAGGCTGAGAGAATTTACAGCCCAAAGCAGCAGAGGTGAGAGCGGCATTCCACAGTCCCTGCCTAAGTGCCTGGTGGGGGCTGACTCCGGAAAAGGGACGGATGTATTTACATTAAACGCATATTTAAAGGAATGAAGAAAAGTTGAAGTTCTTATTAAAGACACCAATCAATCTGCATCAGCTGGAAGCCACTTTACAGGCGTTGAAAAAGTGCCCTAGGACATAATATAAATGAGACTGCAGTAGAAAGGGAAAGCAAATTCACTTTTTTACAAGGGAGCCGCTTCTAGCTGCCCTCCTAGCTTTGCTGTTTCAAATGCAGGCGCTTCTTCTTCCACCCCTACTGTGGGTCTGGGCGAGTAGAAGCGGCAGAGGTCCACGACCCCGAAATATTAAGATGAGGTGTTGTAAAGACTTACCGATGGGCATCACTAAGAAAAAAGGCAGCCAGCAGAGGACGAAGCAGCCGACCACGATGCCCAGCGTTTTGGCCGCTTTCTTCTCCCGGGAAAACTTGAGAAGCCTCACCGAGAAGTGCGTCTTGTTCTTGGTGCTGGACATTCCGCTGCCTCTCACCGGGGCGTTTTTCCGATGGATGCGGAGCGTCACCTGTTCCGAGTCCGACTTGTCGGTCTTGAGGCCGGACTTGAGGCCGCGGCTCTCCCTCTTGGCCACCACGTAGACCCGGCAGTACATGACCAGGATGATGGCTAGCGGCACGTAGAAGGAGCCCAGCGCGGAGAAGAGCACGTAGCCCGGCTCCTCCGTGATCTGGCAGACCGTCTCGTCCTCGGGGACCGGCTGCCTCCAGCCGAACAGAGGCCCGATGGAGATGACCAGGGAGAGCGCCCAGACGCAGAGCAGAGCCATGAGGCCCCTCTTCTGGGTGACGATGGTGGGGTAGCGCAGCGGGTAGCTCACGCCGATGTAGCGGTCGATGGAGATGATGCAGAGGCCCAGGATGGACGCAGTGCAGCACAGGACGTCCACGGCCGCCCAGATGTTGCAGAAGACCCTGCCAAAGGCCCAGTAGCCCAGGATCTCGAAGATGGCGGAGAAGGGCAGCACCGTGGAGGTGAGTAGAAGGTCGGCCACCGCCAGGTTGACGATGTAGTAGTGAGTGACCGAGTGCAGATGGCGGTGGCAGGCCACGGAGAGGATCACTAGGATATTCCCTAGCACCCCGAAAATGATGAGGCCCCCCAAGATCACCCCGAGCAGAATGGCCTTGGAAATGTTCACCGGGGCCGGCGGGTGGGTGCAGTTGGAACTGTCGGAGGCATTTCCAGAGAGAAACACCATGGTCCCAGCCGGGGCCGGGCGACGTCCGGCTCCCGAGGGCCACCCCCGCGCGGGGGTCGGGGCGAGAGCGAGGGAGCAGGAAGTCAAAAGGTCTCGGCTCTACGAAGCCTTGCCCACTGGGGCCGGCTGGGGGTGAGAGAGAGCGCGAGGGTGGGAAGCAACCCCGGCCAGCCCTGGAAACTGCCAGAAGGCCACGCAAAGGGGCAGGGCAGTAAAGGCGACATGGCCAGGGGCGTGCGGGGCTGACCGCTGGTCTTCTCTCCCCCCTGCACTGTCCCCAGACCCCACCTCCTTCCCTATTGAGGTTCGAGGAGACACGCTGCCAAATGCAAGAATTATGGGAGTCCGCTCTTCTGCACTGTCTGATTCGTCCTGGTTAGGAGAATCGGCATTCTGCATATGATTTGGAATTCAAAATTGCAGCGCCAGTCTCCCCACCAAACCACAGCCAAGTACCGGTCTGCCGTCGACCCTCAAAGCCGGGTACCGTTGGCATCTGGGCACTTCTCCCCGCGCGCAGTGTGGCTGGCCCGCGGTGGACTTTTGCTAGATGCAGCTTCTAGGCTCGCAGGCCGGGGGACGCAGATGTGAAATGTTTGCCAAGCCGGGCGACTGCGGAGCCCTGTTTGCCCGCGTGGTCCTGAAAGAGTGCAAAGAGAAAGGCGGTGTGAATCAGGCGTCCTGCGGAGCGAGGCCGTGCCCTGCTCGACGGGCGGTCGGACCGGCTGGGAGCCCCGCCGGCTCTGGGTCCCGGAGCGGCTTGCCCTGGCGCAGCCAAGGCGGGGCGGGAGGGGACCGCGCGCCGTGCGCCCGCCGCTGGGAACCTGCCCCGGCACCCGCCGCGCGGCCTCTGGCCCGGCTCAAAATCCGAAGCAAACAAACCCCAAGCTGCAGCGCCCGGGGGCCGGACTATGGGAGGCCGTACGGCGAAATTAAAATCCCGAAGCCTGTCCACCAGGCGCAACCGAAGCTGGTGTGTGTGGCGCACAGAGCCGAGTGGGTAGAAACCAGCAGATCTGCCCGGTTTCCGTTTGAACAGATTGCCTCGCAGTCACCTGGAGGGGGCGGCCTGGGAAAGGGAAGCCCTGCAACCCAGGGACCGCAGGGCCAGTGCCACGCGCACGCTCACGCGGGAGAAATTCACACTGGGGTGCGGTGCTCGCGAATCTGTTGACCAGCCACGCCGCCTCAGAGCCTGGCCCCGAGCAAAGCCCAGCGAGTCCCGAGGACTGAACGCGACCTGGGTCGGTCCAGGATTCCTTTCCAAGACGCAGGGTCAGCGGTCCCGGAGGACTCCAGCTTCCAGCCACACCCGGGCGGGCTGCTGGGGTGCAAGGGGGTGGGGTCACTCTGCAGAAGGGGCTTTGCCAGTGGCAGTCACTGCGGATTTTGTAGGCGTAGAAATCCGCGCGCCAGCGGACAGAGGACTGCCTCGAATTTTCTGGGCTGGAGGCCACGGTCTGCGTAAGAAACCTAGGTTTCCACAGGGACTCGGGCAGGACTGCCAGGAGTGGGGTCCCATCTGGAGCTGGGTCCCGAGGCGCGACCTCCGGCGCAGGCTATTGTGAAAATCACAAGTTGACGAGCCCACAGGTGGTACTAAAAGCAACTGCAGAACCCCGTAGTTTCCAGAGGAGAACTGCCTCTGGCATTAGGTACAGGGTTAAAAACACACTTTTTAAGTGGACGGTAACTTCCCAAAATATATAAGGGAAATGGGGTGGGGTGAGGATGCAGGTGTCAGAGAGGATGAAAAAAGCTAGAGGCGCTTGGGGGAAAACGGGGGTTCGGTGTGGCCCGGAGGCCGAGGGAGATTCGCCCGCGCCCAGCGCGCCGCGCACTCACCTGGAGCCCCGCGTCACCGCCACCCGTCCGCGCGCCGGGGAGCCGGCCTGGGTTGCGTCCTGGCCTCGTCTCCGAGGAAGAGGGGACCGTCTCTCCGAGGAACCGACTCCTAGTCCTTTTGCACCCGCTGACTCACCCCTTCACCACAGTTGTCTTTAAGCTCCTGACTCCTATCGCTTTACCTGGAGATTTTTAACTAAAGAGTGAAAAAAATAGGAAAAGAAAAAAAAAATCAGCCAACCATAACTCCACTTTCACCCTCTTAATATTTAGCTCCCCGACATCAGCAAAGAACCGCAAGCAACTTTGCAGCTCTCGCTGACGTCACACAGGCAGTAGCTCAAGCTAGTACCGTAATCTCCTGCTGTTACCGTATTACTCTGTGGCAACGGACCTACGCGCACAGCCAGAACGGTATTTTTCTTCTTGCTTCGGCGATTTGGGTACTTGATTTACTTGAAAAGGTGTGTGTGTTTGGGGGAGCCGTGGGAGGGTTTTTATTTGCAGTGAATAACTTCTTCAAATGACGTGACTTTTAAAGAAAAATCGACACTGGCCAGGCAGCTATCACTGTATAGTGTGTTCAGGGGTTCTCACCAGTTACTTTTGAACAGCTTGATTTGATCAACACTTGGACTAGGTTCTGTTAAAATTAAGAAGCACATTTCTATGCCAAATATGCAGGTAAATTATATTATTTGTGGGTGTTTTAAGATGCAAGTGAAATCAGATAAAAATTAATAAATCTGATTGTAATAAAATTATAATTCCAGGAAGATAAAGTGAGCATATCTAAACCTTAGGAAATGTGACCCATCTCTCATTTCTTTAGCCAAATAGATTTAAAGAGAATTATGGTCCCACTGTACTTTAGTGTTTTTAAAGTGCCACACACTCTTTTCTAGTTTTCATAAGAAAACATACCCTTTAAGGAGTGGTACTTCTGTTTAATTCTCTTTGATTCATTGATAGTTGGAGTAGGAAAAGCTGACATCACCAGTCTTATTTACATTTTCTTCTAGAAAATTCCATGTTCTGTTTACCTTACAACTGAATAAACCCATATGTGTTTTGGAATATTGGGAAAATACTAGCATTTTTTCCTCTGATTCCCACCTCCGAAGTCCTCTTACATCTTTATTGATTCAGACAAAACACACTGTTCTTAAAATACTTACCAGGTTCCCTTAAACTTAGTAACAAAGAGATAGCTTTGAGTAGTAGTGCATGCTCAAATTCCCTCCCCTGAACAAAAGTCTATTCATATTACTACCTTTCCCAAGAAAGATGTTTGGGAGGCTCTTTACAGCAATACACCTCAAAACACTTTGGAGGAATGCCCAAGAGAGGATCAGGGAGCCTTATCTCACTGAAGACCTAATATTTTTAATATTTAGATTTCCTTCCCTCTTGTGCACAATGCCATTTTCCCCCTCCCCCCCATACCCCCCCCCCACATCCTCAGGGATCATACCCACACGGATCACATTTGATTAGACTTAACTATTTTTTTCTAAGTTTTTTATTGTGGTACAATACACACTATTTACCACGTTAACCATTTTTAAGTGTATAGTTCAATGGTATTAAGTACATTCATATTATGCAACCATCATCACCTTCTATATCCATAACTCCTTTCATCTTGCAAAACTAAAATTCTATACCCATTAAATAATAACTCTCCATCCCCTCCTTCTTTAATCCCCTAGCACACCATTCTATCTGTCTCTATGATTTTGATTCCTCTAGGTACCTCAAATAAGTGGAATCCTAACAGTGTCTTTGTCTTTTTGTGACTGCCTTATTTCATTTAGTGTAATGTCCTCAGAGTTCATCCATGTTGTAGCATATGTCATCATTTCCTTCCTTTTGAGGCTGAATCATATTCCATTGTGTATATGTACCACATTTTGCTTATCCATTCATCCGTTCATGGATACATGGTTGCTTCCATGTTTTAGCTACTGTGAATAATGCTGCATGAACATGGGAGTGCAAATACTTCTTCAAGACCCTGCTTTTAATTATTTTGGGTATATACCTAAAAGTGGATTTGCTGAATCATATGGTAATTCTATTTTTAATTGTGGGGAAATTGCCATTCTGATGTCCACGGCAGCTGTACCATTTTACATTCCCACTGATAGTGCACAAGGGTTCCAATCTCTCCACATCCTTGTAGGAATGTTGTTTTGCCGTTCTCTAGTGGTGAGTGATGTTCAGCATCTTTTCATGTGCTTGTTGGCCATTTGTATATCATCTTTGAAGAAATGTCTGTTCCAGTCCTTTGCCCATTTTTTAATTGGATTGTTTTTGAAAGTGAGTTTTGGGAATTTTTAAATATATTCTGGGTATTCATCTGCTATGAATTAAATGATGTGCATGAATTTTCTTCCATTCAGTAGGCTGTATTTTCACCTTTCTAGATGGTCTCTTTTGATGTGCAAAAGTTCTTTATTTTGATAAAATATAATTAATCTATTTTTGTCTTTTTTTGCCTGTGCTTTTTTTAGTGTCAGATCCATTAAATGGTTGCCAAATCCACTGTCATGAAGATTTTCCCTATTTTCTTCTAAGAATTTTATAGTCTTAGTTCTTTAAGTGTAGATCTTTGATTTCTTTGAGTTAATTTTTATGTTTGGAATAAGGTAGGGGTCAAACTGGCATAAAGATTTCCAGTTTTTCTAGCACAATTTGTTCATAAGACTGACCTTTGATCATTGAATGGTCTTGGCACCCTTCTAAAAAAATCAGTTGGCTGTATATGTAAGGGTTTATTTCTGGGCTTTTTATTCTATTCCATTTGTCTGTGTGTCTGTCCATTTGTCAGTACCACATGCTTTAATTACTGTAGTATTGTACTAAGTTTCAAAGTTGAGAACTGTGAGTCCTCCAACTTTATTATTCTTTTTCAAGATTTGTTTGGCTATTTTTGCAATTCCACATGAATTACAGGACTGGCTTTCCCATTACTGTGAAAAAGGCTGTTGAAATTTTGATAGAAATTGCTTTGAATCTGTAGGTCACTCTGGTTTTTTTGACATTTTAACAGTGCTAAGTCTTGTTCATGAACATACTTCATTTATTTAGGTCTTCTTTAATTTTACCATTTCTTTTTGAAGTAATGAAGATGTTCTAGGAATAGATGGTGATGATAGTTATGCAACTTTGTGAATATGCTGGAAACCACCAAAATGTACACTTTAAAAGGTGAATTTTCGGGCGTGTGAATTATACCCCGTTCCGTGAGGTCTGTTCTTTCCTCCATGTATAGGCAGTCTGGTGCAGCCTTCTTTCCTGTTGCTCTTTCAGGACTAGTTGTATTAACTATATTTTCATATTATATGTGGTTGTGGGAGGAGGCTTCTGTCTCATCTCTTACGCTGCCATCTTTAGTCCCTTCCAATTAGGCTACACTATTATTTGATTTGACTTTAATATTATTTTAAAAATATGTACACAAATGGCTTGCTCATCCATAAATGGAATTTTATGTTGT
This sequence comes from Smutsia gigantea, assembly GCA_032199065.1. Taxonomy (NCBI): domain Eukaryota; kingdom Metazoa; phylum Chordata; class Mammalia; order Pholidota; family Manidae; genus Smutsia; species Smutsia gigantea. The sequence goes on along the minus strand of JAVSCE010007457.1, from coordinate 208,823 downwards.
AGTAAAACTATACTGGGTGAGGTGACAGGAAATCTGGGTTCACTCTGATTACTAAGTCACTTGTTCTCTCTGGGATCCAGTCCCTCAGGTGTAGAAGCCTGGAATACAACTCTCTGTGACTCTTACATCTTATCATAAAATATGTATATAATATCTGTTCCTCATCTTCCTGAAGAATATATTTTTCTTCAATTTCATAATCATTAACCTGATGCCAATAGTACAAGTTTTCTATTAAGATCTGTTCCATGGTAGATAAGGGAAATCATGGTATCAGTGAGAAAAGCAACTGAAAATGGCTCAGCTCTTCAAGGTCAAAGTGTGTGAGGGTCTTTGGAACTCCCAGGCCCTACCCCCAACAAACAACATACTCACAATCCCTCCCTCCTCCCACAACTAGCTAGCTAGTGCCAAGACCGAGAAGAGCAGCTCTTTCTAGCTTCGCCATTATATGCTACCAGGTAGTTCTTTTAAATCTGCTTCTCAGCCTGGGAACATCAATTTTCTTGAAACTAACTCTCAGAATAAATATCCTGTTGCCAACCATAGACCCACAAATGGAAACTCCATCTGTTGGTTACTCTTTAATGAATGGTTAATATGGATGTCATAGAAGGGTTGACCCATGGGTAAGTGGGGCAAAGAGAGAGTAGTCTGTGGGCCATAGAGATGCTGTCCCCACCCTCCTAGGAAACCAAAGAAAACTCAGCTTTTCTAAATTTTAAAAGCATGCAGTAAAATTCCCAGGGTTGTTATTAGGACTGAGTGAGATTTTTTTTAATATATAATTTATTTTGGTATCATTAATCTACAATTACATGTGCAATATTATGGTTATTAAACTACCCCTTCTGAGTGAGATTTTTATCTCTTGAATGTATCAACCCTCTGGTATTAAGTTATTAACCTTTCCCTTTCTGCTCATTTTGTGTGCAACTTAAAAGTGAAACACATTTCTAACCCAGAGTGGGCCAAATCCCATATTTAACATGAGCACAATGTATTCATAATCATTAACCTGATGCCAATAATACAACTAGAGAAATATGTGAAATGACTGGAAAAATACGCCTGTGCCCACTGATGTGATCAGTGACCCCACATGGGGAAGCTGGAGAGCAGGCCCTTGCCACTGGCTACTCCTTCTTTTCTTCCACTCCCCCTTGTCCAACAATTTGAAGGGCCATGCAAATATGTGTGAACATTTCAGCCGGTACATCCAGACAGCTGCCCCTTGTTCTTGGGCTGCGCGTACCTGTGATGTGGGTTCCCTTGAGAGGATGGGCCCAGGATAAAGGGCTAAAGGCCCTGAAAGTGCTTTGTGGCCACTTGGGATGGGGATTCTGGGTCCCAGAGCATGATGTAGAAAAGAGGGTGTAAGCTCCAGGCAGGGGTATTACCTTAATCCTGGGGTCCTATGGACTATTTGTCCCATGCAAACAGCCACAGCCAGAGGAGTAAGAGTTGGGCTTTCTAAAGTCCAAAATCCATGACAGGGGTCCCTTGCCTGGATCTAAGGGGTGCCACTCTGTGGACTTCAGATATGGTAGAAGTTGAGAAATTCACTTCAAAGGAAGTTCTGCGAATGGTCATGGGATGATATTCCTGATTTAGGGTTTATAGGAAAAGCAGGGTTCAGATTAATAGACAAAAATGAGGAAGACAAATCAACAAAGCTGTACAGTAGAGTGGTTTGTGTGTGTGTGTGTGTGTGTGTGTTCACTAGAGGAACCAGGCAAATTAGAGAGGGGCTTGTAATCAACACACACCAGATGCCTTCAATTGGTAGGACTGTGTTAGTGACTAGTGAGAAAGTCATCAAGTGTGGGAGGCTTTGAGAGAGAGAAAAAAAATCTGTCAGTCATTATCTTAGAAGACAACACACACACAGTGGAATTAGGAGCTATTTTCTGGGGCTTATGATGCCAAGTCATAAAGTAGGGGGCTTAATGTTAATATCCACAAAAGAGACCCAGCTTTTCAACTAATTCTCCTAAGGCTTAAAAAGTTCAAGTGGGAGGAAAATGAAAAACCTTGCTCAGAATGGTATTGATGCAGTATCAAGTCACAATTCTCCAAACAAGCATTGTGTTCTAATCCTTTATTGAACTGAGAAAACTGTTCAGTACAGAAGCCGCTGAAGGAAACCCTGGATGAGACAGTAATTCTGTCTTTGTTATCACTCATCCTCATTCTCATTGCCCTGAGAAATAACTTGTTCCAAGTGTCATGAGCTGTGGTATCCCATCCCTACATTGCATCTTATGGTGGGGGTATGGGGTCAAGTCATCCTATAGCTAGAGCAGGTACATTATTTCTTTAAAACAATAAAACTTAGCTCATGAATAGCAAATGTGAGTTGAGGAATACCAATCAAATTCTTTCAATTTGTCAATTATTTGTCAAATAATATCTGAAAGGGAAGTGAACACCTACAACAATATCTGTACCAAATGTACAAATGCTTTATCTCATTTCTCCACCTGCTGATGTACTGTTATAGGCTCATTACAATGCTTATTGACCTGTATTTCATTATGAAATACAAGCTTATAATAGCACATTTCAATAAGTTAGAAATGAATAAAAATAAAACATCTCTAATTCTACCATTGGAGAAACAGTCACTGCTAAAAATTTGATACATTTTCCCATTGCTTTTACTCATATATATAAATGATATACACAGAAATACATATATGTGAAATTCTTTCAAACATTTATCATTGAAAATTTTATTATTTAATTAAAAGTGTATTTTCATACATTTTTTGAGATTTCCATTTATTCTTTTGTGATTTGCTTGCTCACATTTCTATCAGTCAGGATTTAGTCAGAAGCTGCTGTAGGTATTTCAAGCAGGAATTGATTTAATACAAGGAGCTAAAGACTTTTAAGACAGGAAAGATTGGGAAAAAGATCAGGGAAAGCTGTTACTTGCTTTCAGGAAATCTGCAAGTACAGGAATATCAGGAAATATGAGTTCAGCTGCCTGAAGCATCAATAAAATACAGGGACACCCAGAAGCTCCTGGCCAAACCTCAAATGTGCTTTTGACTGAAGACTTCATTCCTGCCCAATACTGTTTCAGGATGAACAATGACTTCTGTTTCTCTTTTACTTTCAGAAGTCACACAGGAATTCCTCTCATTGGTGTATGGTTACCCAGAATCCTGCTAACAGAGATTCTTCCAGCCATTGCAATGCAGACAAAAGAATAGAAGGGTAACAATAACTCTGAGTGGCTAATAGGCAATTTGGTGTAAGGTTGACTGCTCGTTTTTATATTGGTGTTTCCATCTTTTATGTTATTGGTTTGTAAGAACTCTTTATATATTATGGAAGCCATGAAAATGTGCCCCTCAGATCTCTTTCTGCATACTTGAGCATAATGCACTAACAGTCCCAGACTTTGTTCTCTGGATCCATCCTATGCTCATGTCACACGTCCTACAGGCTGCTCCCAACTAATGGCTAAACATGGTAGAACTTCTAATGCAGGCTTATTATTACTAAGCACAGATTTCTTGAATGGGAGACTTTGTCTCAAGGACTAACCATCAGTGAGCCAAAACTTTCTTATAACTGCAACAGTCTCACCTTTCTCTTTTCCAATCTTCCTTTCTTCCCCTCTACTTCATAGGATTCTGACTTGGACCATAATCTGAAGGCTATCCTTCAACTCCTCCTTTTTCCTTCACAGGAATTTCCCCCAAGAAATCTTCTGTATGATTAATCATGTTTTGGTGTCTGCTTCTCGGAGGTCTGAAATTAACACGTTAAGGATGACAGCTCTTTGGGATATTTGTTATTTCCTCCTGTGACAGATATTTAAAGAGAAACTCACTATGAGTTTATATAAAGTGAGAGGTTCTCGCATAATCAACAGAAAATGACATATATGTATATATATCTTGGCAACCTGTGAACAGAATCTTCCCATATTTTGTGCACTTTTTACAGGAGTTTCCTGGTCAGCGATTTTTCTTCCTGGTCAGAATGGTTGACCTTATGAAAGAACCTAGAGGAGGTTCTTTATATATCTCTCTACTTGGGGAATTTTCCTTCCATATTTAGGATTTCTGATAAGACTGAATTTAACCCGTAAGAAGCGATTAGAGTCTGCACTAATTTTTAAATTATTCTAAAATAAAAACCCTATAGAGCTAAGTATTGAGAAGGAGAGTTCCCTTAATTTTCTCCAGCTGCAACTTAACAGAAAATAAATGATTATTCTAGAGGCTTGACAAGAGACTGTCTATTCTCTTTTATTGAAGGATAAGCTTAAGTTGTGGATCAATATCCAGAGGTTTTTCTCTAGTCTGGTTAATTGAACAGCTATTAATGCAGTTTCTTTGCTTTCAAGACATGGGACATAAACTGACAAAATGGTCTCATTCCTCAATCCAGCAACAGAAAAAGCAAAACAAAACAATCATTATTATCCTTTTTATTTTTCACTTTATGAAATCACCTTTATCATTTTTGTTTACTCCATTATGTCAATCAAATGAGTCGAATTAAGGAAGTTATAACAAGCCCGTGAGAAGACAAAACAAAACAAAACATCATTAAATCAGGTCAATGTGATTTTGTGAGAAGCATCAATTTTATTGGGAAATTCTTGGAAAGAAGAATTAAATTATCAACAGAGAAAATTTTGAAAAAACCCTCAAAAACCATCAATCTGAGTATTCAGTGCATCTGTCTGATATTTTCAGTGACAAGTGAGTTTCCAAATATGAGAGTAAAATTTAGATTAGTGTAGAGTGTTTGACCTCCATTAGCCTCTTTCAATGCCTCCTGCCCAAAACTTAAATATGACTTTAAAAATATACTTGCTATGAATACCCAACTTCAAGGCAAGAACCCCAGCCTTCCTCTCCAACCAGATCTGCATTTTTCAGTTCCCATACATAGAAATTATGTAACTACCGCTTGGTCAGAAAAAGCAAAATGCAAGATCAAGGCCATGATTATAATGGGAACACTGAGGAAACTAAAATGTTCCCAATGACTGTTGATTTTGATTAACTTTCTTGGTGAGATGCTCTGCTTGTTACTTCCTGTATTGATCAGGGTCTAAGCAAGAAAAAGATTGCACAATGGAAATTGTTTAACTGAGGAAACATTAAACCAATTAATTAATTGGTGCTTGGAAGTTTGGTTCTCCACATGGGAAAGGTAAAATGGAATTGGAGCTCTATCTCACACCATACACAAAAATAAATAAAAGCTAAATTAAAGATCTAATATGAAAAATAAAAATTTAAATAATAAAAAGAAATACATGAGACTATTTTCACACTGAGATTTGGGAAATTCCTTCTACATAAGACAAAAAATAGAATTTTTGAGAAAAATGGATACATTTACATCAATATTCAATACTTTTCAGTATGCTAAAAGGGACAAATGGGCAAAGATAAGTTACAACTTTAGTTGGGAACAAATGTATAACAGACCAAGATTACTTTCCAGAGTATGCATGTTCCATTGTTGTCTAAACTCCGTCATTTCTGAGAAACCTGACAAAGTTGTATTGTTCTTTCACTGTAGATGATATATAACTTTTTTTCTGGCTGATTTAAAGATTTTCTCTTTCTTTTTGGATTTCAGCAGCTTCACTATGACGAATCCAGGTATGGCTTTGTTTGTACTTCTCCTGCTGAGCTCCTTTGTAAATTTAGGTTTTCACTACCACTGGGAAAATTTCTTCGAAGATATGTTTCTGCCCCATTCTCTTTCTTCTTTTCTAGGATTCCCACTGTATATATTTTAGACCACTTCACTTGGTGTTGTCTCACTAGTCTTCAACAGTATGTTTGTTTTCTTCACTCTTTTTCTCTCCATTTTCCAGATTAGAAATTTTCTGTTGATCTGTTTTCAAGTTAACTCTTTTCTTCTGCCATCTCTAATATGCTGTTAGACCATCCAACAATTGTGTTTTGTTGGTGTACCTTTTTATTTCTAGAATTCCCATTTGTATATTTTTATAGTTTTAATTTCTTTGTGAAGATTCCTTACATGTTCATTCACTATGACTATATTTTCCTTTCAGTACTTCAATATATTTACAATAGTGATTTTAAATATTTTCTGCTAATTTCAACTTTGAATCATGATGAAATTAATTTTTATTCACTGTTTTTCTCCCTCTTGAATGCAGATCATTTACATACTTTTCCTATGCCTAGTAATTTTATTATATACTGGGCATTGTATTGATACATTTTAGGTACTCCAAATTTAGCTATATTCTTCTGAAGAGTGTCAATTTTTTGCTCCAGCTGACAATTAACTGGCTAGGACTCCAGTTCTAAACTCTGTCTTCCTTGTGGCAGGTGGCAGCTAAAATTTCTCCTCAGTTATTTTATGTTTCATCTTAGTTTTCACAAAGTTCCCTGAAATTCCCTTGTACACCATTAAGTAGTAGTCAGCCAAGCGTTTGAGTAGATTTTTGTATGCAGATGTTGGTGCCATGCCCTTTGAGACTTCCTTCTTTAGGGTATTTGTCCTCTTAATTTTTCAACTGCTCTTTCAGCTTTGAATTCTGTCCTCTGTTACCTCAGGCAAGTAAAACTGGAAATTTCTGTCCCTTTGTACAAGTACCAGGAAGTGCCCTAAGGTAAACAGTACAGATAAGCAATCTTACCTGGTGCCATTTCCATCTTTCAAAGATGGACTTTTCTACAGTTTCTGCCCTTTGTTGGTGACTATGGTACCTTCATAGAGTGTGTGATGAGGCCAATGTGGAGGAGGTTCTTCCCCATGCTTTCTTCCAGGAGTTTTATGGTTTTAGGTCTTATGCTTAAGTCTTTGATGCATTTGACTTTATCCCAGTTTTTAACTTTTCTTTTTGTACCCTTAACAAGAGTAAAAGTTCTTATTGATGAAGTCCAGTTTCCTTTTTATGGATTGTGCTTTTGGCATCAAGGCTAAGAACTCTGCCGAACGCAGAGATGTTTTCCTGATTTTTTCTGAAGACTTCCATTAGTTTCCATTAGTATTGGTTTTGTCTCTTTAAAGAAACCTGTATTTTTATTGTTGATTTCAAATTTAATTGCTTTGGGATCATACTACCTGTTACTACGCTTTCTCTTCTGTTAATTTCTACTCTTTACTTTTTTCTTTTTTTCTACTTTATTTAGTTTTACTCTGATGTTATTATTCTGGCACAGTGTAGATGCGACATTGGGCATTTGATTCCCTTATTTTCAAACCAAATGTAATCATAGTAATAAATTTATCACTAAATTGCCCTTACTACATCCACAAGTTTGATTTGTTATATAGTACTTTCATAGTCATCCAGTTTTAACTATTTCACACATTCCAATATGCTTATCTTTCTTATCCATGAATTAATTGGGAGTGTGATTTATATGTCACAGAGCTGAAAGTACAGTACAGAGAAATAGTCATTAGTTCTGTAACATCTTCTCTGTTGACAGATAGTAACTACACTAGTTGGAGTGAGGATTTAATAATGTATATGACTGTTGAATCACTGTGTTATATTCTTGAAACCAGTATGATATTGCATATCAACTATACCTCAATAAAAATATCAAAAATAAAATTAGGAGTGGATTTTTTTTAGTATCAAAATTTTAAGTATTTTAATGTTGATACATAACTTGATTACATGGATGTCTGGGAAATTCATCTATATGATACTGAACTCTTTGAAATTCTTCAGACTTACTCTGTAATTAGTATATGATCAGTTTTGAAATGCTTCATATATGTGTGGAAGGAATGCATATTCTCTACTGGACACAGGATCCCTATATATCTATTACATCAAACAATTTTGTTACAAAAATTTTACCTATCCTTACTAATTTTAGGTCTGCTCAATCTACTAGTTTCTGCCGTAAGTGATTTAATGTCTTCCAGTACGATTATGGATATAACATTTTCTTCTTATAATTCTGTCAGCTATTATACTATATATGTTGATATTGTAGTCATAATCATTCCAATTCATGGTTATTCAGTATGTAATATTTTTAGTGTTTGGGGGGGGCATACCAAGAAAAAGTCCCTGCCACATCATAATGTAATGTCCCTTCACTTTTCCTATTAAGGATCTTTACTTAAGATTTTATTTTATATTAATATTGCAATATCAGCTTTTTTTAGATGGTCTATTTTTGGTTTATGTCTTTCTGGATCTTTATTTTCAGCTTCTCTGGGTCTTTTTGTTTTAGGACTGCCTTGTATGGGTACTCTAACATTTATTTTCTTTTTCTAAATTTAATTTGACAATTCCTTAATAGGTAAGCATCATCTAGTCATATCCATTATGATTATAGATAGTTTGGATATATTTATCTGTTTTGAAAAATCAGTTGTATTTCAATTGTATAATTTTGTTTTCTTATAATTATTACTTTGCCCTGCTTTTCTTCCCATTTCCCTCTTTCTGTTGTATTGGTAAAGTTATTCTGTATTCTTCCGTTCCTCTAGTTTTTGCTTGAAAAGTTATGTGTTATTTCCTACTCTGCTACTAGTTACTACCCAATTTTTGTACTCATACTTAAATATTAGTTTTTCAAGCAAAACCTAGAGTTATGCTGAGTTTCTCTTTCTCCTCCTAAAACTAACCATTTTAGTATGCTTTAACTACCTATTGAACTACACTTTGCAATTCCTCATTATTGGTAATTAGAATTTAATTCCATCTTTTTAAAAATAAAAATTAACAATTGTTCGTGTAATTAAGTTTACTAGCATATCTTTACCTCACTTTTCTCATAGCCACCTATTCTTTTCCTCTGAGTTCACTTTTCTTCTTTATTCAATAAATATTACTCAGAACTTCCTCTGTACCAGGCACTGCCTTAGGGAGTTTAAACATATCAATAAGCAAAGGGGACAAAATCTCTTCTTTTACCGATTTTTTTCTTGTAAAAATATTATCTTTAATAGTTCTTTCACTGAAGTTTTGTAAGTAATATAAAACTTTCTTAATCTGTTTATATCTGAAAACATCTTTATTTCATATTTATTCTTAAAAGTTTCATTGATGATAAAATTCTAAGTTAACATTTATTTTCTGTCTTTAGAAGATCAATCCTTTTTCTGCTCTTATTCATGTTTGCTGCTGATAATTTTGTTATCAATCTAATTGGCATTTATTTGTAAATAATCTTTTACCTTTTGTAGCCTTTATTTTTACCTTTTATGTTCTGCAGTTTCACAAAATGTAAATTTGTTTCTATTCTGTTGAGTACTATTTTGTCCTTTCAAAGTAAAGATTCATGTATTATTTCTTGACAATTCTCATCTACTATTCTTGGTTTAAACTTTCAAAATTGAAATAAAACAATATGCAAAAAAGCATTTATTTAAAATTAAATAAACTAAAAATTTCAAAATTTCTGGCTTCTAAGTTTAAGATTATATTTGTGAGATTCAATCATGCTCTTTCATATAAATCATGTACATTGTTTATTGACATTACTGTATAGGATTTCAGTGCATGAATAAGCCAATATTTATTTATCCTTTCTTTGTCCAGTGTTTAGTTATTATGGATAATGTTGCTATGATCATTGTATAACAGATATCTGTTACATATGCCAGAATTTCTGCTGGGTATATTTCCTAGAAACGGAATTCCAGGATCATAGGGCAAAGTATAAATTTTAAATGTTCTGTATAAGTGAATATTGACACATATGTTTCCAAAGTAGTCCCAATTACACCCCTAAGAGAGGTACAAGAGTCTCTTTTGTCAGTCTTCTTAATTTTAGCCATTTTCATATGTGTGTAAAAATAGCATCTTATGGCTTTAGTCTGCATTTTCCTGATTACTAATGAAGTTGAGGAACTTAAATGTTTGTTGGTCACTTGACTATCTTTTTTGTGAAGTGTTCAGTCTCTTTCTGAAATTTCTGTTGAGTTACCTGATTATTTTCCTTCTTTAGTTTTTTTTTGAATAAAATTTTCATTGAGGGATACCCTATGTAAAAAAAACAACAACAAACAGTAGAATTGTAAATATAGACTTAGTTAGATTTTCAAAAAGTAGGTTCCCCAATTAAGAAATAGAATCTTGCAGGATCCCAGTAGGACCTTTTATGCCTAATCCCAATGATTAATATCTCCTTCCTCCTCAAAGGTAGCAACTATATTGACTTCAAAGACCATAGGTTGATTTTGCCTACTTTTTTGATATTCATATGATTGGAATCCTAAGTACATATTCTTTTGTGTCTAGGATCTGTCACTCAATCTTACATGTGAGATTCACTCTGAAATGGCATGTAGCATTAGTTCATTACTTCTCAAGGTTCTAAAGCAGTGCTTTCCAATAAACCTCTGTAATGATAGAGAATTTTATAGTCTGTGTTGTCCAACATGGTAGCCACTAGCCACCTACAGCTACAGAGCACTTGAAATGTGTTTAGTGTGGCTAACTGAAATTTTAATTTTATTATTTTAAATAATTTAAATAGCCATATGTGGCCAGGGGCTACTATGTTAGCTCATCTCTAGAATAATCCATGTATGAATATATCACAAATTATTTTTCAGTCTGTTTATGGATGTAAGAATTGCTTTAATGAATAAAGCTGCTATTTACATCCTTGTATAAGTCTGTTGACACATAAGTGTACCCATTTTGTTGAGTATACACCCAGGTGTAACTCCAAGGGGAAAATCTCTACCCAGCCCGGGGCAACTTACCTTTGAAACCGAAATCAGTCAAGGGAGAAGTGAAGTGGGAGAAAGCTGTTTATTGCTTACATGCAGTAGTCCACTTCTGCTCACCTGTGTCTCTCTTGACCTAGCTGCAGAAAAAGGGACCCCACCCAACCTTTCCAGTCCAGATATGTCCTCGCTCCCCTTTGTAATTACCTATTGGTATGGAGATGGACTACTTCTCTCCACCCCCTTGGAAACACCTATTGATATGGAGATGAACTAAGGCCAGGAGAGAGATTCTGGAAATATTGCAATTTTACCCACACTAGGAATGGAATTACTGAATCCCGTCATACACGTATATTAAGTTTTAGTGGACAAATTGTCAAACAGTTTTCAAAAGTAGCTTAATTTGTTTTCAACTATGTCAGTATGAGAATTCCAGCTCCTCCACTTCTGCAAATATCTTTTTTTGTTTTAGCCATTGCAGTGGAAGTGTATTGTACCTCACAGTAATTTTAATTTGCCTTTAACCAGTGCATAATGAGGTTGCACACCTTTAAAATCTTAGTTATTTGAAACACCCTGATTTTTGAAATCTTTTATCAGTTTTTTAATATATTGTATTTTTCTTATTGATTTGTAGAAGTTCTTTATATATTTTGAGTACTTGTGTTTTGGCAGTTATATGTATTGCAGATCTCTTCTAGTCAATGGCTTGTCTCTTTACTTTTATAATGGTATCATTTGATGGACAGAAGTTTCTGTTTTGATTTAACAGATACATCCATCTTTTCCTTTATGCTTAATGTTTCATATCCTAAGGTCATGAAGATATTATCTTATGTTATCTTTTGAAGCTTTATTGTTTTACATTTCAAATTTAGATCTTCAATCCACCTAGGATAGGGTTTGTGTGGCCACAATAAGGCAAGGATTAAGGTGAGTTATTTTTCATGTGACCCAATTTTTTTTTCATTTTCAATGACCCAGAGTCATTTATTGAAAAAATCATCCTTCTCCCCACACTATGTAGAGTCATTCTGGTTTTAAATAAATTATTTGAGCACATGGAGTTGTTTTCTGGTCTTATTCTGTTTTGTTGGTCTATTTGTCTATTACTGAAGCAGTATCAAACTGTTTAATTCCTCTATCTTTCCAACAACTTTGGTGTCTGGGAGTGAAAGTTCTACTGTCTTACTCTTTAGTATATTATTACCTATATTTGGCCACTTAACACTTCCATATACATTTTAGAATCCCTTGCTAATTTCTGAAAAAAATTTCAAGCGGTAAACTTGGCTCTGGTGCATTTTATTGCCCATTCTTTATGATTGTAAAACTTTTCCCTTCTCTGTCTCCATCACATGGGTCCAACAAACCTGTTTTAAGTTCACTCACTCTTTGATTATATCTGTCGTTTAGATTCCTAGAGATATTCATCTTATTTTAGAGTATGGCTTTATATTTTTAGGCTTTTTAAATGGTTTAATGTTTTGTGTATTGTTGCCACTTCTAGGAGTGGGGAAAAGGAAGGTAAAATGAAAGTGAAACTCACAGTGCCAATTTGACAAGAAATCGCCAATATATTTTTCCAGGCTTATTTCTCACTATCACCTTCTTTCCACAAGCTCTGTTGGATTATTTGCCATTCACAAACTTTTGTTCTTACTGTTCATTCAGCTGGTTTGCTCCCTTATCTTCAGGTGCAAATCATAACTGTATTTCAAAACTCATTCAAACAGTGTATCTTCTATGGTACCTTCCATAATGCCAAAATTAATCTCTTTCTTAAACTTCTAAAATTTTGTTTATATCATTTGTTGGTAATTATCACTTTGTACTTAATTTCATAGTTATTTGTGCTCTTTAAATCTTCTGTAAAAAAGGCTTGCAGGCTTGCATTCTATGAGGCAGGAACTATTTGTATTGCGTGTGCCTTTATATTACGTATGATTTCTACCACCGTTCTTGGCCCACAGCTAAACTGGCCATATGTTCCATTTTCTCAGGACAGCCCAGGTTTACACTACTGTCCTGATGGCCCATCTAGTTAGCACTCCTTTCTACATTGCCCTGGTTTATATGTGGTATTATTTGATCACCCTATCCAAATTAGAAGCTCAAAAAAAAAAATGGAGGGAGAATTGACAATAACTTAGCAATTAAATTGATGTTTGATGAAGGAAGATACCTGTTAATGACTGAGAAAAGAGTTGGTAACCTTAATAGAAGGAAGTCAGGAGAAGATTTGTGAAGTGGCTGATGAAAGTAAAAAGTGTGGCTTGGATATGCTGAGTCTGAGGGCGCTGGTGAGACACGAGGCAGGACGCAGAGCTGTCTGTGGTGGTGACTCAGTACCCAGAGTAAGTACTGTGAGCCGGGCTCCATGTTCCTCGCATAGGAGTCAGCTGGGAACAAAGCAAAAGTCCAGCTCTCATGCAGCTTAAAATCTGAGGGCCATAGTGCATTAGACAACGATTCAGAAGTATGAATAATTTTGTTATTTGAAATACGGAGCTGAGAAGAGAGTTGGGGGGTCAATCAAAAAATGTTGTGAAATGTTCATGTTTTCAGAATGGATTAAAGAAGGGGGCCAGAGAATAAAGAACTGGGAGAGTGAAATGTCAAAAAATTTCAAGCTTAAGAAAAAGAGCATGGTCTGAGGTCTAATGCTAAGGATTAAAAAAAAAATGACAAAAGAACTGGAGATAATTTCTTATACACATTTCAGAAATGGACACGCTATTTGCAATCACCATTTAGCAAAATTTGTTCATGTCCTTAAATAACTGTTTTTTTTTCTTTTTTGGAGAAATACTGTTAGAGTCTCATGGAAGAATATGAATTCATTTTTTGTCTTGTTTGTTGCCAAAGTTTGGTGACATTTAGTAGCCGTTCAATTACTAAATGTATTAGATTTTTGAGTCATTGTGTCATTGCGTCACCACCAGCCAACAGTGTTTAATTGAATATGCCTTTTCTTTTTACCAAAGTATCTTATATTACTTTCAGCAAAACCTCAATTTCTCTTTTTCTCAAGAAAATGAGTCTTTACTTACTTTAGTTTCAGGAAGACAGGATCATTGGCATTTGAAAACAACTCTCTACAAATATGTTTTACAAAAATATATTTTTTCTTTTGTGGTTTTTCTTCTTTGAATGTGGAAAGTTAAGAAACCACAGTTTCTTTTCCACACAAGTGATTTCCCACATAAACAAAATTATAGCTTCTAAGAAAAGGTTGAAGCTTTCTAACAATTTATGATTCAAACCAAATATTTCTTTGGGATTTTCCCACACTCTGTCATTGCAACTGTGTGTGTATATATACATATATATGTGTGTATACATGCACACACACATGCACTAAACCGTAATGTCTTCATTGTCAGTCTGTTTCCTAGGAGTTCAATATTATTAGAAGTAATACTAGCTAACACTTAGAGTTTATAGATTATAAGGAACTTTCACATACGTTATCTTGTTGGAGTCTGAACGACCATATAAGATACTCCTTTATTACCCACATATTTAAGATGAGACAGCTGAAGCTTACAAAAGTCAAATGAACTGGCCCAAATCACACAGTCACTTAAAGGTAGAAACCTATGTTTTCTGAACTTAAATCCTGAAGTCTTTAAAAAAAAAAAGCTTCAAAATAAAGCAGCTTTATTCTTGGGGTTGCAGGAATCACCAGAGGGCAATAATCATGCTAAGGTCTAGCACATTGACTTGATCTTTTACTGGGGTTGGTAATCTTTACCCCATGGGCCAGATCTGGCTTCCAATCTGATTTTTTTGTACATGTCCTCCAGCTAAGAATGCTTTTTTTTTTAATTTGTAAGATTTGTAAAAACAAAAAAGAAGTAAATAAAGAGGAATATGCAACTGATATGCATGTGGCTTGCCCAGCCCCAAATACTGACAATTCAGTCTTTCACAGACAAGTTTTGCTGATCTGTTTTATGGCGCAGTTGGTATTAAGCACGCCTGGAGGAGCCCACTTTGCTGGCACACACTCCCACAGGCTGAAGAGTTTGGGAGGAGGACCATCTTACCTGTTTTCAGGTACTGCTGGCCCATACCTCCCAGAAAGCCTCTAGGAACTGACCCATGTAATTTCTAAAGCTAGGGAGCCAGACCCCAGTGGGAAAAGGTAATTCATCCAGGCTGGTTTGTCCCAGGCTTCTGCCCTCAGGGGCAGGCTGGCCATGTGCCTTTGGTACTGTGTATATGCGAGCAATTTTGGAGTCATTCTGTATTTCAAACTTCCCCAATAATGTTCTGGAATGTCTGGTTTAGAACCCTACATCAGAATGGTAGCTTTAAGGGTATTTTTCAACATTGAGCACAAAAACAGGGCGGTTTCCATTTCTCATATTCTCACCCAAAGCGACTGTGTTAGAGAGGTCAGAGGGGAGCAGGGAGCTCAGTAGGCTTCTTTCCGTGTGAAATACTTACTCAGCCTGTGATATCTGTCACTTCAAAGATTTGATATGGGACACGTACTTGAAAGGTAGAGCTGCTAAAGATGGCTTTTTGGTAGACTTTTATTGAATACTCACTATATGAGAGGCACTGTGCCAAAGGTTAGGAATACAAGGATGAGTGACACACTAAACCTGCCCTGAGGACTTGACGGATGGCAAGAAGGTAGACATGTAAATAACTGCATTTGCATACTATCATAGGTTTTAAAAAGAAATTAATGGGAACATACAAATGCATTTTTGGCCTTGAATGTGACTGGCTCTTGACAATGCTGTAGATTGTACGCTGTAAAATGAATTTTAGAGGTAGCCCTTTATCGATGACTTGTCAGTGCACCTCCAGAAAAACACATTAGGTAAGGCCTTTTCCCTTCCACCAAAAAAGTTCTATAAATGTGATGGTAAGTGGGACCAACAACAAAAATCACTTGAACCTCCAATTAAATGTTGAACCAGTAATCCCACCCTGCCTAATGGCAACACAGACAGGCACGGGCACCCATCAAATCTTTGCGCTGGGTCGGCCCAAGAGAGTTACAAGTTGCCTGGTGAATCCGCATCTAGCAACTGAAGTGAGTTTGGGAAAGAGGGAGGGTTTGGCTGAGGGAAGAAGCTGGGCATTGATACCCAGGTATACTTGTTACGTGACCGCTGCTTGGGTTGGCTCTCTCTGTAATGTTTTGAGTCATAGGCAGACGTAAACTTGATCTGCTGCCAGCCCAGCCTGGCTTTGTTTTTTCACTTGCCACTTGGCCCACTCACTTTCAGATGTCACAGCTCTAAAGCAAAACGCCAGAAATAAGTCTACCCATCGTAATTCATGTCCCTCTATCCTCAGAGGTGCCAAAAGAAGCATTTGCTTCCATCTCTACTGGCCTCAGGTCCCTGGATGTTGCCGACTGGTGTTCCCAGAATTACTCTCTCACGCTCTGGAGTTACTTTGGCTATCAGGGCATTTTGAGTTGTTCCAGGCTTCTAGATGAATTCTGAGAAATTGGCAGAGGGAGCAGTGGTATCAGAACCAGAGAAGCAAGAAGTGTTGATGCCACGCCAAGTTCAAATGAAAATAGTCATTCTTTTCCGCCAATGAAAACTTAGGTTTATGCAAAGCGTTCAGAGGAGGACTTCCTTTACTGTATCTCTGTATCACCAAAAATAAGCATTTATTGGTACATATCCTGGGTGCAGCATGTACCCACTAGGAATCTCCTCCCTTGTAAGAAAGACCACATGGAAATAAGTGAAGTGAAAAAGTAAGAGGACTCTATTTCAGACGTAAAAGCAAAACTAGTCTCACATTTTGGAATTGATATCTTTGTAGGAAGAAATGCAAATAGTTTCCAGTCCCAGAGGGTGACAGCACGCATTCCATGCTGTTTCGCACACCGCTTATACTGTGGGGAGACACAGTGGTAGCGGCCGGGAGATGGGCCATGAGTTCAGGGGGGCGCATTTGGACGAGAATGGTCTTTGAAGAGGGAGCAATTCAAAGGGACTAAGTGAAAAATCTCCTTTGCTTTTAGACTGCGACTTGAGTTAATTTGCCCTAACTCATTTTTATGGCCAGTTGTTAAAGTACGGGAAAGGGATGAACTGGCCGCCAAAAGCCATTGAGGAAAGTGGGCTGACTTCTGAGGACTTTCTTGGGGCTAATCTTCGTGGAGTTTGGTCAGAACCATAGATGCCTTTCCTAGGACCTTTAACCTTTCTGGCCCTCGTAGGAAGAAATGCAAACAGAGAGCACAGGGAGAGGGAGGTCAAGCCGAAAAACATGGACACTCCCGGAATCAGCCTGTGAACTTGATGACTTCATATTTGTTTGACTTAGAGGCACAGATGCAGTAGGATCTCTTTACTTTCCAAGTTAACACTTGCTCAAGCCCCCACCTGCCATATTAGAAGGAAATCAAATAATTTTGTCTTCTTTCCCCACTCCAAATTTTCTAAGACTCCAAGGAATTACACAATGTTATGGGAGGACACTGGTGTCCTTTTACTGTGCTCACACAATGTCCACTCAGAGTGTCAGTGGCCAGACTTCCTGGCTTGAATGCCAACTCCAGCACTAACTAGCTATATGGTCTGGGACAAATTATTTAACCTCTCTGTGCCTCGTTTAACTCAATGGTGAAATATAGGTAATAATAACACATCATCATTTACTTATTGTGAGGATTAAATAAATGGGTTAATATGGTGTTTCTTACTCTGCTTGGGCTGCTGTAGCAAAACACCACAGACTGGGTGACTTAAGCAACACATTTACTTTTCATAGTTCTGGAGGTTAGAAGTCCAAGATCAAGGTGCTGGGAGATCTGGTGTCTGGTAAGAACCCTCTTCTTGGCTTGCAACCAGCCTCCTACTCGCTACGTTCTCACATGGTAGAGACAGAGAACTCTGGTCTTTTCCCCCTCTTACAAGGATGCTGATCTGCCCTCAGGACCTCATCTAAGCCCACTTAGCTCCCAAAAGCCCCACCTCTTTATGTCACCACATTGGAGGCTAAGGCCTAAACATATGGATTTGGGGGGTCATACAAACTATTCAGTCCATAACAACTTGTGAGTTGATTAGTGTTTGCACAGAGAAAGTGTTCAATAAATAGTGGTTCTTACTATTACCATCTCCCCTACTTCTTCCTGCTGCACAATGCACCTGGTGTCACTGTTGAGAGTCTGCTCTCTATGGTCCGAGGCTGCTCTCCTCTCTGTAATGAGATCTCCTTGGTCTAGCCCTGTGATGGGATGCCTCTAAAGAGACCACACTGACTTGCTTCCTGGTGTCCACCCCTTGGGTAATCCCCTCCCCTTGAATGTGGGATGGACTTGGTGATTGACTTCTAATGACTGGAATATGGTAAGTCACGGCACTTCTGAGATTTAATCACAAAATGACTTGGCGTCTGTTTTGGGCTGCCAAATTGTGGAGAAGCCCATGAAGCAAGAAACAGCCAGGCCTGCAGCCAGCAGCCAGTAAGGAACTGAGGCCCATGAATCTACAGGAATAAGCCTGGAAGCGTTTCCTGACCGCAGCCCAGCTGACTGCATTGTGCTGAATCTCAGGAGAGACCTTCAGCCAGAGGTACCCAGCTGAGCTACACCCAGATCCTGACCAAGAGAGAATAAATTTTTGTTGTTTTCAGCCAGCCACGGATTTGGCGGATAATTTGTTAAGCAGCAAAAAACAACTAAATCATGGGTTGTCAAAGTCCTGTGAGGGCAGATAAGTGCCAGGCTCATCCTGGGATGCTCCTGTGTGGGCTTCTGTCTGGTTAATGCTCTTGAGCTCAGCTATTTTCCCAAGGTCACGAGCACTGTGACCTTAGAGGAGCTTCCAGCATCAGCCTCACTGAAGAAGCCAATCCTTTGACAAGGACTCAGGTTCTTATCCAGACCTTTCCTTTCACTGGGACCTGATTGAGGCCATCTTGGTCTAACACAACAGGACTCCCCGACTGAAATCTTGAGGAATCTGGGCCATTTGGTTCTTTCCCTCCAAGAAGGCCCCATAATCTCAGGGAATGGTAACCCAAATGAGTCACTCACCGTTTTCTTACACTGAACTTCCAGAGCTTTAAAGAGCCATTTGGGCTGATACTACTTCAAAAGATCTGTGTATGCTCCCCGTTTTCCCTACTGGGTTGATGTTTCTTCTTCTTCTGATTTTTCCTTCTTTTGGGTTTATTTTATTATTCCATTTAGTTTGAAATGACTCTTTTTCTTAGTTTGAAATATATGCACTTGTTTTATTATTATTTTAGTGGTTGCCCTAGAAATTCAGCATGTATATTTGACCTATCAAAATATAATATTAGTAGGTCATTTTACCCTCCTTCGAAACAATGAAATGACCTTGAAACACTTTGCTTTCTTTTAATCTTCTTTTTACTTCTATGTTACTGTTCCTATTTATTTCAATTATGTATATAATACCCAAACGAGGCCTTATTGGTGGTGGTGTACCATCAGTGCCCATGTAGATTTCCCTGATCCTTATCCTTTTTGTTATACTTCATTTCTCTCTGTATCTCTAAACTTCTGTTTGAGATTACTTCCTGCTTGAAGAACGTCCTTTAGAATTTCTTGCAGTCTGATCCCGTGGGGGCAAATAGTCTCACTTTTTTTTTTATCTGAAAATGTCTATGGTGTCATAATCTTGTCCTTGAAGGAATTTCTGGTTGGTACGGAATTTTCGGTTGGCAGTTATTTTTGCTCAGTGTTTTGGAGGTGTTCTATTCTGCTGTGCTCTGGTTTCTGACACTGCAGCTGAGGGGTTCCTCTATTCTGTCATTCACTGGAAGGGAGTCCATCTTTTTAACTCCGGCTGCTTTCTAGATTTTCTCTTTCTCTTTAGCATTCTGCAGTTTTACTATGATGCATCTAGGTTTGGGTTTCCTTTTTATTTATTCCACTTGGGTCTTACTGGGCTTCTTAAGTCTTCCTCCATCTCTTTGATTGGTTTTGAAAAGTTTTCCATCATTATCTTTTCAATTATTGTGCTGCATCATTTTCTCTTTCTCCTTCTGGGATTTTAATCAACTGTTTGTGAGGACTTCTTCCTGAATTTCCCATATTTCTTATCCCCCTCTTCTTTGATAGTATCCTCTTGTCACTCTATGCATTTTTCTTGATAGAATATTCTGACCTATATGCTGTTTATGAATTCTCTCTCTTCAATGCATGTGATTTGCTCTTAAGCACATTCATTTAGATTAGTGAATTTCCAAGATAGCCACTAAGACAATAGTAAAACAGTGTATAAATTCCAAAGTAATTAAGTTCTTAATTTTTGTTATTATATATTTCAGTTCTAGAATTTGGGGTGGGGGGTTGTTTTTAGCCATGAAGTGTTATTGTTAGAATACAAAGAGCAATGGAACAGAGTTGTTCAAGAGGGTATCAGTCCAGGAAAAATAAATTCAGAAGATGGGAGGGAGTTTGAAAGCAGTGCAAATTCTGACAGGTAAGGAAGGAAGTCCCAAGAGACCAGTTAAAGCAAGAAAGAGCAGAAAGACATTGCTCAAATCCATCATCTCAGAGAGCTATCCAGAGCAGGACTCCTGAGCATTGTTAGACTCTGAGCCCTAGGGTGACTTACTCTTTCCTGTATTATGCTGCCTCTTGTCATAGGTCTGGGGACAGGTGATAAATACCTAGAAAGTTGGAAAAATCCTACAGCCAGAACTAATCCGTAATTAAGGAAAGGAAGCTAAAATTCCTTGCTTAAAGATAATATAGACTGATGAAGATTTTGTGGTAAAGAAAGTCATAATAAAAGTAAGGTCTTCATACTACTCTTTCTCTCCAAGTGCAGTATTTTACATAATGTTTCAACTATTTCACCCTCAGTACCTCTCACTATAAAAATGAATGCACTAAGGTGGGAAGGTACAAGGGAAGGAAGGAATGGAAAGAAGGGAAGAAACGTGGTAGATCTTGAATGAGAAATGAGAATTAAATTTATAACTTTAAACTCTCGTTATCCATATGAACTGGGCAACCAATTTTTAAAAAAACAATTTTAGGTATTTCGTAATTTTATAACCCACGTAAATGCTTGCAGGGTTTTCCTGCTAATCCATGTTATTTATTTTATTCATTGCTACACTTTTCAAAGATTCATATCCTTAAAAAGAAAAAAAGCAGAGTCATTGTATTAGAGAAGTGCAAATACAGTTCAATTAATGTAGCTCCTGAGAATCAAGCATTTTTGGAGGAAATCTGCTTTGCTGAAAGTTGCGACGAACCTTCCCTTCACTCTGGTAGAACTTAAGTAGTCAGAGATGGAAGAAATTTGAGTGTTGGAAGGAAGAGAGGGCTGTACTAGTTTCTCATTGCTGAATTGCTGGTAGGGCAGCATGTGAGGTGGGAGTGGGTACAAGGAAGCCTGGTGGATTCTATAGCAGCAGCAAGGACAGCCTAAGGCCTCAGTAGATGGCTGGGCAGAGGTGGAATTGGTGGCTCTGGAGTGGCCGCCATGTTAGCTTACTTACAAGTCATGTGTGGGCAGGACAGAATCTAGGGGTCAGGATGGACTTGTAGAATGGCACTTGGGAGTGAAGAGACCTGCTTTCTTCTCTGGGTTCTGTTGCCAACCAATAATGTAGCTTTAGGTAACTTGTTAGTCACTCAAGGCAACATTCTAGACTTCTCTGAAGTGGGGATGTTGTAATAAACATTCTCATACCTTTCCCAGTTCTAAAGTTCTCTGATATTATCCATGTGTTCTCATATCACATATTGTTCCTACCCCTGGAAAATTTTTAAATTTTATAATGAAAGATATGGCAAGCATAATAAAAAGTAGAAAAAATTTTATATAATCCTCAAAATACTCCTCACCTACATTCAGTAGCTATTAACATTTTATTACATTTGCTTTATGGATATTTGCTCAACTTTTTAAAATTATAGATATCTTGAAATTCACCCCTAAATAATAAATATATTTCCCAACATAACCACAATACCATTGGCACAACTAATAAAATTAATAACAATTTTTTGACATTGCCTAATACCCAGTATTTAGTCAAATTTCCCCATTGTTCCCAAGACATTTCCTACCTTTGGTTTCTTTGAACCAATTAAGGTACACACATTTCATTGGGTTGCTATGCTTTACAATTATCTTTTAATACAAGCAATCTCATCCACCCTTTTTTTTCAGGACATTAACTTGTTGAGGAAAAGAAAAATTTTGATGACAAGTAAGCTTTACATCCTCTTTATTAGTAGAGGTGCCACATAATACTGCCTTAGATTGGTTTATAAGCAACATTTAACTCACAGTCCTCTTTCCAATAACCCCGTTCTCAGTAATAAACAAAACAGAACAGAACTGACATCTTTGGCTCAGACAGCTGTGACTCAAAGCAACTAGCTCCTGTCCCCAGACTATGGGGTCACAATTCTTTAGGGAGTCAGACCAGGGATCAAGGTCAGTGGCTGATAACTGCAAAAGGAGACAGAAAGAAAATGTTTTCCTTGCTGAATGGGGAAAAATTTAATGAAGGACATTAAATCTGCAATATAAATGAGAGTTGCTGTTTTATTAGATAGAAGCTTAGGGTTTCTTCGGTCCTAAGGGAATTCTTAAAAACATTCATCTACCTTTTTCCATTACAAAAGCTATAATTTTTAATAACCTTAGAGATATTTTAACCCAAGACTATAATACTTTTGATTTTATTGAACACAGGTAAGATGCCATTTTGGGGGGAACTTAAACTTTGATCATGTAGTTTGGAATGGGGCTGCTCATTATACAAGAATCTCATTAGTGGCATCTTATTACAATGCTGCTTGGAGTATTACTTGTAACTCCCGTATTTTGGCATTTGCTATCAGTTTGAAAATTTGAATCTTAATGCAAGCTATACATAGTCTGCTTATGTCCTTATTTGTTCTGCCTACAATTTATATATCCTTTTTCTTCCCCACTAGTAATACCCTGGTTATGACTTTGTCATCCAAATGGCTGGTCTCCCAGTGTTGTGGTTGACAGAAAGGGAAGAATGATTTGAAAATTCAATCATGCCTTAAAACAGCTAAACTTATGATGAAAACAGCGAAGCATAAACAGTAATAAACATTAGTCTTGTCCATTTGCCCTCATTAAAAAAGTAACATAGACACATTATATAAAATTAATAATTACAGAGCAAGTACAGAGGCAGAAAAAGACCATCAATGAGCTGATCATCTAAAGCCATTGCTGTTAAAACAGTAACACATTGTGTTCTTTTTTATGCATTTAAAATGTATAGTGTCATGTATGTACATTTATTATTGAAAACCTCTAGGTGCCAGCACTGTAATAGGCATTTGTGATAGTTGTTTGTACCATTTCCCTGTATTTCTGGTTTTCCTCCTTTCACATATGTGGTAGGATTGCAGTTCTCTGTTCCTTGAAGTTAGGCACAGCCATGCGGGGTTTCAGATGGAAACTTAAGGTCAGCTACGTGACTCATTAAGTTCCTGCCCTCTGTCATGGTGGCAGGTGATGTTCCTGACGACAAAGCCTCTGTCAGCACGGCCCCAAGGCAACATCTGATGGACTTCAAGTGTGAGCAAGAAATGAACTTTTGCTGTTTTGAGCCATTGGGAATTTGAAAATTCTTTCTTACTGGAATATCCGGATTGCTACAGTTTTTACATATGCTAATTGAACCATCAGAGCAACCCTGTGAGGTAGATGTTACCACCCCCAGTTAACAAGGGAGAACCTGAAGCTCGAAGAGCTGGAACAGCCTGCCTGCTATATGTGGAATAGTGGAGGAATGGTACAGGCAGAGAATTACACACAGGTCCTTACACACGCTCCTTCCCCCAGATCTACTTCTAATATACACTGACTAGAGCAAACACTTTTTTCATTTTGTTCAAAACCCTTTAAACACATTTTGATAGGCTGCATAATATTCCACCATGCAAATGCTCCACGATCGGTTTCTATATGACCCAACTGTTGGGCATGTATATTTTGCTAATGTTCTGTTATTAAATAAATGTTGTAACAAATAGTTTGCACAAAACCTTTCGCATGAACTGTCTCCTAGGACCATAGGCTCTGACTAAGGCTTAGGTTTCAGGATCCAGGGGATGATGAAAGTGAAATCAGTGTAGAGACAGTCTTGCAGCTACTGGTCACCAACTGGGCAGGCTGCTGCCAGAGGCCAACATGGGTCAAGAACCAAATGGCCGCCAAATCAAGCATCAGTCCAGAAAGGACGGAGAAGAGGTAAATGCAGACCCATGGCGATGGAGACAGTGAGACAAACCAAGCAGGTACAGGAAGAGAGAGATCGGGGTGGGGGGGGGTCCTGGAGGCATTCTCTAAGGTTCTGGAGTAGAGACAGGAAATTGCATAAGAGTAGTGGTCAGCATTTATTTAGCATTTACTCTGTGTCAGGCTGCTGTAACAACATACCACAGACTGGGGGCTTAAACTGACACTTACTTCTCACAGTTTTGGCAGCTGGGAAATCCAGGATCAAGGTGCTGGCAGACCCCGTGTCTGGTGAGGGCCTCTTGCTGGTTTGCAGAGGGCTGCCTGCTTGTTGTATCCTCACAGAACGGAAGAGAGATCTCATGTCTCCTTTTTTAATAAGGGCATTAACCCCATCATGGTGGCCCTAACCCCATGACCTAATCTAACCCTTATTATATCTGAAAGGCCTCATTTCCAAATGCCATCACACTGGGGATTAGGGCATTAACACCTGGATTTTGGGGGGATGTAAACTTTCAGCTCACAGCAGACATTGTGCTAAGAACCATACACAAATGTCTCATATATCCCCACATGGTCCTCATTCATTTTACAGATGAGGAATGTGATTGTTTTATGTGTCAACTTAAAAGTTGCCATGGGGTGCCAAGATTAAGCATTATTTCTAGGTTTGTCTGTGAAGGTATTTCCGGATAGGATTAGCATTTGAGTCTGTGAAGTGAGTGAGGTAGATGGCCCCTTCATTATGGGTGGACACCACAGAATCCACTGAGGGAACAAATAGAACAAAACTTGACTGGTCCCCTTCCTGCCTGCCTGCCTACCGAGCTGGCACATTGGACCTCTCCTGCCCTTGGACTCGGATTTATACCATCAGCAACCCAGTTCTCAGGCCTTTAGATTCCAAATGGAATTACACCACGAGTTTTCCTTGGTCTTCAGCCAGCAGACAGCAGATCCGGGACTTTTCAGCCTCCATAATTGCACAGGCCAAACTTCTTTATATATGTTATTGGTTCCATATCGCTGGAGAACTTTGATTAATACAAGAACTGAGGCTCAAAAAGTTGAGAAATCTTGCTCAAAGTCACATATTAAATAAAAGAATTTGGGATTTGAATCCCAAATTTACCCATTCCAAAATGTATGTGCCAAACCACCATGTTATATACTTCGCATGGCTTTACCCAAGGGTCGGGGAAAAGCTTTTAAGGGCCCCGAGCCCATCATGAACTCCTGGATAACTTTTCATATAGTTTTTCAAGGCTAGAGTAAAAGTCCTTGAAATGGAACAACGGGCCAATGAAAACTCTTTTAGGAATGGAATCAAAAGATGTCAAGAGTTAAATAACCAAATGCATAGGTTCAAGGAATACTAATTCTTACCATTTTCAATATGTTTCACTGAATTCTATTTTTTTCCAGGTTTAAATGGAATCTTTTTTTTCCCCCAAAATTAGCCACAGCCTAAGACTTTAGAACTTTATAAACTTAACCTGTATTTTTGTCTTTAGCTCCTTGGCCAATGAAATCAAAACTTGGATGGCTATTACTCAGCCAGTTGATGTTCGTAGCTCTGTCAGAGGAGCAATAAAAATAATCTTCCATGTTTCTTAAGAAACTAGGGTCGCACAGGTTTTACATTCACGCTACAATTAAAACTAACTTTTCAAACACATGTAAGTGAGTTATAGAAGCAGCTAGCAATAGATCTCATGGCTGGTTGGCTACTTCAGCTGCCGTGTAATGCAGAACTTGAAGTGGAAGGGAATCGCTTTGGAGAGCCTTCCTGTGCTGTGGGGGAGGCTCTGTCTGCCTTTTGTGAAGATGGGGATTTTCAGCTCCCACCTCTTCCATTCTTTATTAACTGCTTGACATTCCTTGCTGTGCCTGAGCTCATCTTGGCCACTAAACACTTAGACACTGATTTCAGTTTCTTCCATTATCACTATGGTGTTTTCCTTGCACTCATCAATTAAAAAAAAAAAATATATATATATATATATATATGAAAAGTGTTTTTTTATGGCAGTTTTAGATTCACAGAAAAATTGGGCAAAGAGTTCCCATATACCCTCTCAGCATTCAGTTCCCAATTCCCCCTGTTGTTAACATCTTGCATTAGTATGTTTGTTACAACTGGTGAACCAACATGGCCGTGTTGTTACTAACTGAAGTCCATAGCTTACGTTAGGGTTCACTCTTACTGTTGTGCATTCCATGGTGTGATTTTGACCAAGGTGTAATTACATGTATCCACTGTAACTGTAGTTCAGAATGGTTTCACTGCCCTACCAATCCCCCGTTTCTGTCTATTCATCCCTCCCTCTCCCACAGCTCTGGCAACCACTCATCTTTTTTACTGTCTCCATAGTTTTGCCTTTCCCAGGATGTCATATAGATGGAATCATACAGCACATCCTTATATATCCGTTGCTTATTACTAGTCTCACCCTCATTTCCTACTCCCCTTTAATTGACTCCACCTTATTCTCTCTTCCTTTGGGGCCAGTTCCTTGACAATTCTCTTCTTTTATGTTCTGCATATACATTGTATGCTCAACAGAAGTGTGCCCCACCTAGCAATAGCGTGCAGCTGGCTCTGCTCAGGGAATGGATGTACAATTATTAATATTTATCAGCCACCACTTGCAGACTGTCTTAGGAGTATTGACTTAATTATAAGTGGTTTTGAAGGGGGTCCAATGGTTTGGTGAGTCTGGTGAATTTAAGTTTCCAACATGGTTTGTTATTTCAGTGACTTCTTCCATCATCTGGTTTTAGACATTATACTTGCCAAAATATAGTTGTGAATCTTACTTATATTCTCATACATTTCACTGTGCTAAGTTCATCTCTAGTGGTAATATTTAACTGCTTTTCATAATGAAAATAATAAATTAAGGTAGGAATGAATTCTATTCATAACCATTGTTGAAATGGAGTCCTGTGGCATCTCCTCCTTTGAAGCAGAATAAGAGAACACCAGGAGATGCCAGTTTGGAGTGCCTTACTCTGATGAAACGTATTAGTTAAACGTTTCTGTTGATTTGAGGTGCATAGAAGGGGTTACTACTACTTACCCTGAGCTGCGCCACTGTGGAAGAGTTCCTGGGAAATCACTGCAAGATGAACACCGAGATTACTGAGAGGCAGCAAAAATGTAGGAGGAATCACCTATGATGGGAATGGAGGGCATTAAGTGTGCTTAAAGGTGGACACGTGGGACAAAATGAAATGAAGCAAATTAGACCTTGAGAATTCCTTAAATTGCCCATAAAATGTTTGCATAGTTTGGGGTTTTAACCCAGTGAAGTAATACAGGAATGCACTGCATATGGATTCATATATAGTGTATAAAAATACATAGAGTGTAATTTTATTGGGTTATCAATTCCACTATTTAAATTGCTATTTTCTTTCTTTATAGAAAAATGCCAGGTGTATCTCAGTACATTTATGTAAGTATGATAGATTTTTAGAGATAAATATTCTCATGTCATGAAGAATATTTCTATGCTCCTTTGTTTAAAGTTTGCATCAGGTATAGATGTTGAGTATTATCTAATCTTTTTTTATTTTTTGCCCCTAATGGGACCACCATATGGATTTTCTCTTTTGCTTTATTGATAGGGTTGAAGTCAATAGATTTCTTAATATTAAGCAAGCTTTGCTGTCTTTAGTTGAGCCTTCTTGACTAAGGTCTATTATTCTTTTGAATAATTGCTGAATTTTATTCACTTGTATATCTACTATAGTTTTCTTTCTAGTGTCATCGTTCAGAATTGTATATCAGAATGTGTTAGCTCCATAAAACAAATTGGGAAGCTTTCCATCCTTTGCTAGGTTCTGGAATAGTTTATACCACATGTGAATAATTTGTTCTTTGAAATTTTGGAAGGACACATTTGAGTGTAACTTTAGCAGCATCCCATAAATGTTGATACATGTAGTATTTTCATTGGCATCATAATATAATCTGTGATGGTGGCACTGATCGCTTTGACTGGTCCCATAATTATTTAGACCAATGCCTTTGAATGTCCAGAAGTTTGAGAATATTTATATTTGTTTGATTTTTTTTTGTTCTTAACTTTAATTTTATTGCATTATAGTGAGAGATTGTAATCTGTATGATTTCTATTCCTCTATTCTTATTTTGGTTTTTGTTGTAACCTAATTAAGATTATTTTTGCATGCTTGGAAAAGAAGGTATTTTTATGTTTATGTGGTAAAGTATCTATTTAATCAATGTTAAGGATATTGTTCAAATATTCTAAATTTTGCAGAGGGATCTGTCAAACTGAGAATATATGTTAAAACTTACCCCACCACTGTTTTATTTTTGTTAGTTTCTATTTGTATTTCTAGCAGATGGTGCTTTAGACATTTTGGTACAATATTATGTGGTAGAGAAAAGTTTATGGCAGCCATATTTTAATTGTAGGTTGTATAGTGTGCAAATATAAAATGACTTTTTTCTGTATACTGCTCTGATTTGGGTTTTTTCCCATTTTATATTGAAATTTTCGCTGTTTGTAGTTTTTGGTTGTGTTGCTCTATACTTCCTTGCCATTTAATTTTTTTTTGACTTTTTGTATCTCTTTTGTATTTGTCTCTTTTCTTTTAATAATTTATTTTGGTATCATTAATCTACAATTACATGTGCAATATTATGGTTATTAAACTACCCCCTTCATCAGGTCCCCCCCACCAACCCCATTACAGTCACTGTCCATCAGCATAGTGAGATGCTATAGAATCATTACTTATCTTCTCTGATTTGTACAGCCCTCCCTGCGCCCACCCACATTACGTCTGCTAATCGTACTGTCCCTTTTTCCCCCTTGTCCCTCCCTTCCCACCCATCCTCCCCAGTTCCTTTCCCTTTGGTAACTGTTAGTCCATTTTTGGGTTCTGTGAGTCTGCTGCTGTTTTGTTCCTTCAGTTTTTTTCTTTGTCCTTATACTCCACATATGAGTGAGATCATTTGATATTTGTCTTTTTCTGCTTGGCTTACTTCACTAAGCATAATACCCTCTAGCTCCATCCATGTTGTTGCGAATGGTAGGATTTGTTTTCTTCTTATGGCTGAATAATACTCCATTGTGTATATGTACCACATCTTCTTTATCCATTCATCTACTGATGGACACTTAGGTTGCTTCCATTTCTTGGCTATTGTAAATAGTGCTGCGATAAACATAGGGGTGCATCTGTCTTTTTCAAACTGGGCTGCTGCATTCTTAGGGTAAATTCCTAGGAGTGGAATTCCTGGGTCAAATGGTATTTCTATTTTGAGTTTTTTGAGGAACCTCCATACTGCTTTCCACAATGGTTGAACTAATTTGCAGTCCCACCAGCAGTGTAGGAGGGTTCCCTTTTCTCCACATCCTCGCCAACATTTGTTGTTGTTTGTGTTTTGGATGTTGGCCATCCTCACTGGTGTGAGGTGATATCTCATTGTGGTTTTAATCTGCATTTCTCTGATGATTAGCGATGTGGAGCATCTTTTCATGTGCCTGTTGGCCATCTGAAATTCTTCTTTAGAGAAGTGTCTATTCATGTTCTCTGCCCATTTCTTAATTGGATTATTTGCTTTCTGTTTGTTAAGGTGCGTGAGTTCTTTATATATTTTGGATGTCAACCCTTTATCAGATACGTCATTTATGAATATATTCTCCCATACTGTAGGATGTCTTTTTGTTCTACTGATGGTGTCCTTTGCTGTACAGAAGATTTTCAGCTTGATATAGTCCCACTTGTTCATTTTTGCTTTTGTTTCCCTTGCCCGGGGAGATATGTTCATGAAGAAGTCACTCATGTTTATGTCCAAGAGATTTTTGCCTATGTTTTTTTCTAAGAGTTTTATGGTTTCACGGCTTGCATTCAGGTCTTTGATCCATCTTGAGTTTACCTTTGTGTATGGGGCTAGACAGTAGTACAGTTTCATTCTCTTACATGTAGCTGTCCAATTTTTCCAACACCAGCTGCTGAAGAGGCTGTCATCTCCCCATTGTATATCCAAGGCACTTTTATCAAATATTAATTGACTGTATATGTTTGGGTTAATGTTTGGATTTTCTATTCTGTTCCACTGGTCTGTGGGTCTGTTTTTGTGCCAATACCAAATTGTCTTGATTACTGTGGCTTTGTAGTAGAGCTTGAAGTCAGGGAGCATAATTCCCCCTGTTTTATTCCTCCTTCTCAGGATAGCTTTGGCTATTCGGGGTCTTTTGTGGTTCCATATGAATTTTAGAATTATTTGTTCCAGTTCATTGAAGAAAGCTGTTGGTAGTTTGATAGGGATTGCATTGAATCTGTAGATTGCTTTAGGTAGTATAGACATTTTGACAATATTTATTCTTCCTAGCCAAGAGCATGGGATGCATTTCCATTTGTTAGTGTCCTCTTTAATTTCTCTTAGGAGTGTCTTGTAGTTTTCAGAGTACAGGTCTTTCACTTCCTTCGTTAGGTTTATTCCTGGGTATTTTATGCTTTTTGATGCAATTGTGAATGGAATTGTTTTTCTGATTTCTTTTTCTGTTAGTTCGTCATTAGTGTATAGGAAAGCAACAGATTTCTGTGTGTTAATTTTGTATCCTGCAACTTTGCTGAATTCAGATATTAGTTCTAGTAGTTTTGGAATGGAGTCTTTAGGGTTTTTAATGTACAGTATCATGTCGTCTGCAGAGACAATTTGACTTCTTCTTTACCAATCTGGATGCCTTGTATGTCTTTGTTTTGTCTGATTGCTGTGGCTAGGACCTCCAGTGCTATGTTGAATAACAGTGGAGAGAGTGGGCATCCCTGTCTTGTTCCTGATCTTAGATGAAAAGCTTTCAGCTTCTAGCCATTAAGTATGATGTTAGCTGTGGGTTGGTTTGTCATATATGGCCTTTATGATGTTGAGGTACTTGCTGTGTATACCCATTTTGTTGATAGTTTTAATCAGGAATGGATGCTGAATTTTGTCAAATGCTTTTTCAGCATCTATGGAGATGATCATGTGTTTTTTGTTGATGTGGTGGATGATGTTGATGGATTTTTGAATGTTGTACCATCCTTGCATCCCTGGGATGAATCCATCTTGATCCTCTTGATGTATTTTTGAATTTGGTTTGCTAATATTTTGTTGAGTATTTTTGCATCTACGTTCATCAGGGATATTGGTCTGTAATTTTCTTTTTGGTGAGGTCTTTGCCCGGTTTTGATATTAGAGTGATACTGGCTTCATAGAATTAGTTTGGAAGTATTCCCTCCTCTTCTATTTTTTTGGAAAAGTTTAAGGAGAATGGGTGTTATTTCTTCTCTATATGTCTGGTAGAATTCAGAGGTGAATCCATCTGGTCCGGGGTTTTGTTCTTGGGTAGTTTTTTGATTACCGATTCAATTTCGTTGCTGGTGATTGTTCTGTTTAGTTTTTCTGCTTCTTGTTTGGTCAGTCTTGAAAGGTTGTATTTTTCTAAGAAGTTGTCCGTTTATTCTAGGTTTTCCAGCTTGTTAGCATATAGATTCTCATAATATTCTCTTATAATTCTTTGTATTTCTGTGGGGTCCATCGTTATTTTTCCTTTCTCATTTCTGATTCTGTTTATGTGTGTAGATTCTCTTTTTCTCTTAATGAGTCTGGCTAGGGGTTTATCTATTTTGTTTATTTTTTCAAAGAACCAGCTCTTGGTTTCATTGATTTTTTTCTTTTGTTTTATTCTTATCAATTTTATTTATTTCTTCTTTGATCTTTATTACGTCCCTCCTTCTCGTGACTTTGGGTCTCATTTTTTCTTCTTTTTCCAATTTCAGTAATTGTGTCTTTAGACCATTCATTTGGGAATGTTCTTCGTTCTTTAAATAGACCTGGATTGCAATATACTTCCCTCTTTAAACTGCCTTTGCTGGGTCCCACAGAAGTTGTGGCTTTGTGTTGTTGTTGTTATTAACCTCCATATATTCTTTGATTTCTGTTTTGATTTGGTCGTTAACCCATTGATTAATTAGGAGAATGTTGTTAAGTCTCCATGTATTTGTGAGCCTTTTTGATTTCTTTCTAGTTTTATACCTTTGTGATCTGAGAAGTTGGTTGGTAGGATTTCAATATTTTTTAATTTACTGAAGTTCTTTTTGTGACCTAGTATGTGGTCTATTCTGGAAATGTTCCATGTGCCCTTGAGAAGAATGTGTATCCTGTTGCTTTCGGGTGCAGAGTTCTGTAGATGTCTGTTAGGTCCATCTGTTCTAGTGTGTTGTTCAGTGCCTCTGTGTCTTTACTTATTTTCTGTCTGGTTGATCTGTCCTCTGGAGTGAGTGGTGTGTTGAAGTCACCTAAAATGAAAGCATTGCTGTCTATTTCCTCCTTTAATTCTGTTAGTATTTGTTTCACATATGTAGGCGCTCCTGTGTTGGGTGCATATATATTTAAAATGGTTATATCCTCTTGTTGGACTGACCCCTTTATCATTATGTAATGTCCTTCTTTATCTCTTGCTACTTTCTTTGTTTTGAAGTCTATTTTGTGTGATACAAGTACTGCAACACCTGCTTTTTTCTCCTTGTTGTTTGCATGAAATATCTTTTTCCATCCCTTCATTTTTTGTCTGTGTATATCTTTGGGTTTGAGGTGAGTCTCTTGTAAGCAGCATATAGATGGGTCTTGCTTTTTTATCCATTCAGTAACTCTGTGTCTTTTGATTGGTGCATTCAGTCCATTTACATTTAGGGTGATTATCGATAGATATGTACTTATTGGCATTGCTGGCTTTAGATTCGTGGTTACCAAAGGCTCAAGGGTTGCTTCTTTACTGTCTAACAATCTAACTTAACTTTCTTGTTGAGTTATTGTAAACACAGTCTGATGTTTCTTTATTTGTCTCCCTTCTTATTCTTCCTCCTCCATTCTTTATATACTAGGTGTTTTATTCTTTGCCTTTAGTTGATATTTGGATGGTCTGCTTTCTTTGCTATGATTTTATTTTCTCTGGTGACATCTTTTTAGCCTTAGGAGTGCTTCCCTCCAGAGCAGTCCCTTTAAGATATCCTGTAGAGGTGGTTTATGAGAGGCAAACTCTCTCAGCTTTCGCTTGTCTGGAAATTGTTTAATCCCTCCGTCATAATTAAATGATAATTGGGCTCATACAATAATCTTGGTTCGCGGCCCTTCTGTTTCATTTCTTTAAATATATCATGCCATTCTCTTCTGGCCTTTAAGGTTTCTGTTGAGAAGTCTGATGATAGTCTGATGGGTTTTCTTTTGCAGGTGATCTTTTTTCCCTCTCTAGCTGCCTTTAATTCTCTGTCCTTATCTTTGATCTTTGCCATTTTAATTATTATGTGTCTTGGTGTTGTCTTCCTTGGGTCCCTTGTGTTGGGAGATCTGTGGGCTTCCGTGGGCTGCGAGATTATTTCCTTCCCCAGCGAGGGAACGTTTTCAGCAATTATTTCTTCAAAGACACTTTCTATCCCTTTTTTCTCTCTTTTTCCTCTGGTACTCCTATAATGCGAATATTGTCCATTTGGATTGGTCACACAGTTCTCTTAAGGTTCTTTCATTCCTAGAGATCCTTTTATCTCTATCCGCCTCAGCCTCTCTGTATTCCTGTTCTCTTATTTCTATTCCATTAACAGTGTCTTGCATCTCATCCAGTCTGCTGCTAAGGCTGTCGATCACTTGTCTCATTTCTGCCTTATCTTTCCTCACTTCCCTCACTTCCTCCCTCAGCTCTTGCATATTTCTCTGTAGATCCATCAGTATGGTTATGACTTCTGTTCTGAATTCTTTGTCAGGAAGATTGTGCATTTCCATCCCTTCAGGTTCCCTCTCTGGTGTTGTCTGGGTCTGGGTAAGTTTTGTTTGTACCATATTCCTCTGTCTTTTCATGGTGATAGAAGTCATCGCTGGTAGTTGCCACGTATGTCATCTGGGCTCTTTAAGAGTTTTAAAAAGAAAAAAAAGAAAAAAAAAAGAAAGGAAAGAAAAAAAAAAGAAAGACAAGAAAGAAAAGAGAAAAAACAAAACAAACAAAAAAAAACGCCTGCTGGGAATAGATTCTGTGAGGATGCTGTACATGGCGCTGTTGCTCCACTATTCCACAGCAGTAGCTGCGCCGCTCCGCAGGGCTCTTTGTAGCTCTGGCCGGGGTGGGAACGAATGGGAGGGTGCTGATTTCTGTGGAAAGTCTCAGTGCGTCTACTTTTTCCCAGTCACCAACCAAGAGGTCCAAAATTCCCCGGGACTCCCAGCCTACTGGGTGAGTGTGCTGGGATGATCCTGTTCCTCTGTTGGGCCCCTGTCTCTTTAAGGCCGCTGAAAAAGCGCGTGCTTTTCTTTTGTCCCACGGAGCTGGCTGTGAGGATCTGGGTGCGTTCCCCGGCTCAGATCCTGCACCCTCTGTCTCTCCAATCTCCAATACACTGCACGATGTGTGTCAGTGCTCCCAGCGCAGATCACCAGGGCTGGTTATTTTGCAGGTTTGTGCTTCCACTCCCTCCCGGCTCTGAATCCTCTCCTCCTGCCATTGCGCTGGGGTGGGGGAGTGCTCGGGTCCCGCAGGGTCACGGCTCCGTATCTTATCCGCCTCGTGGGGTGCCGAGTCCTCTTAGGTGTAGATGCAGGCTAGGTGCTGTCCTGTATCTTCTGGTTTCTCTTTTAGGAATAGTTGTGTTTGTTGTATTTTCAAAAATATATATGGTTTTGGGAGGAGATTTCTGTCACCCTACTCACGCCGCCATCTTCCCGGAAGTCTCTTGTATTTGTCTCTTATAAAAAGAATATAATTGGTTTTTATTTTATGACAGAATTTTTTCTTTGCCATTTGGTAGAAGAGTTTGTCTATTTACATTTTTTGCCATTACGCATGTGTTTGGGTTCCAGTTGCCATCTTAGGTCATGATTATCAATATTAGTGCTTTTGAGTGCTTTCATTTTTCTGACTTTTTATATCTGAATTCGAGCTATTTTTGTCTTTGTTTTGTAATGTTTTAGAAGTCATATATATACATACATATAACATTTTATACTACTACTAGTTATCTTTCTAAAAATAATCATATTTAAATTTATTTTTTCTAAAGTTAAAGGAAACTTGAAACAGTATTGACTTCCAGACTCATACACTATGAGATGAGAAATTTTTATATTTCATTTTTTTCACCACTGCTTCAACTATTCTCCATTCTACTTCCCTAAATTTTATGTATTATGGGATTTTCAGATCCACATTATTATGTGTATATTATGAATCAACTCTTTAAAACATTTTTACATTTATATTAGTTTTTATGATTTAACTCAGTGTGAGAATGATACAGTTTCCCTGTAATGCCTTAGTGCACATTTTATAGTATTTTATTCACACTTATGAATTTAATGTACATGAGTTGCTGCAGTATAATTCTGAGTAAACTTCCTGCTTTAGTATGTGGATGATATACTTTCTGATCTCTTGTAGATCTGGAAATTTCTGTTTTTCTTACTAATGTGCATGTTTAAATGCATGCAGTGTTCTGGAGTCACATTTTACCTTAAATTTATGTAGATGTTGCTCCTGTCTTACAGTGTCTAATGTTGCAAAGAAGTTTGATGTCATCCTAAGACTGAAGGCAATTGCTTTTTCCATCTAGATGCCTTTTGAATATTTTGACCTTAAAATTAAAAAAAATTTTTGGAATTCCTTTGATTTTGATCTTGTAAGATGTAGGTCCTTTTTACCTGCAATCTCAGGTCTACTTTTCTTCTGTAGCTTCTTTTTTTAAATTATTATCCTTTATTTTGTTCTTTATTCCTGGACTACTATTAAATACAGTTTGTGTAACTTTGCTTTTTATGTCTTATATCATATATTCATTTTTTTCACTTTTTCTGTGTTGTTAGATACTTTATGAAGCTTGTCTTCTATTTCACTAGCTAGCTCTTCTTTAGTATTTATTCAGCTAGTCAATATTACATTGATTCTTTGAATTCAGAAATTGTAATGTTCATGACCATGCTCTCTTTCCTGATCTCAAAACATTTCCTTTTTATGAACATTCACTCTAATCTCATACTTACAGTGCCCTTTTGAAGCTGAGAACAAAGATCACACAATTTCTTTAAAATACCCCTCTTTTGGATAATATTTATGGATTTCAGAAGATGACATTTGTTCCTCTTCTTATGAAATATGATGGTTTTAATGACTTTCTGTTTACTCTCCCTTCGGGAGGAAGGTCCGGGTTTGCTCAGGGTTGGTTTATAGAGTTAAGATTTCATGGTCTTGTATATGTGTGCGCTTTCTTTAAGAATCTATCTCTTTCTCCATCTTTCAGTCTAGTGTAAGGGAGACAGCTGAGCTTTTCTCTGGTTTTCTTCACTACCCTTCCCTGCTGCCATGCCGTCAGCCCAGCTTCACTGCCAGTCAATGTACAACATCTGCAAGCATGAGCCAGCCAAGGCTGGAAGGCATTGCAGCATGAAGCCTCTCTGTGCTGAACCCTGATGGAGTGGCTTCTCTGATACCCGTCCCTGATGGGTACCATCTGTGTAGCTCCAGCTCAGGAGAACAACCCACAGGTGCTGGTAGAGTGGAAGTGTTTTGCCCAGCTATTCAGTATTACACTAAATATTGAATATTGGAGGTAATGGCCCCACAGCCCATCAGTACCAATCCTCATTCTTTGCTTCCTGGGATTTTAATGAGTTTTACTGGATATTCTTCCTCTTACTTCCTAGGAAAATAGCATGGTAGTATTTAGTTCTTTCTTTTTATCCATTCCCATCTTGCTGTGTATCTAAATGATTTCTTCAGTGATTCTGGCATATATATGATCCTTCCTCAAACTACAACACTGGATATCTGTCATAATCTTTATGATCATTTTGGTAGGAACTGGGGAGAGATGATTTGATGTTTGCACACATATCGTTAGAGTAGGCGGTTATGTTAAACAAAAGGAGAAAAGGGCCAGCCCATCACCAAGGAAGACTCCTCCCTCGCCAATCCCTAAGCCCCCCTTAGCTCCCAGTTCCACCGTCAAGGACGCCTACCTTAGCAGGAAGCACAGGACCACAGGGGCTTTCCTGATTATGGAGTATGTGCAAGGTCCGAAGACCTTGTGGGAAGGTAACTCCACCTCATTAAAATAACACCTAAATCTAATTAGAATTGTCATTTTGACCCTGCTGTGGGCTTCCATTAAGTATTTTTGGGTAACGTGTCTGCGCATGGAGGAAAAGGTTATGTAACCTAGAGCTGTCAATCAACTCGTCAATCAAAGGATTTCCTAAAAAGAAAATGAAAGTCAACCTAACCCTAATAGCAGGGTTGCTTCTGGTTTCTGGACAGCCCACTCTCCACGCTCCTTTCTCCAGACGAGTGTACTTTTCGCTTTCACCCAGTAAATTCCTCGCTACTTTTTTCTTGCTATCTGGACTCTTGGCTGAATTCTTTCCTTCAAGAAGATAAGAAACAGGGAAACACAACACGTTTCACGGGTAACAATATCATCACCTTGCCTGGTTTCCACATTGCTTCTGAATGCCTTCTGTTGCTAATGAATGTCTTACATACATCTCTAACTAGATAGTAGAGAGCCAGCCTTAGGTTTTCTTACATTTCCACAGTATAACCAGGGCTTTGCATATTATTTACATTTTATAAACACTGGACGAATTGCATTGAATTCTAATGCAATCTCCCCAACTTCCCCACCCCCAAGCCCAGGCTTTAAATATCAACATTTTTGCTGGCAGGGATTCTTCTAAAATAAGAATTGAGTTTCCAGTTTTCTTTATCAGCTTTGGGAATAAAAAGGTAATGTTAGAGCACCAGCTTGTTTCCCCGTGACTGCTCCTGCCTCCGCCTTCGGAGTCGGCTTGTGCTCAAAGAACAAGACAACAGGAGAACATCTCTTCTGAAATGTTCACAGATCTACAGGTCAAGACCAAGCCACTGAAGCAGTGGAGTAACTCACTTGTGAAGGCTCTGAGGACACGAGTCAACCAAAGATGGGTAGGCACGGGGAAGATGACATTTATGACCCATTTCCCAGCTTTATTCCTGACTGACACAACCATCCGGTCTTGCATATGAGTGGTCTGACTCCTGTTTTATCTGGAAGCAGCAGCAGAGGCGACAGGGCACTCTAGACTGGGTGGCTCAAACAGCCAAAATTTGTTTCCTCACAATTCTGGAGGCTGGGAACTCCAGGGGAAGGGCTGACAGGGTTTCGTTCTTGGTGCAGGCTCTCTTCCCAGCTTGTGGACGGCCACCTTCCCGCTGTGTCCTCATGTGGCCTGGCCTTCGTGTGTGTGCAGAGGAAGAGAGCAAGCTCTCGAATGGCTCCTTTTGTAAGGTCGCTGATCCTATCAGAACAGGAACCCACTTTTGTGACCTTGTTTAACCTCAGTTACCTCCGTATAGGCTTTGTCTCCAGATACAGTTACATGAGGGGAGGGGACTTTGACAAGAATTTTGTGGGGACACAATTTAGTCCGTAGCAGGTAGGCTGAGGAATAAGGGTATATGTGGAGAGACTGGACTGGAAACCAGAAAGCCCCTTGTCTCCCCTAGTTGCTATGTGAATTCAGCAAGTCATTTCACGTTTTCAGTCTTAATGATCTCATTTGAGTGATTTGCGTGAGAAAATCACAAGCTCCTGCCAGCTTGACCCTCCAGGGTTCATGATTCACCCTATCGGACACCTTCTATCCTGTCTAGTGGGGTCAGTGGACTGGCCTCACATAGCCTTGCTACACTTGACCAGCCCTTGTTCCTTTGTCCATGGGCATCATCACGTCCAGAAAGACTTTCTGTTACCAGACTATCCAGTGAGGTCTCTCCGCCTTTCAAAATGCCTCACATCCATCCATTAACTCAACTACTCTGCACATTATCTTTTTACTACTCTGTTCCATGCTGGGGATGGCGCTGCTCTGATGAAGCTCATATTTAGTGGGCGTGCATGGATACGAGGGACAAGAAGCAAATGACCCAACACAAATGGTATGGTGGTTGGTGCTCTAGAGAAGAATAGAGCAGGGTGAGGGCAGGTGTCCTAGCAGGGCAGAGGATTGGAGGGTGGTTAATTTCTGTAAGAGCGTTGGGAAAGAGCTCTGTGCAGCCATGCGGAGAAGGTGGGCTGGCCCAGCATGTATAGGGGCAGAGGCTTCCAGTGGGCAGGGCAGTAAGTGCCTGGAGAAGAGCAAGCAAGGGGAGAGTGAGAAGAAATAACATCCCAAAGGTGGTGGGGACCAGGTCCTGTGGGGCCCTGAATCTGCCTGCCTTTGCTAAGTTTCCAAATCTCAAGTAGTTACTTTTTCTCTTTTGACCAGAGTTTATACTATTATTTGTGGGAGACTGGTCTGTTAGACGTTTACTCCTCCATACCCAAAGCAAAAGTCTCTGGATTTAAAAAATCGAGACTTCTCACCAGGGCCCTCCACAAGTCCTTTCCGACCATCCTGAACTCATTTTGCCCCCTAAGGCCTGGCCTCTTTTCCATGAATTCTCCAAGCTTATCTTCCCTCAAGACTGCTGATGCAAAGGTTTCCCTGTCCAGTCATTGCTTCTTACCATACGAATCTCAGCTCAAAGACACTCTTCTCAGGTGGGCCAGAGTGACACCTTCCTAGTACTTATAACACTTTGGAATTACTGAATTCATTGCTTTTTCTCTTAGATTTTTAGAAATTCTACACTTTATGAGGGCAGGACCTCTTGCTAGCAATTTATCTAATGGTCTGGAACATGATAGGGGCTAAAAATATTTTCTGAATAAATAACCAAGGACTAGATGAGTTCAGTATTTGATAGCATTGCCTAAAGTAAACTGGAATTTTCTGTGGGAAAATGGGAGGAGCAGGTGAATTCTTGGCCTTTGTCTTTCTTCACCTATCAGAAGCATGCAACTCAAGTGATCTGCACCTCTTCTAGATTTGTAAAGCTCTTTTAAAATACAATTTTAGCAACAATCTTATTACAGACAAAACTTGTCTTTTTCTCATTACCAATAATTTGCATAATTTGATCTATATTATATTGTGTAATAAGGCAAGTATAATTTGTTGACAAATAAATCAGAAATGGCTAAGTTGCTTTTGGTTTGGGAATAGAATGTATATTAACATGGAGATTAAAATGTAATTATTATTGCATTAAAAATTGACAAAAAACTGTCTTCCTGACCATGGATTAAAGAAACAACTGTTTTATTTGTGCAACCTATTCTCTGAAATAACATAGTGTATTATTCTTATCCAGTAAATGAATAGTCATTGAAATAAATATATTCATTACTATGTTTCTTCTTTTTCCTTAAATAAAACATTTCATGTATATTGATCTGCATAAGGTCAATATCTGTTGAGATTTGCTGCAAAGATAAATTATAATTTATCCAGGTTACAGATTTGGTGAAGATCAATTTGGGATTACAGGATTCTCATTTTCATTCCTTTCATAACTTGAATTTTGACATTATGTTTTTTTGCTTTCTTTAACTCATAGTCTGTTTTGAACACAAAGGAAGCACTCTTAAGACTAGAGCTAAAAGAATTCAAAACCGTTCTGGTTAGTGGGATTCAGTCGAGTGGCAAACTAAGTGAGACACGAGTTGGTTCATTACGAAATGCACAGGCCGCAGCATACCTTTTCACTAGGTATGAAGTGAGAAGTTAGGAAGGTGTTTCTTGTTGAAAGGAAAAGTATTTAAAGTCATTGGTCTATGTGTTGAATAACTTTGAAAAATTTTTTCCTCTTATTTTAAAATAAATAATTTTTTAACAACTTTTTAATAAAATTTTTTTTTACTCAATTAACTGATTTATGAACATGAAAGGAAAAGGTGCCATTGTTGTGAATGACATAAACCTTCTGGGACCCCCTCCATTAAATCCCGGGTGTTCTCTAACCACCAGTGGGCAGAACTACCAGCCAGTGAGAGGCCGATAAAGGGACTTAAGCAGGGAAGACACTATCAGGTTTTCCTTTTAGAAGAGTCACTCTGGAGTGGACATGAAAACCACTGAAGGCAGTTGGGAGCTATTACAACAGTCCCGCAGGTAAAGGTTAGTGAGCGGGGACTTGAAGGGGTGAATTCAAGAGATTTTTAGGAGGTGCAGTCAACAGAACATGATGACTAGGTTGGAGGAGAGCAGGAGGAGAGAAAACAAGCCTGAAGTGATGGAACGTTCAGTGGAAGGTGTCTTGGATAAAGATTTCAGAGGGGAGAAGGGGATGTGCTGAGTTTCAGTTGTCTGTGGGTTTTACACATGGACCAGCCCTCGGCACAGGCGGTTATAAATGTAGGTGAGGGCTTTAGGGGGTACAGTTGTGCTGAATGAAAACATACAGCTGGAGATTTGGGAATCATAGTCTTTTAAAAGCATAATTAGGAATTGTATGGGGGCATTTTGTGTTGTCAAAATGACTAGAAGGGACGTTGCTGGCATTTAAAGTCAAGGAGAGGGAAAGAAGGATGCTGGGCTATTTTATGAAGCAAAAGATGAGGAATTGACCATTAAATACCAACTAGCACCATCTTGAAAAATAGAGGATGTGGTGGTGACAACCATGTCTGTAGAGGAGTACAGAACTTCAGATCTATTTATCTATCTACCCACCCATCTATCATATATTTATTGATGCTTTAAGCAAAGGAAACAGCCGGTTAAATTTTTACAACTACACCTGTATCTACAGGTGACGACAGCTGGTCATCTGGGGCGATGGGTGTTAGAAGACCCTCTACTTTTGTCTTTTTCTCTCTGACTTGGCAAATTCTGTCCTTTCCAAAACTGTTTGGGCTGCAGAAGTCTGGGTAGGGTGGTGACGTCACCAAAGATTTTGCATAGGGAACTCAGAGGGAGGAAAGGGAATGAGATTCTCCTAGCTTCTTCTTCTCAAGTTCAAAATGAGATCAATTTGTTTGTTAAAATTTAGATGACCCTGACTTAAACTCTGGGAGCAGTGACAGGCAATAAAATCCCCAAATAAAATTACTCTGGGTCTGGAAATAGTTGTTACCAGGAGGCTGGTCCTTGCTCTGGAGGCAAAGAGGTTGGCTCCGGGACTCTAAAGGGGCAGATATATTTGTGCAGTTGTTCTGAACCTGTTATGCTGAGACAATATGAGTGAACATAAATAGCAGATCAAATAAGTCTGCATCTGTAGGAGTAGGTCCAGGCATTAATATTATTAAAAATCTCTCCAATCCATAGAATGGTAGAATATATTTGCAAATCATATGTGTGTTAAGGGACTTGTATCTATAATACATAAAGATCTTTTCAGTTTTACAATATTTGCAATTTAATAATAAAAAGACACATAATCCAACTGAAAATGGGCAAAAGACCTAAACAGATATTTCTCCAAAGAAGATAAGAAAACTACCAATAGGCACATGAAAAGATGTTCAATGTCATTAGCCTTCAGGTTGCAAATCAAAATCAAAATTGGGAACTTCACAGCCAGGAGGAGAGCTAGAATCATAAAGATAATTACAAGTGTTTGTGAGAATATGGAGAAATCAAGCTCTTATATATTGTTGGAATATAAAATTTTGCAGTCACTTTGGAGAACAGTTTGGAAGTTCCTCAAAATGTTAAACATGGAATTACCACTTGACCTAGCATTTCTGCTCTTAGGTACATAGACCAGGGAACTGAAAACTTACGTACACATACAAACTTGTACACAAATGTTCATAGCAGCTTTATCTGTAATAGCTCAAGGTGGAAACAACCTAAATGTCCATCAAGTGATGGATGGATAGACATAAGCTGTCATATCCATACAGTGGAATATTAGTTGGCCATAAAAAGGAATGAAGTAGTGATACATGCTACAACATGAATGAAGCTTGAACACCGTATGCTAAGTGAAGGAAACCAGTCACAATGCCTACATATTGTGTGATCCCATTTATATGAAATATCTAGAATAGGCACATCTATGGAGACAGAAAATGGACTAGTGGTTACTTATCTATTCAGGGCTGGGGAGGATGGGGAGCATAGGAATGGGGGCTAGAGAGGTAATAGCTAAGGGTATGGAGTTTCTTTTTAAGGTTATGAAAGTGTTCTAAATTTGACTGTGGTGGTCACATGACTCTATGAATAGACCAAAAACCATTAAATTATAATTTTTAAATGAGTGAATTGTATGAATTATATGAAATTTATTACAATAAAGCTGCTGCAAAACAAATAAACAAAATCTCTTGAAATGATTCTAATATTTGGCTAGAGTTGAGAACCTCTGCCCTCATCTGTTCTAACCTATCCCCAAAGGACAGAGGGTAGGGCGAGGTAGGCTGGAGACAGGGATGAACTTAGTTCTTAAGCATCTGTGAGCTATAACCTTGAGAAAGCAGGTTAGTTTCGGCATGGAATAGGCTTGATGGAATTTCACAGTGAAGGTGGAGGTGGAGGCTGTGGTCTTCCCTCCCTCATCGAATCATGGTAGCTTCGGCAGGCGCACAAGGCCCAATCTGCACAGGGTCACCTCAGATTCGGGGAGAAAACAGGGCTGAGCAGAGGCAGTGTCCCACACACTGGTGGATCCTCAATCACATAAGGAGTATGGACTGGGATGGGAGTAGTCCAGACTATGGGCTAATAATCCACAGTAGGACATAATTCACACTGCAACTGAAATGCCGACACGGTATTTATATCTGGACAACATCACTCAGAGAAGTGCACAGTGAGAAGAACAGGGAGCCATGGGCCGACCTGCTGGTTTGATTGGATTTGATGATGCCAGCCAACATGGTGCTGAATCAGTGGGCAAAAGTCTGTCTGTTGAATGAAAAGAGAATCGGAGTCACAGAGTTTTAAAGATGGATTATGCCTCAAGGAGCATTAAAGTTAACATATTTTCTGATGACCGCACAGGGCACCGAAAGGTCAGCTGACCACCCCACATATCAGAAACACTAAAAAATCTGCTCATGTGTTTGCCTCAGTGCCAGCTTCCAGGACCCGGTGGGCAAGGGGCCGGGCTGGCGGCCGTCTGGTGGGTAATGAAAACTTGCTACCTCGGTGCAGCCCTCAAGGCCCAATTCCCGCCTGTCTCATTCCCACCTTTCCATTCCCCTCTGGGACCCTGAACTGCCACAGATCCCCACCTATTTGGGCTGCCCTGCAGCATGCCTCTGTGCTTTTCCCATGCTGTTCCCTCTGCCTGGAGCACCCTTTTCAGATTCCTTTCCAGACTCATGCTTACTAACTGTTCCAAGTTCTGCCCAAGACTTTGCGGCCTTCAGGAAGCCTTCTGGAAGCCCACTTGATCCCAAGTGCCTGCCAGGCACCCCCGAGCACCCTGTACTTCCCCTGAGCACTGCGCTCACTCAGTGTTTCTGTCTCCCACCCGTGAGCTCAGCCCCCAGCCCAGGCTGAGTCCAGGAGCATGCTTAATAAATGTCTGAATATCCTAAGCCTCTGTCCCACATCCCGAGGAAGAATCTCCAATGTCCAGTGTGGCCAAAAAAGGCCAAGGGCTCTCGGCCCCGGTCTGTGCTGGCACACCCCCAAGAAGAAGGAGCTTGAGCTGGCCTCCCCTTACCCCTCTCTCTTCTCTCTTGCCGGCCTCATGTCCCTGCAGCACAGCTGGGTGGTTGGGGAGGCAGCCAAGTGGACAGGCCTGCAGACCCCCGCCCTGCTCCAGCTTCACCAACAGCTTCCCTCCAGCCTAGATTTTATACAATGAGGTTCTGAGTAAATTGTCCAAATTGCTTAGTAACAATAAACAAACAAACAAACATTTAAAAATGTTCTCATGGGACTCCTTCCATCTTGAGATGGTAACTGTGGCATTGTATGACATGAGCTGTACTGACCTTTGGTTCCCATGCTCCTGTCCTTGCAGAGGAAGCAGTGTCAGCTGTCCGTACTACCG
The DNA here is from genome assembly GCA_032199065.1 of Smutsia gigantea. Classification (NCBI taxonomy): domain Eukaryota; kingdom Metazoa; phylum Chordata; class Mammalia; order Pholidota; family Manidae; genus Smutsia; species Smutsia gigantea. The sequence continues at coordinate 164,065 of JAVSCE010007457.1, read as the reverse complement.
GCGTTAGCCTGTCAACATGGGGCGGCTGTATGCATTTTTATGGGTACCTCGGAGCAAGAGCCCTGCATGGACTGGAAATTCCTAATGCAAAAGGACCAGGAAACCTGATGGCATTGTTGTATTCTGCACATGTGTCAGAGGCGTAGAGGATGGCAAGGTCACTGTGGTCCAGAGCAGTTGGAGGAGGTTTCATAGAAGACATGTGAACCAAGCAGTGACTTGACGACTGGTTTTTCTGGGTGAAGAGGAGAGAGAAATAATCCAGTACAAAGACAGAGGGGACTAGCGTGAGGAAGTGGGTGGGGTGGCAGAGAGAAAACAGTCTGACTGGCACAAAGCACATGCCAGAAAACAGGAACGAACAAGACAAACACTGTACCTTAGGAATTAGAGCATTGAATCTAGACTTCATGTCATAATAGGAAGCCACATTCTTGAGCTGGGATTTCATCTGATGAAGGTGGCATTCTAGAAAGAGTTGTCTTTTCATTCAGTGTAACACTCAAAGATAAAAAGACACTTAAAACTTGAACAGCTCCTTTGTAATCAGTCACCTAAATGATCTTAATTACATGTATTTCACTTAAAATACAGTAATGGAAACTACTTCAGTGAGAGCAAAGATTTGATTTCATTCTACTCTTCATGTGCTGAGAAAACTAAGAAGCAAACTCTTTGGGTTTTATGTGAAGTTCAGAAGTATATCCCCATTTTACATATGAAGACCGGAGGCAATGGTTTCAGAACGTAATGCAACGATGCAACCTCGTGTTTTGAAAAACTGATGTAAGAGTGATCATTTTCAATTCAATTTTTATATTTTTCATCTGTCACTGATATTGCTATCAATCTTGGAATATACTTGTACTCCGGGACTATTTCTTTTTTATTGCCTTTCTATGTGTAGCCTAACTTTGCAAGAAAAATGCTCTCTTAATAATTGAAAAACTGCAGTGCATTGCTAGTTCACATTTACCAACACTGCCTCTCCCCAGTGCGTGCTTAGGAGCAGAGCCATTTAATTGTCACAGCAGAATAATTGCTGTTTTCCAATTCAGCCTCAGAGCTATATTGAGAAATGTAAAAAGAATTTTACAACCCAAAGTTCTTAGACCTTACACATGTGGAGACATTTCTAGGGCAAGTGTTAAGACAAACCATTCTAACATTATCCTCAGCTATTACAAAGAAAAGGATAAGCCATATTTTCATAGCTACATTTGTAATTCCTTTAGAAAGAGTAGGAAGATAATGATAACCATGAGATACTAGAATGTAAATTTCAGTATGTATATCCACACGATGTGAAAACCTATGGTGTTTCCAAGAAATCATACTGTACACCTTTTTGACATCCTTTATTTTCCAGTCAATACAGCTGTAGATATATCCATAAGCTCAGGAGAAATCATATATCTCAAGTGACTGATATTATTCCCTCATTCCTTTTTTTTTTTCCTTATAAAAGGCTCTCATCTGTGTTGCAAGAAACTGGGTCCCAAGAAGGTCATCCTCCCCTTTAAGCTGCAGTAAAGGTGAGAACAGAACCGAACTGGAGTTGAATTACAGAGACAGTAGTGCTCCAGAAAGGATGGGCTAATGCACTGGTTCTTAAACTTAGCTGCATACTAAAATTACCCAGGCAAGTTTCAAAAATACTAGTGACTTGGTCTCACTCCCGAGAGATTCTGATTTAATTGGTGTGCTGATATTTTTCAATGTGATTCTAATGTGCACACAAGGTTGAGCCACTGGGTCAATGGATGGATTCAAGTTGAATACTAGCTGGAAGATGTTGGGTGAGTCATACAGACTCAAGGGACCTCATTCCTCCAGTATATATGAAAGTGAGATAAATACCAGTACCTTACAGGATTATCGTAAAGATCAAATATAATGATGGATACGAAATTTCCTTGAAAACTGTAAAGGGCTATAGAAATGATGTGCACTATTAGAGTTATATTTGACCCTGTTTGCTCTAAAGAAATAATTTAACAATCTTATTTGCCCAGAAAGTCATGCTTCAATTGCCTCTACAGGAAACCAAGGTCTTGCTAATTTTTGAGATAGTTATTCAGCATTCTGGTGGATTTTAGAACCCAGTGACCATTTTGTATGATATGTAGATTTCATACTGCAGAGGAATATTTAAATGCTATTTCTAAAACATTAAATGCATAATTTAGCAGTTCTTCAAGATTTTTTTTACATCAGTTTACCCAAGTGGAAAACTGAGGTAAGTAGATTGGCTATAGGATTTTACCTCTGAATAAACTGGGTGTAGAAAAAAAAAAGATATCACTGAAAAAGAAAATGAATCCCTTAATGAATGTGCAGAAATCTTCTTCAAGGGACAGAGAAATTGTTCAAACAGAAGTTAAGGTAACTAAAGATACAAGATGATCGATGAAATTGACAACATGAAGGAGGGTGGAGACTGAACCATGGGTAGTGTCCACAAAGTAATGGGAAATGAAATGCAAGGAAGATGCGTTGAAAAATGAACAAGAATTGCTGGTAAGGGGAGAAGAATAAAAGACACCAAATAGAGGGGGCTTTGAGATCCAGAGTCCCTGGTGGGCCACCATTCAACATACTATGCCAGGTATATGTAAGGAGATGATGTAGAAACCTGAGTTGACTAGTCCTGTATTTCTGATGTATTTTAATGATTTTGAGCCCTTTAGAAAACACACTACCTTTCTGAAGTTTCCCAGCTGGCCCCAGTAAACTCATGAGACTTTAGAAGGAGGATCTTCAGCTCAGTGCTGAGGACTGGACTCTGGAGGACTGAGGAGAAGGTTTGCAATATGAACAGCATACTTCATATAGGATCAGTGTTGAGGGTCAATTTGTTTTGGGCAGTCATGAATCTAATATGAGGTAAGTTGGTACTTGGTCAATCCCTGCAGATATTGGGTTTCAACAGGACAGTGATTTTGCCAGGGGAGAACAATGTTGAGAGTTGTTATATTAGTAGGTTAAGTTTAGTGAAACATTTCAGGAACACTCCCCAGTGTGGTCCTGGTGGGGGAATGTACAGAATGCCATCACAGGGCCTGTCCTTCTAAGTCTGTTTCTTAAATCAGAGCACAACTTCTGCCCTCTTCTCCCGGGTCAGGAGCCACACCTGGGGTGGGGTCAGCTGGCCACTTCAAACAGGCAGTGTGGTCTGTAAGAGGCTCAGAATAATTAAAAAACTTCAAAAATACAAGCCAAATCAACTCAGGTCTCCACATCCTCTCCTTACATACCTGGCATGGTATTTTGAGTGGTGGTCTACCGAAAGATACGCACACCTGGGACCTGTAAATGTGAGCTTATTTGGAAAGAGGGTTTTTGCAGATGTAATCCTCATCTTGAGATTGTCCTGGATGAAAATGGGCCCTAAATCTAAAGACAAGTGACTTTACGAAACAGGAGAAAAGAGGAAGGCACAGAGAAGCCCGTGTGAAGGAAGAGGCAGAGCCTGGAGTCATGGGCTAGAAGCAACAGAATTCCTTGGAAGAGGCAAGGAAGGATTCTGTTCTAGAGCCTTCAGAGGGAGCTTGGCTCTGTGGACACTTTGATTCTGGATTGCTGGCCTCCTGAGCTGTGAAGAATAATTTTTTACTTGTTTTAAAACCACTAAGTTTGTGGTAATTTGTTATGGCAGCCGTAAGAAACTAACAGAACTGGCAACATGTAAATAGTTCCTGCTCTCAGTGAAATGAACAGTGCCTCCAGTAAATAGTAAGAATATTAGAAGTAATGAATCCTGCCAGTGCTGACCTAGGTCTGCTGAGCATATTTCGGACATGCGTGTGGCCCCTTACAGGGCACACCCTAGGGCCAGGCACCAATCCTCGACTGGTGGGTTGATGGTTTCCTGAAGACCTCAGCAGAGCCGTCCAAACCCAAAATGGAGTGCAAGGCCTGCAGCTGCTTGTCGAAACAGGGGCGACTCTCATTTTCTTATCTAAAATGAAAAAACACTACTGTCCCATCTGTGAACTTTGTTTTGGAAAACTGAGAGAGGAAACTCAAGAGGAAAACAATTATGAAAGAAAAAAAGGAAGGTTTTGTTGACTTTTTACCCGCAGTGGAAGTAAATTAGTGGTTTTGCTCTTGTCCCTCCCATTTGGCATACATATTCTTTACACGGAATCAGACCTCTACCTCAGTTTTAAGTAGAAATTAAAACAGAATAACATTAGACTCTCTGCTGTTTCTGATAATTAACATTAAGACACAATCCTTGACTGAAATTGACGGGCTAACAGTAGCGTTCTTTCTCCTGTGTGAATGAAGCGAACCAGCATTTCACTGCAGCTGTGACGTAAATCATGAGGCTTCTGCCTGATGCCCTGGACGGAGCCAGCTCTGATCATATATTGTGCCATGAGTCCCAGTGAATCATGACTCTCTCTCTCCCTTTCTGGATTCCAGAGAAGAAACGCCAGATGGCAAATGGTTGGGGTGGAGGAGTGGGTCAGAGAATCCGTTTTGCTGTTGCCAACCGTGGACTGGAGGATATGGCTTGAACTTGAGAGCAAATGGGGCATTTTACTCCTGCCTGTGGATTTAAGATAACTGATCCCCACTGAAGGGCAGAGAGATGACTTGAACTGTAAATGCATAAGCTGGAACAGAAGAAATGGAGCTCTGGCTGGGGCAGTCTGAGCAGTGAGAGTCGGGTCTGCACACCCTGGGCCATCTATGGGCCTGGAGGGTGAATCACTGAACTGGGGGGAGTCAGAGAAAGGGAGCCTGGCTTATTTTTTTTTGGCAGAGCGGTAGAGAATACCCCCAACTCACACCTGTCCCCCATTCCCACCTCAGCCCTCCTCACTGAACTGGTGATGGAGGAGAGGCAAGAAGTGTAGAGGGGAGAAAAAAATCATTTTAATTTCAAAATTCTAATAATCGCTGTTTCCCTCTTTAATACATGGTAGGGAAATTTCAAATGGGAATTCTTTTTATAAACTTGTGGTTTAATAAACTTAAAAGTACTAATCTGTATTTACAACCATCGATTTCAAAGAGCATCTGAATTCTCTGTGGGAACTTGTCAGTTGCAGATGTGAAGATGGTTCTGCTATAAAAGTGAACATGTCAGGAAACAAAAATCTATTTTTTCAGCATGAAAACAAAAGCAAAACCAAAGCCCCAAACAAAACGAATAGAATGGATTTATTTTATCCTCAGTCGAGTGACTGTTGCTATCTAGTTATGTGACAAAGTATAAAATGATAAGCAAGTAAATTTGTGCTAAATTCAGTGCAAGTAATAATCCCTTCATTTGAACTCAGTGAAAGAGATATACAATTCCATTAATCATTTAAATCATTTTCTGCACTCCGCATATCCTGGCCTGGCCCTGTCTGGGCTGATGATGTGAGGCAAGGCCTTAATCAGGATCTGCAACCTAGGTAGAGGCTCTGAAAGAAGAGGGGAAGTAAAATGGTGATTCTGATTTATTATCTGTGATACCATGTAGTTCATACCACCTCCCCCTTTCCTCCTGCATCTCAGGGGATCAAAATGGTAATGAAACGATTCGTCATGGTTGGGCATAGGTGGTGACTCTTCTCTCCCCCACTTGCATCCTTACACTCTGTGACACATTCATCAGTTCTTTTCGTGACGTGTTCATATCCAGTTGCATTATTAAACTCTGTCCACATCAAGGGAATTGGCTTTTATAAACTTCGAGGTACTAATTTACTTAATTTAACAAGCTTACTCTCTTAAAACCAGAGAACATCAGAGGTGACTCTACCCTTGCTAAGAATAGACCACAGACAACAGATTTGCAAGAATACCAGGAATTTAGAACTGGGAAAACATCACTTTGGTCCAATTGCCAGTAAACTGATGTTCCTATTTCCTTTTACTGACTATTCCCATCAACTCATTTGGAATACATTTGCCTAGTTTCTCAAGAGAGTATGAACGGGGCATCTTCTCCATTATTCTCACTGGAACAATGGAATTCCCTTACTGCGAGAACCATTGCTTATCACTTACCACCACCATGATCCAGACGCTGGTCTAAGGGCTCTACGTTCATTAATTTATTTAACCATCATAATAAATCACAAAGAAGGTTATGGATTTTATCCCATCTTACAGAGGACAAAATGATTGACACTCAGGTAGTCTGACTCAAGCCTATGCTCTGAATCACTAGGTTACTCTTTCCACTCCCACTCTTTCCTGCCTCTTCAATGGCCATTTAGTTCATGAGGATGCCTGAACAGTCTCTTCCCTTGAGTCCTCTTCCCATAAAAGTTTCTGATAATTCTCCAAGAGATAAATGATTTGCTAAAATTTGTACAGTGAGCACGTGCACAACTTGAACTTAAATCCAGGCTTTCTGATTCCAAATCCTATTATCTTTAATGACATCACACCACTAGATACAGCTGAGGTTTTCAGTTTAGGAGAAATTGGCTCTGAAACAAAATAGCTGGCACTTTTTCACTTCTTTCAGAAATAAATTCCAGATGGATTTAAGAATCAAATCTTGCAAATGAAACCATAAAAGTACTGGAAGAAAATTTGGGTGAATATTTATGTAATCTTGGGGTGGCAAAGGCCATTCTAAAAATGGTCTTACATTAAAAAAGATGGATACATTAGATTTCATGAAAATAAAAAAAGCCAGTGTGTGAAAACACTATAAATAAAAAGGAAAGGCAAACAGCTCCATTTGGGAAAGCAATTCTTTCTTTTTATTGACTCATTCACTTATTCATTCCAAAAATAGTGGCACTGGGGTAAAATGGAGATTGAAAAAAGATGATGCCTCTGCCTTCATGAAGTTTATAATCCAGGGAAGGAGTCAGACACTGACTGATGGGTGTGCAATTACATAAAGAAAGGGAGCATGGTTCTGTGACAGCAGATATCAGAGGAGCCTCATGAACATTGAGATGCCAGGAAAAATTTCTTGCAGATTAATACTTGAATGGAAATCAGAAAGATGAGTCCAAGTTTGAGGGAAGCAGCAAGGAGCATTCCAGACCGAGAGAACAGCACGCTCCTTTGGGGAAGAGAGCACGGCCCATGGTGAAGAACAGAGAGAAGGTCGTCATGACCCAAAGCCAAAGAGTGTGACTCAAAGGTAGTATCTAAGTTCTGGGTGAGGTCTCCCAGTTATCGCCCAGACTCCCATGATCTCTCACCAGGGATGCCCTGTACCTGAGACACACCCCATAGCCTCCCCTTCTCTGGGTCTGGCTGTTTGCCAGGATCCCCCAGGAGTACAGGACTCCTTGCTCTGAAACCCAGTGGGCACTCCCTCTTGTGCCTTCCCTCATTTAGGGACACCTTTCCCCATTTACTCGTGAGAGTGGTGGGGAGGAAACCTTTGTCTATCTGCCCTACTCCTCTAACACTCCTTTGGGATCCACTATTGTCTGGTGGACCCCAAACTGGAGAGACTTCAAGACATTCTTCTTTCCGTCCTGCAGCTAAAATTTATCCAGGGTGTGATTCTCTATTCCATGAAACTGACTGAGACACTGAGAGAAGGCAGGGTAGGTTGTCTTGTGTATTGTTCTACCTCCAGTACTTAGAAGAGTGCCTGGCAATAACAAGCTCTCAATGACTAGCTGCCCAAAGTTAAAGAAAAGGAAGGAAGGAAGAAAATAATGAGTGAGGAAAGGAAGGAAGGAAGGAAGGAAGGAAGGGAAGTGTGAAGGCAGGGAGAGATGCAATTGACTGATGAATGAAAAGAACTCACTGTCTCCTTCACTCAGCACACCTCAGGGCTGAATGTCCGCTGGGAGCCAGCCTCTTCTCAGCCTCCACTCTAACTGATGGATTTCCTAAAGTCGTAAGATTTAAATTGTCCCCACCCCTGGGCACCCAGAAGACCCTTTCCACATACTCTCCCGGTGATTGAGCTTTTTCCCTCTCATATAGTGACTGTCAAGTTTGTCGGCCCTTCTTTCAATCCAGCCTCTTACTTCTTGCAGAAATACATTAACATTCCTGGCGCCTGGAGGCAGCACCTCTCTCATTGCCAGTGCCATAGATTTTTGCCTGTGCTGCGTTCTTGGGTCATCGCAGTTGAGAATGTAGAAGAAGAGAGTAAGTGAACATGCAGTTTCCATCTCAAATCAGAACTGGTGTAATTTTAGTATTCATTCTGCAACTCCAGAAAGGGAAGCTACTTACTGTCCAACACAGTCCATGGACCCTTTGAGAAGGTTGAGGCCCTTTTGCTCTAACTCCAAGGCATTTCATTAAGGCCAGAGGCAACTTGGCCAAGAGAAAGACTGACCAACAGTGTCCCCACTAACGGATAGTAGGCCTTATCTGCTTCCTTGCCAGAAAGTGGCCTCGAGGCTGCAAGGAAAGGGACGAGGAGCCGTAGGCAGAGACCAATTGCCAGCAGGGAGCGGGTTTTCCTTGCTCTAACCATGCCCAGGACAACTTGGCCATGAGAAGTGCTCAAATGTCAGGGCCTGAGCAGAGAATTGGGGCCCCTGGTGTGAAGAGAGCATGTGGCTGGGGAGCCTTTCTAACTCATGTCTGCTGTCTTACTCCTGAGAGAAAGGGTTTTACAAAATTTGAAGGAGCAGTTGGAAACTTATCTCATTCTTTTCCTACTTCCAACTTGCTTAGCACCTCTAATTGAAATAAAACAGCTGACACAGTGGTCCTCAATGGGGAGTGGCTTTCCCCACCGTGGGACATTTGGCAGTTCTGGAGACATTGTTGATGATCCCAGCTGCGTTAGGAATATTGTGACTGGCACGGGTGGGTAGAGGCTGCGGAGACTGCTAAACATCCTACCGGGTACGAGGACAGCCCACACAGCACTGGGTTATCTGAGCAGAATGTCAGTAGCACCCAGCTGGAGAAATCTTGATCTAGAGACAGAAATAGTCCTTCAAAGAATCTCTCAGACCAAAAGCAAAACAAAACAAAACAGAAAGGTGTGGGGCTGCATTGGCCATTATTTTAGTGACATGTAGAGAAAGAGGGCTTTGATTATATTTCTCAAACGTATTACAAACAATTCTCATATATTTCACAAATAAAAGGGGATTTATGAAAAGTACAGGGTGTGGAGAGAAGATGGAAGTTCCTTCCATGATGTGTGGTCAGGTATACTTACTGGATTCTCTCTGTTCCATAATCCTCACTTCAAACCAAATTCAAAACTTCTCTGAATAACCTTGATAGAAAGATATATCCATAGCAGGGCATGGTTTGGGTGCCTCCTCTTTTAATTCTAAGGACATTATGTATTTTCCTACTGCTTTTAACTTTATAGCTTATTTAATGGGCAGTTTATATCCATTCCTTCTTCTAAAGTTTTTGTGTGACTTTGTCCAGAAATAAAAAATATATTGATTTAATGTAATAGTATTTCTTTTACTAGCACCTCTAAATTAGTCAATTTATGGACTTTGTACTTTCATAACCCACTGACTTTACTTGCTTCTGAAAATAAGTTTATATTGCTTGACTTAATTTCACAGAAATGCTTATAAAAATTCCCTGTTCTTCCTATAAAAATGCACTTTGAATTACAAGCATGTGTTTTATACAGGGTCAAAACTTCTTCACTAAGAACACCTAGAGGGCTGCAAATCTTCTCAAACTGGGATTCCAAAATGAACAGTGGATAAATGTCTAACTTCTTTAGAATTGACTCCTCAAAGGCAATTTTTAGGACATCTGATTCTTTATGCGGTTTATCTCTAGGAATTGCATTTGGTTGTAACTGACAAGAATGAATACTGGCTTGAGGAGGACAGAATTTTATTCTTTCACTCTTAAAATAGGTCTGGAGACAGGCAGTCTGGGACCAATACAGCGTGGTGACTCCATGTTGTCATCTCAGCTGAAGCTCTACACTCTGAGTTACTTCATCCTCAAAGCAGGGCTGCTATCTTTAAGGTCCCCAGAAGTCAAGTTGAGGGCTACAAGTCCAGCCATGACCTGTGCATACCAGGCTAGAGCAGAGGAAGAAAGGGGGGACAGAAGGGGGGCCCTACCTTTTCAGGAGTCTTCCCAGAATCTCATGTAATACTTCTGCTGACAACTCACTGGCCAGAACTTCGTTCATCTCTGCCAGGCAGGATGGAAACGTTGTCTTTTGAGCTGGGTAATTGCTCTCAAATAAGGTATTTCATTCTGATACCAATGAGAAAAGACTTTCTAAAGCTGAGCAACTTTTTCATATTTTTCCAAAAAAGTCTTTGGGAGCCCCACTCATTTTCACCGATTTCCTCTCATACTACTGTTCCCACTTGCCCCTGCCAAAGTTCTGGAGTATTTCCTTAGAAACCTAAAGCTTCCAAGCATTTGAAAACCATTAGCTAAGGTCATTTCTAAGGGTATACAAAATTTTTTAAATTCTGATTCTTTGATTTTGTTGATTTGTAAGATAGGTAATGTCTGAAGGATCACATTTCTAAGTGATTTTTCATGTGCTTTTAAAAATTGTGGTTACTAAAATATAGGTGTTGAGAATTAATGTTTTAATTAATTTTCCTCTATCTGAGCATTCCATGTTCATGGAATATTACCCCTTTTTCCTGCTGAACCTTGCCAAGTTCTAAAAATAGGTAAGAATGAATTTGATTTGGGCTAAATACATTGTTGAAGAAATCTTTTCATTTATTTTTTTCTTTTCTCTTAGCATGCCCAAAGTGATGCTAGAGGACGTTATTTATGCTAAACTGGTTAGGTTGTGTTTGATTGACTCTTGTGTCATCTGGATTATTCGTAAGGCACATATTTTTTCTCCTATATCTGAAAGAGCAGGGCTGCCTTATGTTCGGACTAACATAGGAAGCTGTAGGCAGAACATGGGTGTGAACAGAACATGTCCTATACTCAAATATCTTTTCTGCCAGTTAAAGCTGTAAGATCACAAACAACTTAATTTTCCTAAGATTTTCTTCATCTATAAAGTAAACAGAAGTATCTATCTTGTTGATTTTTAGAAGTAGATGACCTGATGCATTGTTGATGTTCTGTACATGTTAGTTTCCCTTTTAAAGAGTAATGGTTATTTGCATCCCAAGTAATCTTTAGGCTTCTTCTTTGGAAGTGAAGAACCAGAGGGGACTGGGTGTGCAGAAGGAATCTGCACTGTTAAGATGGCTTAGTCTGGGAATTCATGTCAAAGAATCAAGGAGGCAGCCTTTACAGGACACAGGGTAGCATGCTGAGTCTCCCTCTCATATGGTACCATTTTGGTCACACACACTGTGTCAATATGAAACATGAAGCCCCAGCAGAAGTATGATGGCAAAATAAAATTCGTGTTTTCTAGAGTTATATTCTGGTCATGATTTTAAAATTTCTTGGCTTCAGAGAGAGGCATTTGTTTGATTTGGGTCTTTTTGGGTTTTTTTGTTTTTGTTTTTTTGGCTCTCACGTGAAAACAGCAGGGCCAGCCAAAGGCTAAACTAGGCATCTTTCAAGTGTGACTTTGCCAAGCTCCTCCCAGCACCTTCCTGAACTCCAGGAGGGGATGAAGGAAAAGAATGAGCTGGTGGGGACCAAAGAAAGAGGTGGCTGGATGTGGATCTGGCCTACCGGGATAGCAGGGAATGGCGCAGGCCACCTCACCCTGGGTACAGAGTCCCCACCTCGGCAAGCGCCACCTTATGAGAAAGCTTCTAAACATTTCACTTTGCTTATGAGACTCTAGTTGATCGACATTTCTCACCCAGACCCAGCTCAGAGTAATGGCAAAACTAGAAAAGGTATGTTATGAACACATCTGGGAAGAAATCAACAAATCACAAGATACACTCTGCAGCAGCCTTTTATCTTTTTTCGTGTATCCCTTCCCTTCCCTTTATCAACCTTTCTTCATTCAACCCAGTTCCAAGGTATTGTTTGTGTAACACCTGCGATCTCCAACCTGGCTGGCTCTGGGCATTTAATCCTCTAAAATGTTCAGCCATCCCAAAGCCTTGCACCAATCTGAGAAACCAAAAGTAGTTTTGTTGCCTTATTCCTGGTATTTAGTGCCTCGGTTGATTTACTTTATATGCCTGGCTATCCAGCATGGTTTTCTGATCTGTAGTCCAGCTCCTCCTAAGTCTGGTCCTGAAATTCAGTTAATTATGCTATAGTTTTGATGCTGCAGACCAAGATTAGATCCCTTTCACCACAGGGAAAACTCCATCCTTCCCCCACCGCAGGCATCCAGCTGAAGTTTATCTCAAACACTTCTTTTCCCTGGAGGCTTATGAATTTCTACTGTCTGAACCATCAGTTACACCAAGTTCTCTTGCCCATTACTGTTGCTCTAACCAGAAACAGGTTTGCTGAGTCTCTTTGGCCACAGTGAAATGGATGGTTAGTCACCCCCTTTGGGGACCAATTATACAGAGGAGTTAGACAGTCTAATATCAGCCAAACCAGTCTGTGTGGCCGAGACCAGCATATCCCATGACGGAGACCCTGAAGAACAGTGCTCATTATAGCAATGACTGTATTTGAATAATACAGCTGTGTGACAAAAGATTGTCATGAGAAATGAGACTCTGAAAAGTATCAGAGGAGGCTTATTTCAAACACTACTGTCATACTATATTAAATTCCAATATATTTTTAAGTTGGTGTCTGGACTCTGTTTTTTATTCTATTGAGCTTTTCATCTGTTCCCATATCTTTCCCATGCTATTATAATTAATTAATATAACTTAAAAAATATGTTTTAGTGTTTTGTAGAAAAACTTTCAACTTACTTTTTTCAAAAATTTTTTGCTTATGCGGATTTCCTTAAGCTTAATTATTTTAGGAAATGCTTTCCTTTTCTAGCCACGTTCATGTTTTTTCGGCACCTTCCTCTACATACTGAAGATATTTCTCAAGTTTTCATTTATTCAATTTGATGCAGTGCTGATTCTATTATACTCTGCATCTAAAGTCATTTAAATAGTTATCATTCAGGAAGTGAGGGCATCCGAGACAGAATGAAGAATGTGACAAAAGAATCTAACTGAACTACAGACATAAAACAAGCTCCATTATGGTGATGGGCAGAAAGCCACTAACCTAAGTGCCTGTGGAAATGATTGGAGTCTGTGATTAAGAGCAAAAGGAACTGAACATAAGAGCTGTACTCTAATTAATAAAGTTATTTTTCCCTTGAGGTACAGGTTAACAATGCTGATGCTACTACACACATACACTGGAATTAAACAATTAAGTAAATGCATGGTATAGGGAGGGAGCCTGGTTTCTCCTGATGGAGTAGAAAGTTTTAGATACATAGAGGAAGGATACTAGAATGATCTATGTGGTCATGAATTAGATTCAGAGACATCAGGATGAACTCATGTTTAGCTTAATCCAGATACAGATGGGCACACATGGAAATATTTACAGATATGTGTATATATCTGAGTCAGTATACACATATCTATAAGCAAGACACATATTTTCTTGCTCTGTCAGCTGAGAGGGCTTAGAAGAAACAATACAGAGCCCAGATCTTGGTTTTGAATACCTTTCTCCAGTAAAAGGAATCATTGCTCCTTGAAAAAATAGTTGATTCTTAGACTGGGGAAGGAAATATACAAGATGAATCTGGAGCAACGTGTCATGCCAGAAAGTAGAGCAGTGCCAGAATCGGCACTGATGGGGGTATGCCGAAGGGACACAGGAGGCAACTTCACGCGGTCCCAGTGGCCAAAGCCAGAACATTGGAACAGCAAAATAAAAAATAAATAAAGTAGCATTGGGTTATAACCCAAGTATAAAATAAATATCAATGATTCCATACTCATCAAAATAAATGATTGAATTAAAAAATTTGGAATAGATAAATTATCCACGCAGAAGAATTCCAGATAATTTATGCAGCTATTCTGCCCTCAAGGAGGTGGAGCATAAATCCCCACTCCTTGACTGTCAGCTCTACCCAGTGACTTCCTTCCAAAGAGTGTAGTACGGATGCAGGAGAAAGGAACTTCGCAGTAGGGAAGTCTGACAAGCACTACCTCAGCCAGGTAAACAAGGTCAATATCAGCAGTCAGATATCGTGCTGATGGTATGTTTTCTTGATGGGATGGGATGAAAATGGCACTTTATCTCTGGGATCTTCCTTTCCAAAATATATAACCTTGATCTAATCATGAGGATTAGAGCAGTTCCTCCCAGGAAATCCAAATAAACTATGGGTTGTAGTGAATGAAAATGGACCAATACTGGTGCATTAATTGTGACAAATATACCATATAATGTGTTAATAGTAGGGAAAACTTGTATGGAGTATATGGGAACTCCCTGTACTATCTTTGCAATTTTTCTGTATACCCGATACTGTTCTTAAAAACAATGTTTATTTTTTAAAAGTTCTCATAGCATTTTTCTCTACTTTTTAAAACATTGTCAGCTCTCTTATTATCTGTCTCATCTTTCTTCTATTTTTACAGGAAGATTTGTTTTATTTAATTTCTTCGTGAAAGATACCAGGTGATATTTAAAATTTCATTCCATTTCCTGTAAGTTTTTAAAAAGTATGTTCTCTAGACTTCCAGTTCCAACCAAAATGAAATAACAGGGACTAGATTTATTCTCCAGCTTGGAAAAAACAAAAAACAAAAACAGACTATATATGAAACAATAGTTTTAAGGCCTCAGTATCAACAATGAAGAACAGTGATCCCAAAGAAATGGGAAACAAATGAAATGAATCCTATAATTGCCTAAACTCCCTACCTTGAGATAGCATCCAACCCATAGAACAGGAGGTAAAAGAAGGTGAAGCGTGGTGGTGTCCTTGAATTGAGGACACAGAGCTGGAAGTCCAGGTAGAACAAGACAACTAAAGTGTACAGGGCAGAATACTGGAGAAGAAAAAACTGCATAGAAAGGGGACACTGGAGATTTCCAAAAGAACCCCCCGCCACACAACCCATGAGTATTCCACAGAGTATGGAGCAGCACGTGAGAAGGGAAATATTTGACCTTGGGGAAAGAAAATTCGAAAGAAGTAGAGGAAACAGTATTTAGTACTCATCCTGGGCCTAAAAAAGATTATAACTGAATACTATTTATTTATAATGTTAAACAGAAACATGTAAATTATTTTAAAAATCTGAATAAAATTACTGTAGAGATGAAAACTAAAATATGAGATGAAAAACACATGGATGTGATTAATGGAAGAATAGACATTGCAGAAGAAAAGATTATTAAACTTGAAGACAAGCAGTAAAAACTATGAAAATTAAACACCCAAAGGATAGTAAGCTGTGGGATATCATTAAGCAGCCTGTACATACAATTAAGTCTCTGAAAGAGAGGAGAGATAGAGAGGACACAAAAAGTTATTTGAAGAAATTAAGGCTGAATGCTTTCCAAATCTGATGAAAATTATAAATCCTTAGCTTCAAGAATATAAACAAACCTCTCAGCAAAAACAGAATAAAACGAAACAACAAGAGGAGGAAAACTACAGCAAGGTAGGTCATAATCAAATTGCTCAAAACCAACAATAAAGAGAAAGTTTAAAAGCAGGCAGAGAAAAACTACACATTATGTATAAAGGAACAAAGATAAAGGTGAAAGGTTTCTTATCAGAAACTTTCTAAAAAACACAGTGAATCACATCTTGAAAATACTTTAAAAATCTACCAATCTAGAATTCTCTACCAAGAAAAAAAGATTTAACAGATAAGGCAAAATAAAGACTTTTTCAGATGTAAAGTCGATGAAAGAATTCATCCTTAGCAGACTCACACTATAAGAAATGATAAAGGAATTCCTTCATGCAGAAGAAAAATTACACTGGATGGAAACCTGAGTCTACATAAAAGAATGAAAAGGAATGGAGATAATAAGTATATGGGTGATTATATACTATTTTTATTGCTATTTAAGTATTGTTACAAAATAATAGACTGTTTAAACAAAAACAATAACATTGTATTATGAAGTATACAATATGCACGAATAAAATATATTATAAAAATAGCATAAAGACAAAGAGAGGAGAAATGGAAGTACACTGTCATAAAATTATTTTCCTATATGTGAAATGGTACAATCCTGCTTGAAAGTAGCTGTAATATGTTAAAAGTGTTTACTATAAACCCTGAAGCAAACACTAAAATAACAAACAAATAAAACCTATAAGACAATAAGGAAGTTGAAATGGAATCCTAAAAATACTTAATAAATACCAAAGGAAAAAAAAAGGGAAAGGGGAACAAAGAACAGATGGTAAAAAGGAAGTTGATAGATTGAAACCTAAAGATATTACTAGTCATATTAAATGTAAATGGTCCAAACACTACAATTAAAGATCAGAGACTGTCAGACTGGATTAAAACATCCTACTAACAAGAAGCACACTTTGAATATAAAGACACATAAAGGTTAAATATGAACAGATGGAAAAAATATACCATGATAATGCTGAAAAACAAAGTTGAAATGGCTATAGTAAATTCAGATTAAGTAAATTTCAAAGAAAAGACTATTATGAGAGATAAAAAAGATCATTTCATAATAATAAAAGATGCAATTCATTAAGTGACATAACAATCCTAAACATTTATGCACTTAGTATCAGAGCTTCAAAATGCATAAATCAAAATCTGATAGAACTACAAGGAAAAATAGGCAAATCTACAATTACAGTTGATTATTTCTATACCTCTTGCTCACTAATTGATAAAGCAGGTACACAGAAAATCAGTAAGAATGGAAGACTTAAACAATGCCATCAATCAAGTTAACCTAATTGACATTGACATTTATAGGACACTCCATCCAGCAACAGACTACACATTAGTTTCAAGTGCATATAGGACATTTACCAAGAAATAATATATTCATGGCCAACACAAGACTAAATAAACTTAAAAAGTAGTCAAAAGTATACCCCTTCAATTAAAAAGAACTGAACAAAAAAATAATAACAGAAAAATATTTTTAAAAATCTGAAGTATTTGGAAAATATATAACACACTTCTAAAAAACTCAAGGATTGAAAAGAAATTAACAGTAAAATTATGAAGCATTTTTAACTGAATGAAAAGAAAATAGCATATCAAATATATAGGATGCCACTAATGCATTATTCAGGGTGAAATTTGTAGTACTAAGCAAACCATATTATAAAAGAAGAAAATTCTCAAGTCAGTGACATCTGTTCCAAACTTAAGAAATTAGAAAAAGAACAAATAAAACCTAAAATGGATAGTAGAAAGGTAATAATAAAGATTGTAACAGAAATAAATAATATAGAATATAGACAAACATTTGAAATTCATTGAAACTAAAATCTGGTTCATTGAGAAAAATCTATAAAATTGATAACCTTTTAAAGAGGATTACCAATATTAGAAATGAGAGAGGTGATATCATTACAGAGTCTAAGATATTAAAGGGACAATAAAATTGTATCATGAACAACCTTATGTCAATACCCTCATCAATTTAGGTCAATTGGATAATTCATTGAAAGGCACAACAACCAAAGCTTATTTGAAAAGGCACAAATAGAAAATAACTTTTGGAATTGTGGCAAGAGGAGTTCCATGAACCCAATCACCAGCAAAACAAACATAAGAAGTGAGATTCCAGATGGGTGCAGCCAAGAGATTGGAGGTATGTGACTATGTTGGACCCATACAGATAATCAAGGATAATCCCCCTGTATTAAGGCTGGTAACCTTAATTCCATCTTAATGTGCCTTTTGTCATATAATTTGATATTGTCACAAGTTTCAGAATTCAGGTATGGATCTTTGAGGGGTTGTTGTTCTGCCCACCATGTCAGTTTTAAAGGGTATCCTTTAATGGGTTATCTATGCATTAATTAATGATCTTTTTTTATTTTTTTTTAATTATTTTCCCTTTCATATATTTTGGTTGCATGCTTTCTACTTTTTAAGAACATATATATTTGTATATTATTCTTCTGTCTGAATTTGTTCTTCATTTCTTCCTCCCTAGCTTTATTGAGGTAAAATTGTCAAATAAAAATTATATATATTTAAACTATACAATGTGATGATTTGATATATTTTTATGTACATTGTGAAGTGATAACCACAATCAAGTTAATTAACACAGCTATTATCCTGCATAGTTACCCTTTTTTTTGTGTGGTGAGAACAACTAAGATCTATTCTCAGCAAGTTTCAAGTATACAATGTGGTATTAACTATAGTCACCATGTAGTCTTCATTTCTGAGTTTATGTTTTTGGCATTTTCTTTATTTCCTGATCTTAATTAGCTCTTGTTTCCATACCTTTCTGTGCTTTGCACATTCATGTTCGTTTGCATATTCAGATTTTTAAAATATCTCTAGATGCCTGTTAGAGCATATATAATTCAGCTTGGAGAATTGTGTTAACTCTTTTTCTCTTTCTTGATGGATTTGCAGAGGTAATTTTTTATTTTCTGCTTTCTTCCTTCTGGAGCTCTGTGTTAAGCTGGTCAATACTAAGGCTTTTTATAGCCAGTATAGTAAAATTCATTTCCTTTTATGGATAATGCTGGGAAGGGAAAGGGAAAGGTTGGCATTTCTTGTTCTCTTTCATTTCTGCAGCATCTTTAATTTCCTCTCTTCCATCTTTCCCTTCATTGCCACATTTCTATCCATGTTTTTTGTTGTTGTTGTTGCTATTTGCTTAAAATGTCTTTTTCTATCCTTTTTTCTATCCTGTGTGTGTGCCTTTAAAGCTAAAGTGAATCTCTTGTAGGCAGCATATTGTTGGATCTTGGTTATTGTTGTTGTTTTTTAAATCTATACAGCCATTCTATGTCTTTTAATTGAAGGCTTTAATCTGTTTACAATTAAAGTAATTATTGATAGGTAAGGTCTTACCCTTGCCATTTTGTTAATTGTTTTCTGGTTGTTTTGTAGATCCTTTGTTCCTTGTTTCTTATCCTGATGTCTTTTTTATGTTTTGATGTCTTTGGTTCTGAGTATGCTTTGACTTCTTTATCATGTTTTTTGTATAGTTACTACAGAATTTTCTTTTGTGGTTACCATAAAATATCTTTTGAAGTTTACATAAAATATCTTAAACTTGTAACACCCTATTTTAAATGGCTAAAAACTTAACTTCAATAAAATGCTCACATTTTAGGTTATTGCTGTTACAATTTATATGTTTTTTAAATTGTGTAACTAACAAAGTTATTGTAGTTATGGTTATTTTTACTACATTCTTTTTAAAACTTTTAAACTAGAGTTGTAAGTAAATTATGCACCACTATTACCATATTACAGAGTATTATTATATATTTATTATTACCAGTAAGATTTATACTACCTTTTCATGTTTTTATGACATTAATTAGCATTCTTTTACTTTTACTCAAAGGATTTCCTTTAACCTTTAGTGATAATGACCTTCCTCAGCTTTTGTTTGTTCATGAGTTTTTCTCTCTCCTTTATTTTTGAAGGACAGCCTCACTAGATATATAATTCTTGGTTGGCAGTTATTTCCTTTCACTATTTTGAATATGTCATTCTATCCTGGTCTGAAAGGTTTCTGTTGAGAAATATACAGATAGTCTTATGGGAGTTTCCTTGTATGTAATTTATCTTTGCTTAGCTTCTCTTAAAATTCTTTTCCTTTGACTTTGGATGATTTAATTGTAAAGTGTCTCAGTATAGTCCTATTCAAGTTCAACCTACTTGGGATCATTTGGGCCCTGGAGATCTCATTGTCCATTTCTCCCTCCAGGTTCAGGAAGTTTTCAGCCTGTTTTGCTTTATATATACTTTCTGTCCCTTTATCTTACTCTTCTCCTTCTGGAATTGAAATAATGCAAATATTGTTGTTTTTTCCCATGTGCTCCATAATTCCCCTAGGCTTTCTTCACTGTCATTCTTTTTGCTCCAATGTCCTGGCCTCCAGGTCACTGATTCTTTCTTCTGCATGGCTGAGTGTACTTTTGAAACTCTATTGAATTCTTCAGTTCAGTTATGGTAATTTTTTCAACTCTAGAATTTCTGCTTTTTTTTTTGATGGTTGCTATTTCCTTGTTGAACTTCTCATTTTGTTTATGCCTTATTTTCCTAATTTCATTTAGTTGTCTGTCTGTGTTTTCTTGTCGCTCACTAAACTTCCTTAAGATGATTATTCTGATTTCTTTGTCTGGAAGTTCATAGATTCCATCTCTTCAGGGCAAGTTACTGGAGCTTTATTAGTTTCCTTTGGTGGTGTCATATTTATTTCAAAATTTGTGGAGAACAGGTGGCCCCCTTCTCTAGGATCCAGCCCTCAGGCCAATTCTCCTAATCTTTCCATGTCACTTATCTAGCAGCAGTGGCAAGCAGGACTTGGATGGAGAACCATGCTGAATCCATAGTCTTCCCCAGGAGCACAGTAGATACTTCTTTTGTGGAAAACAGTTAATTGCCTACCCAGTGGCCAAGCTCTTATGTAGGCACTTTGAATGTCAGACATTTAATCCCTACAATAACTCTGATACTCTTGAGAGCATACTGTTCAAAAGGGACACAAGCAAATTGAAGCTGTAGTTTGTTTATTCCAAGTGCAACTCCTCCTCTTGTTTTTTATATTGAATATCATTTCAGCAAAATGAAATATGTTTTTTCAGGCTTGAAATCTGGCTGATCTTTTTATAAAATCTCCCTCTCTTGCTCTCTTTATATATATGTAGACACACACATGAGCATTGTTGAGTATATACATATATAAGCATTATTTATATACACATATAAATAATTTTATTATATATTATATATATATATATACTTTTTTTTCTTAAATTAATCACACTTGGGCTGAAACTTTCAGCCCTTTCCTTTCTTCTGACCCCTGTAGAGAAGAAGAACTGTCAGATATATCTTCTTCATAGTAAAACAAAAAAACCCTCCACAAAAGACAAAATCTCTGTGCTTCTGTGATATACCCAGGTGTCATTTTAGTTGGAGGAGTGTTGAATATGGTAACAAACCCCCTCCAATGTCTTCTTGGTGACCTGGGCAAGGAACTTCAAGTTCCTGAAACTAAGATCTGTAATTAGTGTGCAACATTGGGTTTGACAACTTCTAAATTTCTTCTTGTCTCAAATATTCAATAGTCCCAGTTACCTATAATCTCCTATAATACGCATGACACCCGAATGCGGATGACCCTTTATGATGCTCACCTTTATGAGTGACCAGCATTAGCTTCTGGCTTGCATTCTACTTGATGGAACACTTGGAATGAAGGTGAATCTACACTGTCAGAGATTTGGATTCCTGAGGATGCTGAAAAGGCTTTCTTGAGGTTCTCTTACTATTAGTAAATTATGACAATGCTAATTAATTAATTGGCATGGTTGCTACCTAATGAGACAACTGTACTCTGATGCACTGAGCCTGTGAGACTTGCTAACCTCAGGGTTCTTATAATTTAGTTCTACCTCCTGCTGAGTCACATTTTTCTAATATGAATCAGCTCTCATTTTAACTCCTCTGCATTTTTCCTGTTTCCCTACTGAAACACACCCTGATTGCATCTTAAAGACAAAAGATTAGGGATTTTAACTGGAGAATTGGAGAACTGCTGAGTGAGTAGGCAATTGTTTGCTGAAGGATGTGCCAAGTGTAGTTGGAAACATAATTTTCCCCAGATTTGCAGGAAAGTATTTTGTTACACAGAGTGCTTCTCCACAGTGGCAATTTAAACCGTTGTACTTGCCAGGTCTGGAATTAGGCACCTGAACTCCATATTCCTGGATCAAAACCTAAAAGTCTGCATTTTATTACATTAAACATGTCTTCAAATTCAGTGTCAAGTTTTATTGATTTACTGCTTGATTGGAATATTAAAAAATGTCCACTTCTTTTTTTTTACTATTCTGTGAAAGTCATGTTAGTGATCTCTGTATAAATGAGCCCTAAATATTATTGCACCTTTATATTTCAGAATCATTGACCATATGTATCTCTTTTGGGGATGAAAATTGTCAAAAAAGAAGGCTAATGTCAAACTGAATACTATTAGAGGTAAAAAAAAAAAAAGACTTAGAGATGGTAGCCATCTCATTTTACAAATGAGGAAACCATGATGCTGAGATGTTGAATGTCATGTTCAAGGTCACAGAGCTGGTTACTGAATAGACCCACGTGTGGTGTCTCTTTAGTCTAGTGCTCCTCTCCCCAAACCGCATGGTCTGTCTCATCAGGGCCACTGTGCTGGTGGACTTTAAAGGCAAAGTGTCACCTTTAAATATATATATACGTATAAATATATATAATATATAATAAAATTATTTATAGAGGACAGACCACTGGGTCAAAGAGGATTATTCTGGAGCCTTAAAGTCTAATGGAATTTTCCCTGCTCTCTTTTTTACTTGCCTGTTCTTGAGATTCCTTCCTTCTTTCCTCTTTCTCCCCTGAAGAATGGGAAAGTCTATCCTATGCCTGTCCCACTATTGTATTTTTGGAAGCAAATAACTTGTTTTCTGGTGTCATAGCTTCATAACTGGAGAGGAATTTTGACTCCGGATGAATCATGCTTCAAGTCTCATCCATATCTGATTTGGATGATATTTAAATAAGATTTGGGACTTTAAGTTGAAATTGGAATAGGTTGACTTTTGGGGCTGTTGGAATGGGGTGAATGTATTTAGCATATGAAAGGACATGGCTCGGGGGAGTCAGAAGGTTGAGTGTTATGGGTTGAATGGTGTCCTCCCCCAAATTTTCATGTTGAAGTCTTAATGCCCTAGAACCTCAGAATGAGATTGTATTTGGAGAAAGGGTCTTTAAAGAGGTAATGGAGGTAAAGTGAGGCCATATGTGCAAGCTCTAATCCAGCAAGACTGGTCCTTCGAAAAAGAGAAGATTAGGACATACACATGCATAGAGGGAAGACCAAGCTGGTGTGGGATTTGCAAAAAGCTGCCTACAAGCCAAGAAGAGAGGCCTTGGAAGAGACCACCCTTACTGACACTTTGATCTCAGACTTATAGCCTCCAGAGCAGTGATTTCTCTTTGTTAAAGTCACCAGGCCTGGGGTACTTTGTTATGGCTGCCCTAGCAGGCTAACACTTCACCCTAGATTATATTGTCCAAAGCACAATCAGTATTTCTGGATGATCACATTTTTCTGTACCAATGTCCTTATACTGCCTATTCCCAGAGTCCTTGTGACTCATCCCCTACACATTAAGGATATGGCTGAAATAACAGAGGATGTGAATGGAAGATTGGAAATAAGATAACAGCTTTGAACTCCACATTTCCAGATTATTTGTAAAAATGTACCTTTCTGATTTTTTTTTTAAGTATCTAAATGGGGGAAGGTCTATGATCAAGAAGTTGTGCAATGTTCCTTGTACAACAGGCAGCTGGGTCAATAGGGCAATATTCATTCATGAAAGAAACAATAACTTACGCCAAGGATATAGCGTAACCACATAGAACTAAAAGAACTGGATCTTTCCCTCCACTGTATCTTATCTGAAAGCCTGCATTAGAAGTCACAACTACCGGAGACAGATTAAAGATGGCGGCATGAGAGGTGAGACAGAGGCTTCCTCCTAAAACCGCATATAATACAAAAATATAACTGATACAACTACTCCTGAAAGAGCAACAGGAAAGAGGACTATGCCAAACTGCATACACCTGGAGGCAAGAGCAGACCTCACAGAACAGGGTAACATACTAAACTGTGGCCCAGCAGGACTCAAGCCCTTGCTTCACCCCAGCTCACCGGTGGGAGGAAGAGAAATGGAGCAGGGAGGGAGTGGAGACCTGGGACTGCTGAATACCTAACTCCAGAGATCTGCTCTGGGAGCACAAACCTACAGTTCATGGTGCTTGCATGATACTCTCATAATTAGGGGGTTGGAAAGCTAAGACAGGCAGAATTCCTGGAGACACTGAGATTCCAGCTGCTTGTGGAAATCAGGGATCCATATCCAGCTGCTCTGGGACAAAAGAAAGGTGGGCAGTCTGAGGGACTTCCTAAGAAGGAAGCCCTCAGCAAGAGGGCTGCTAAAGGGGCAAGGATTGCACAGAGATTATTGCTCAGGAGAAAGGACAGGTAGACAAAATTGTCTGGGTGCACTCTGCCCAGCAGGTTGGGAGCTTTCACGATCTTCAGGTGCTCCAGCTCCCTAGCTGCCTACACAGCTCCAAGAACCCCCTCCATGATAGGCAGCCTACTATGACTTTCTCCTGGTCAGACCCACCTGGCTCGCAAACTGGCAAACCCTGTCCTGGCATTAGGCCAGCCAGAGGGAAGATATGTCTACAGCAACTACAAACGCAAAGCATAGAGGCTTATACCTGTGTGCTCAGCCCACTGGTTCAGGCAGTGGAGACAGACATAGCAGCCGGGAAGCAGGAAACAGCTCTTTCCTCCTCCCAGGCAGCAATACCACTCCCCTGCAACCCCTGACATTGCTTCAGGGGCTGAGCAGCTCCAGAGAGTAGAGCTTCTGGGCACTAGAGGGCGAGGGCGCCATATACAAATATGAAACGCCAAAGGAACCTGGTTCAGAGTAAAATTATTAATACAACTCCTGAGAAAGATTTAAATGATATTGACTTCATGACTCTCCCTGAAAAGGGAGTTCAAAATAAAAATCATTAACATGCTCATGGAGTTATGGAAAGATATTCAGGAACTCAGGAATGAACTCTGGTCGGAGATCCAATCGTTGAAGAGCACAATGGAGGGTATTAAAAGCAGATTGGATATGGTGGAGGAGACGATAAATGAAATAGAAACTAGAGAAGAGGAATACAAAGAAGCTGAGGCTAAGAGAGAAAAAAGGATTTCTAAGAATGAAAGAATATTGAGAGAACTGTGTGACCAATCCTAATGGAACAATATTCGCATTATAGGGGTACCAGAGGAAGAAGAGAGAGAAAAAGGGATAGAAAGTGTCTTTGAGGAGGTAATTGCTGAAAACTTCCCCAGTCTGGGGAAGGAGATAGTCTCTCAGGCCATGGAGATGCACAGATCTCCCAACACAAGGGACCCAAGGAAGACAACACCAAGACATATAGTAATTAAAATGGCAAAGATCAAGGATAAGGACAGACTATTAAAAGCAGCCAGAGAGAGAAAAAAGATCACATACAAAGGAAATCCCATCAGGCTATCATCAGACTTCTCAACAGAAACCTTACAGGCTAGAAGGGAGTGGCATGATGTATTTAATGCAATGAAGCAGAAGGGCCTTGAACCAAGATTACTTTATCTGGCAAGGTTATCATTTAAATTTGAAGGAGAGATTAAACAATTCCCAGATAAGCAAAAGCTGAGAGAATTTGCCTCCCACAAACCATCTCTACAGTGTATGTTGGAGGGACCGCTATAGATGGAAGTGTTCCTATGGTTCAATAGCTGTCACCAGAGGTAATAAAACCACAGTAAAGAAAGTAGAACAGCTAATAACTAAGAAAATGCAAAATTAAATTAACTATCCCCAAAGTCAGTCAAGGGATAGACAAAGAGTACAGAATATGATACCTAATATATAAAGAATGGAGGAAGAAGAAAAAGGAGGAGAAAATGGTAACCACGAATCTAAAGCCTGCAATGGCAATAAATACATACCTATCCATAATCACCCTAAATGTAAATGAACAAAATGCACCAATCAAAAGACATAGAGTCACTGAATGGATAAAAAAACAAGACCCATCTATATGCTGCCTACAAGAGACTCACTTTAAAACCGAAGACATACACAGACTAAAAGTGAAGGGATGGAAAAAGACATTTCATGCAACTAATGGGGAGAAAAAAGCAGGAGTTGCAGTACTTGTATCAGACAAAATAGACTTCAAAACAAAGAAAGTCACAAGAGACAAAGAAGGACATTACATAATGATAAAAGGGTCAATCCAACAAGAAGATATAACCATTATAAATATCTATGCACCCAACACAGGAGCATCTACATATGTGAAACAAATACTAACAGAATTAAAAGTGGAAATAGAATGCAATGCATTCATTCCAGGAGACTTCAACACACCACTCACTCTGAAGGACAGATCAATCAGACAGAAAATAAGTAAGGAGACAAAGGCACTGAACAACATAATAGAACAGATGGACCTAACAGACATCTACAGAACTCTACAACCAAAAGCATTCTTCTCAAGTGCACATGGAACATTTTCAAGAATAGATCATATACTAGGCCACAAAAAGAACCTCGGTAAATTAAAAAAGATTGAAATTGTATCCACCAGTTTCTCAGACCACAAAGGTATGAAACTAGAAATAAATTACGCAAAGAAAATGAAAAACCCCACAAACACATGGAGGCTTCACAACATGCTCCTAAATAACCAATGGATCAATGACCAAATAAAAACAGAGATCAAGCAACATATGGAGACAAATGACAACAATAATTCAACACCACAAAATCTGTGGGACGCAGCGAAGGCCCTGCTAATAGGAAAGTATACTGTAATACAGGCCTACCTCAGTAAAGAACAATCCCATATGAGCAGTCTAAACTTACAATTAACGAAACTAGAAAAAGAAGAACAAATGAGACCCTAAGTCAGTAGAAGGAGGGACATAGTAAAGATTAGAGGAGAAATAAATAAAATCGAGAAGAATAAAACAATAGAAAGGATCAATGAAAGCAAGAGCTGGTTCTTCGAGAAAATAAACAAAATAGATAAACCCCTAGCCAGAATTATCAAGAAAAAAAGAGTCTACTCACATAAACAGAATCAGAAATGAGAAAGGAAAATCACTACAGACACCATAGAAATACAAAGAATTATTAGAGAATACTATGAAAAATTATGTGCTAACAAACTGGATAACCTAGAAGAAATGGACAACTTTCTAGAAAAATACAACCTTCCAAGGCTGACACAGAAAGAAACAGAAAATCTCAACAGACCAATTATCAGCAATGAAATTGAACTGGTAATCAAAAACCTACCTAAGAACAAAACGCCTGGCCAGATGCCTTCACTGTTGAATTTTATCAAACATTTAGTGAAGACCTAATACCCATCCTCCTTAAAGTTTTCCAAGGAGTACAAGAAGAGGGAATACTTCCAAACTCATTCTATGAGGCCAGCATCACTCTAATACCAAAACCACACAAAGACACCACCAAAAAAATTACAGATCAATATCCCTGATGCAAAAATACTCAACAAAATATTAGCAAACCGAATTCAAAAATACATCAAAAGGATCATCTATCATGATAAAGTAGGATTTATTCCAGGGATGCAAGGATGGTACAACATTTCCGGAATCATCATTGTCCACCACATCAACAAAAAGAAATACAAAAACCACATCATCATCTCCATAGATGCTGAAAAAGCATTTGACAAAATTCAACATCCATTCATGTTAAAAACTCTCAACAAAATGGGTATAGAGGGAAAGTACCTCAACATCATAAAGGCCATATATGACAAACTCACAGCCAACATTATATAACAGCGAGAAGCTGAAAGCTTTTCCTTTAAGATTGGGAACAAGACAAGGATGCCCACTCTCCCCACTTCTATTCAACATAGTACTGGAGGTCCTAGCCACAGCAATCAGACAACACAAAGAAATAAAAGGCATCCAGATTGGCAAGGAAGAAGTTAAACTGTCCCTGTTTGCAGATGACATGATATTGTACATTAAAAACCCTAAAGAATCCACTCCCAAACTACTAGCTCTAATATCTGAATTCAGCAAAGTTGCAGGATACAAAATCAATACACAGAAATCTGTGACATTCCTATACACTAACAATGACCTAGCAGAAAGAGAAATCAGGAAAACAATTCTATTCACAGTTGCATCAAAAAAAAAAAAAAAACCTAGGAATAAACCTAACCAAGGAAGGGAAAGACTTATACTCTGAAAACTACAAGACACTTATGAGAGAAATTAAAGAAGATACCAATAAAAGGAAACACATCCCATGCTCATGGATAGGAAGAATTAATATTGTCAAAATGGCCAGGCTGCCTAAAATAATCTACAGATTCAATGCAATTCCTATCAAAATACCAACAGCATTCTTCAACAAACTAGAGAAAATCGTTCTAAAATTCATATGGAAACACAAAAGACCCCGAATAGCCAAAGCAATCCTGAGAAGGAAGAATAAAGCTGGGACGATTATGCTCTGCTACCTCAAGCTCTACTACAAAGCCACAGTAATCAAGACAATTTGGTACTGGCACAAGAACAGACCCAGAGACCAATGGAACAGACTAGAGAGCTCTGATATAAACCCAAACATATAGTTAAAAATGATAAAGGAGCCATGGACATACAATGGGGAAATGACAGTCTCTTCCACAGCTGGTGTTGGCAAAACTAGACAGCTACATGCAAGAGAATGAAACTGGATTATTGTTTAACCCCACACACAAAAGTAAACTCAAAATGGATCATAGACCTGAATGTAAGTCATGAAACCATAAAACTCTTAGAAGACAGTGTAGGCAAAAATCTCCTGAGTATAAGCATGAGCAACTTCTTCCTGAACGCATCTCCTCGAGCAAGGGAAACAAAAGCAAAAATGAACTCATGGGACTACATCAAACTAAAAAGTTTCTGTACGGGAAAGGACACCATCAACAGAACAAAAAGGCATCCTACAGTATGGGAGAATATATTTTTAAATGACATATCCGACAAGGGGTTAACATCTAAAATATATAAAGAACTTAAATGCCTCAACACCCAGAAAACAAATAACCCGATTAAAAAATGGGCAGAGGATATGAAGAGACAGTTCTCCAAAGAAGAAATTCAAATGGCCAACAGACACATGAAAAGATGCTCCACATCACTAATCATCAGGGAAATGCAAATTAAAACCACAATGAGATATCACCTCCCACCAGTAAGGAGGCCAGCATCCAAAATACTAAGAACAACAAATGCTGGCAAAGATGCGGAGAAAGGGGAACCCTCCTTCACTGCTGGTGGGAATGTAAGCTAGTTCAACCATTGTGGAAAGCAATACGGAGGTTCCTCAAAAAACTAAAAATAGAAATACCATTTGACCTGGGAATCCCACTCCTAGGAATTTACCCAAAGAATACAAGTTCTCAGATTCAAAAAGACATATGCACCCCTATGTTTATTGCAGCACTTTTTACAATAGCCAAGATATGGAAGCAACCTAAGTGTCCATCAGTAGATGAATGGATAAAGAAGATGTGGTACATATACACAATGGAATACTATTCAGCCATAAGAAAGAAACAAATCCTACCATTTGCAACAACATGGATGGAGCTGGAGGATATTATGCTCAGTGAAATAAGCCAGGTGGAGAAAGACAAGTGCCAAATGATTTCCCTCATTTGTGGAGTACAACGACAAAGCAAAACTGAAGGAACAAAATAGCAGCAGACTCCAAGAAGGAACTAGTGGTTACCAAAGGGGAGGGGTGTGGGAGGGCGGGTGTGGAGGGAGGGAGAAGGTGATTGAGGGGTATTATGTTTAGTACACATGGTGTGGGGGGGTCACCGGGAAAACAGTGTAGCACAGAGAAGGCAAATAGTGAATCTGTGGCATTTTACTACACTGATGGACAGTGACTGCCTTGGGGTATGGGTGGGGACTTGATAATATGGGTAAATGTAGTAACACATTGTTTTTTCATGTGAAACCTTCATAAGAGTGTATATCAATAACACCTTAATAAAAAATAAAAAAAAAAAGAAGTCACAACCACCTGCCTAGTAACCTAGTGCTTTGGAGATTAGTTTGAATGTTTTAGATGAAAAGAGTAATCTGGATTCCTTCGCCTCTCGGCTCATCTACTGCACTTCGGGTTTCATCGTGTCTAATTTGGAGCCGACCATTAACATTTTTTCTCTACCTTTCATTGCTCCTCCCCACACCCTAATTCTTTATTGATTAAGCCCTGGCCCCCCTGAGGATCTGACTGGAAAACAGAGGGGCCAGAGACTGAGTGTTTGCTTCATCTGGAAAATAACTGCAGGACAAATTTCCCCGCAGGGCTCTGGAATAGACCTTGTCTCTTATAATGTACTAGGACTGCCCTCTGGGTCAGGGTTATCTCCTAGCTGGAGAGCCCATATTAGTTAATTCCCATACTAGTGAGTTTTTTGCATTTGGCAGAAAGGTCCTACTGAAATGCAAATGAGGTTCAGGAAGGAAACCCAAGAGTAGGTAGGGGTTCCAGGGAAAGGAGTTAGTGGCTTAGAGAGAAAGTTCTGAAGCCAGTCTCTGGACTGGCCTTTATCCAACTCTTGCCCATCTCAACTGCCTTTTGAGTTATTACAGGCAATAGGGGATGTTTCTGGCAAAATTTTGAAAGAAGTATTTTTTTCTTCTCCTGTGTCAGATATATTCTTACCCATTAAGTAGCTCTCCTTGCTGGTAGCTGGCTCTCCCAGTTAAGGGTTCTTTCCACTGATATTATGTCTTACCCAGGCCATCCTAGTCAGCTTGGCACCATCTAAATTCAGGCATCTGTTCAAAGAATGAAACTAACCTTTCAAAACCAGAGTGGTAATGATGTCTAAGGGCCTCTTTACTTCTCCAAGTGCCTCTGAGCACCTGCTATGATCTTGCATGTTCCACATACTGGGAAGACACCTGATTCTGTGGCAGACACTGTGGGAAACCCAATACCTGCATTCTTATTCAATCCCACAACAACTGCAGAAGTAGGTTCTATTATTAGCCTCATGTCACATGGGAGCTGTAGCACAGAGAGGTTAAGGGACTTGCCCAGAGAAATGCAGTAGTGACCTGCAGACTCAGGATTTTTTTCATCTATCCTACCCACAGACTGCTTGGAATGGGAAAGGGTGGGGTCTTTTCAAACAATCCAAGCAAAGATGTGATAACCTTTCACCTATTTCTGAATATATCTCTAACAGATAAAAACTTTAAAAGAAAAATCACCAGAGTCCATTATCATGTTTAATAATATTAAGAATAGTCCGTCAGTGTCATCTAATGCCTAGTTCATAATTGTTTTTAATGGCTGTATAAATCAAATGGATAAACCATGATTTATTTAATGAATTCAAACTGATAAGAGATTTAATTTGGTTTTAATCCAGGTGACTAAACAACATTGTTATTAACGTCCTAGTAACTAAACCTTGGAATATTTCTTTGGCATTTTTCTCACAATAAATTCCGAGAGGAAAAAGTGTAATGTTATGCTGATTTTAAAGATTTGTATAATGTAAAAAACTGTGAGACTTTTTCTGAAAGGCTCAATTTGCCAATCCATTATTGGCATTTGAATATCTATTCCTCTGCATCTTCACCAAGATTAGCTTTTATTAGTTATCTTTTGGGGCATTATAATCAGTGAGAAAGGAATTGCATTGTGCTAATGGAAGTCAGGGCACTTTGATACATTTACTAGCCATTTCCACTTCTTTGGTAAATTGCCTACCTACATGTTTGGCCTATTTTGAAAGAGGTGCTCACTGTTTTTGTTTTGTTTGTTTTTGTTCTTAATTGAAGTATAACTGGTATACAATATCCTATTAGTTTTGGGTGTACATCATAGTGATTAAGTATTTTTACACATTATGAAATGCTCCCCATAAATCTAGTTACCGTTGCTCACCTTTTTCTTGAACTGTAAAGGCTCTTTTGTATCAAGATGTGAATCCTTTATTTATAGTATATGTTGCAAATACTTTCCAAGTTTGTTTCTAAAAATTCAGTTTTCTTTTTGTCTTAAGATGTTCACAATTACCAACTTTTATTGCACTGGGGTCATTTTTATAAAGACCTTTCCCAACTCAAGACTCAAGGTGATACAGTCACATATATTTCATTCTAGCTATTTTGGGTAACATTATTATCTTTAATTTATTTGGGACTCATGTGAAGTGTAAAACTAGCATGTGATTTTATTGTTTTATATGTTCTTATCCAACTTTTCCAAGATTTATATATATGTATATTTATGTGTGTGTGTATATATATATATATATATATATATATATACACACACACATACACATATAGGTCAAGATTATATATCTATGTATATGTACACACACCTTCTCATGTTTACTCTTGAGCTTATATTTCCTTTCCCTTCCTTATTACCTAGCTAGTCAACAATAATTACTGAGCTCCGACTATATCCCAAGCATTGTAATTAAGAGCTTCTGAGGGCAAATTTGTGAGCAAAGCAGAAAAAAGGGCTGCTCCATTTGGGGGATCCTACTGCAGAAGGGGAGGGGGTAATAAAAAAGAAATGTAGGTATGCAACGGAAGTTGAGAGCCCTGAAGAAAGAAAGGAAAGCAAAGGAATAAGAGAGGGATAAGGCCAGGTGAAATTACGTTAGGAAAAGTGAAAAGCTTCTCTAAAGAGGCCACATTTGGTCAGGACTGTCGTTAGTTACAGCATTTGTGTTTTATTGATCTTTTAAAAGAATGAGTCCTTGGATTTATTTATCAAGTCTACTGGCTTTCTATTTTCCATTGATTCATTTCTGTTGATATATTTCTTCAGTTCTTATTTTATAGTTTCTAGAAAGGCTTTGGGGCATTCTGGACAGCATGCATAAATACAAGAGCTCAACTCCATCCCCTCAGCCAGGGTGGTGGGGACTCACCCTCTTTTGCTTGGACAGGACGTGTTTTCCTGCAGGGCTCCAGGAAAGAGCGCATTGAAGAGGCTTCAGTCTCCACTCACTCCCTCCCTCAAAGGACTCAGCCCTCAGACTTTCATGAGAAGATTTGTGGGTCATTATTTAAATGGTTACTCTTTACTCTAGAATTTCCTTTTCCCTGGAAAGAAGTGAAAAGATTTTTTCCCCCTGACAGTGTTGAGAGATCCAGCAGTTGGATGATTGTAAGAAAGAAAGGAACATTCTTTGACCCTGAGATTGGTACTTTTATGTGACTGGCACTCACTGAACCAAAGCTTTTGTAGCTTTAATGCAGCCTGAAACAGGAATTTATCTACAAGGAAGTGCTTTTTCATGCTAATTTAAAATTCAGGATTCATACTCCTAAAATGGAACAGAGAAGAAGAACTTGCTGTGAAGTAGCATTAGTTCTATTTGAAGCTAGAAAATTCATTGAAGTTCTTTCTGCTTCCCAGAGTAGGCTAGTCCATTTACCCAATTTGTCTTTCATGCTCACAGAAGACTCATTTGTCCGTTTTACTATTCAGGGTGATTTTTAAATTGCATAGTACCTGTTCAAAAGCTGAGAGTCAGCATGGGGACCATCTATTAGAGATGGGGAGTATCATAAATTCCCAAAATAATGACAGACAGCCCTGAAAATCACCCTCCAGAGAGCCACAATGAGCCCAGATATGGGCAAGTCTAAAGACCAGGAGCACAGGACCGCTGTAGAATAGGGGCCTGAGTTATTTTCGTCAGTGTGCAGAGAGGATGTTTTCTTGTACATTGATAAACTGTTTATCCATTTATATTAGAGTAGATATTAGTTAATTTGGGATGCAGGTGAAAAGCTTTTATTTTATTGTATTATTTTCAGTTATTGCATTATACTTCTTAATTGGTTCGTGTAATGTTTTATCTCAAAGTCTCTTTCAGGAAGAGGAGAGCACGTTGGTGAAGGGGGTGGGTTGGGCCTGGGCAGAGGTCAAATCCCCCACTCCACCTCCAGCCGCTTGGCCTCAGAAGCCAGCCTTCTGTTCCTTGAAGAAGGTCCAGACCCAGATCCGGGACCGTCCTCCAACATCCCTGTCTCTCCAAGCACAGAGGGGACTCGGAGACCCGGCACGCCAAGGAGCTGTCCCCACTGTCTCCGTGTGAGGGCAATAGCCTAAATCTGGGTTTGGGGGGTTAAGATGGGGAGGGGGGCTGAGCTCCTAGGATTCCCAGTCACCCCCGTCCTCCTTCCCAGAGGGCTGCTGTGGTGGGAGGCAGAGGCTGGACGGAGCCTGACATTCAGGTGAAGGGGGCTCTGGCCCCTCACGAGCCCCCTCCCAGGCCTTTTCCCAGACACCTTTGGGCCTCATGCCCAGCTTGTTAAAGAGGCCCGACAGCAGGTCCCTACCTGGCTTATGGCTCTCACCTCCTCCTGCGCCTTCTGTTTCTTCTTCTCCAGCTTGTTTTCTTGATTCTCTGGTGCTCAGGCAGGCAGATGCCCCAGCCGGGAGGGGTCCACAGCGAGGGAAATGACCTGAGGCATAGAGTAAGCAAACATCCGGACCAGGTGGAAGCAGTTTGAGAAAGATGGCATTAAATGGTTCTCATTTTACCCCGTCCTCCATGTTGGGACCTTAAACAGTATGTTTTTTGAAGCCCAAATCCAGAGATAGAGATAGAGATAGAAAGATGAGATAGAGACAGAGATAGAAATAGAGATAAGAGAGATGATAGAGATGGAAAATCCACTCATGATATAAAATTGGGTTTGAGGACATTATGAACGCACTTTCACACCCAGTTAAGTGTGGTGGCTATGAATCATTCTCCTTGGCATATGTAGATAGACATAGAAATGAAAGAAAGAGAGAGTATGAGAGAGATTTCAGAAACGTAGTTTATGGTCATCTCCTACTTGGAGATTCACCACATCCAATTTCATAATAAAGACTGAAAAAAATCCAACACTAAAGAAAGCTATTTCATTTTATTTCACCTAGCATTTCCTATAAATTTTTAAGAAATCAGTATTTAATGAAATACACATTGGAAAACACTGTTCTCTCCCACCTCATCCTGCTGAATAGGAAATGCTCATAGTTTATGACACATTCTTTGACAGTTACCCCATTAACCTATGTCATGAGCTTACCTTGATTCTTAAACTTTAAACCATCAAAGAAAATAATGCTGTTCTGATCAGTTTTTCTATTTTATACTTATCACCTGAAGGTACTACTGTCACAATTCTTAAAATCCTTCCATGTATCTGACACTTCCTCACCTACGTTAGAGGTTTTCTCACGCTGATTTTCTTGTTCTGAGACAAGAACATTTTGGAATTCACAAAAATAAATTTGGTGTGCAGTAATTAAGTCCATTCATAATATGAGACCTGGTTTGAGGAGATTATGAACACACTTGCACACCCAGTTAAATGTGGAGCTCTGAACCCTTCTCCTCGGCGTTATGTAGTCATTTTGATTGATCTCTGGTTCACAAATTTCTGGGGTCGGGAGAGAACTCGAGGCCAACCAGTCCAAATGCTAGCGGAGCGCTGACTGGCTCCCATATCCCTGTGCGGCCAGGTGTTTCCCACCTGCAGGCTCAGTTTTGCTCGGAGTGGATCCCAGCCCTGGCTGCACGTGCAAACTGTTTGAGAAACCAGGACAGGAAAAGCCTGTGTGCCACGGTTAAAGCAGAACACCGGGGAGGTGGCGAGGGAACACTACGTTTTTATTTTTTGAAGTTTCCTTGCTGAATTTTAACATTCAGGTCATTTTTCAATGCAGAACACCATTGAGCTGGAGGATCAATGTAATATATCATCAGAGGAGATGAACGGCCTCTAAAGTGCAGCGTTTTGTGGAACCCAACATCCAGGCAACTTGCTTTTGTTTTTAAGGTTATCAAGTCCAGCTTCTAGTACTCTCTCTTCTGCCTTATTTCTTTGCATTCTCATGGTTCGCACACTGCTTGTACATTTTAGATAATTATGTAAGATTTTGAACCAATTCATGATTTAATAGTATATTCTTCTTCTTATATGAAGAAACTACAGAATAACTGAAATTGCTATTGGAATTGGAGACAGGAAATACAGTTTCTAGTCCTGTCTTGCCACTAACTAGTTCTAAGTTCCTTGAAAATCCATTAACCTCGGTTCTGTGCTGCAGAGTCTTCCTCTATTAAACAGGAATAATACAATCTGCTGGGGGGGAAGAATTTTCCTCTACCCTTCAGGGTTCTTCCAGCTGGTCTAAGAATCAAATCAACATGATACAGATTAACAGGGGAAAAACACATAGTTTTGTTTTGTGTGTATAGAGGCCCAATAATAAAACTGAGACCCAAAGAAATGAACAAGGCAGGTAGTTTTCATATGATTTAGGTAAAGAGACAATAAATCTGAGAGGAATTGACAGGACAAAGAAAACATGCTCGGGAGCTTAAATAGTAAGGAATTCTAAGCAGCATTTGTGCTGTGTTAGTAAATTGGCAAAAACGTAAGAAGATTTGTTTATGTAGGCCTCTAGGCTCAAATTCCCTGTTTCTGGAGATAAGGATGTCTCTTTACCTCCAGGCGCAGGAAGAGTATCTTGCACATGGGAGATTTATTTCCTGGTTTCAGGGACATAATAGAGGAGGGTCAGAGTCACCCTCTTGCACAGCCTATTTCTCTAGTCATTTTAATTAATATGCCAAAGTAGGGGCAAAGTTTCGGGGCAGCCTTCCCTTGGTCCCTGTAAGTTCACTCACCAGACTTGAATATCTGTGTTGAAAAAGCTATGAATTCTGTACATATGGGAAAGAATTTTGGTGGCTTTGCACTTGCTCCCTCTGTATGCCTTTGGCTTTTGTGAACTGGAAGCTATCATGGCATCAAAAGCCAAGGCCAGGAAGACAGTGATTTGGCCCCAGGTTGGTACTACAAATATGACCTCTAGGCAAAGTTGGGAAGAACACTTGGTCACCTCTGCTTTAATTCCTCTCATGGATTGCATTCTTTTGTATGACCCTGTTTTGGAATAAAGCAATCAACAATTTACCTGGAAGAAGTTTTCAGGGACCCAGTGGGTTATGTTTATTTTATGGAGAACACAATAGTCAATCTAAAAAAACGAATCCTTAATGGTGAAATTTCAGCCATTGACAAGAAGCCTGGGGACATCTTATTAATCCCTTTGCCTAGATTTGCTGTTGGAAGATACAGTGATCCAAGCTGTTTCTTACTACCAGCACTTCTGACACTAAGCATGTGGATTTTTTTTCTTCCGCACACCAACCAGCTCTCCAACTTTCCAGACACCAGCTGAGTGTCCCCCAATTCAATTCCATTTTGATGCTAACTAGCGGAAATGAGCAGGCCCCAGATGTTAGGACTCAGACCCGCAGGACGGCACTCACTTCAGATGCCAACTGCAAGTCCGGGCCGTCGGTGCTTCTGACTGGCCACCTTTGGTGGGGGTTCCCATGACTCCCTCGTCAGGTTCAATAATTTGCCAGAATGGCTTACAAGACTCAGGAAAATGCTGTACCAGTTTATTATAAAGGATATAACTCAGGAAAGCTAAACGGAAGGGATGCATAGGGCATGGTACAGAGGAAGGTAAAGAGCCCCCATGCCTTCTCTGGGAGTGCCACCCTCCAGGGACCAACCCAGAAGTTCTCTGAGCCCTGTTGTTTGGGGTTTAATGGAGGCTTCATTCCATAAATTGTTGATTAAATCTTTGGCCATTGTTGATTACTTCAATCTCCAGCTCATCTCCCCTCCCCAGAGGTCAAAAAGTTCGAACCCTCTTATCATGTAGCTGATTTCCCTAGTAAGCACCCCCCCTTCAGGTCACCCTTGAGTGATACTCCAAGACAGTCACGTCGTTAGCATAGACTCAGGTACTGAAAAGGGTTTATAAAAAGCAAAAGATGTTCTCACCTCTCTCATTCTGGAAATATCAGGGGTTTTAGAAGCTCTGTGTCAGGACCCAGGACAAGACCAAAATACATATACAGTAATATTGATGTGTTTCTCAGCCATCTCATAGATATCAAAATGGGCTGCCATTTTTATTGGTTTTCTGTCTTTTTTGACTGTGTCACCAGTGAAATTTTCAAGCGTTGTGCCCCAACTCCATTTTTTCCATCTGTCTTTTCATTGTGTGGTTTTGCACAGCACAGGGACTTTTTTGCAATGCAAGTACTACATTACAGCAGAACTGACTGTATTCAGAATGGCACCTGCTACAAGATCAACCTTTCAATAAATCGTAGCTGTGATTATGCTACACAGATAGAAGGCTTGGAGGAAAGAAACATCCGCACACACTTGGGGGAACTGAAGGATCTTCCCTCGTCTTGTGAGAGGCAGGCAGGGAGGAGTGAAGAAGATGAAGAGGAGGATAGAAACAAGATGTGCCTGCTAAAATCTGCTGAGAGATCTGACCTTTATTCTAAAAATAATGGAAGATCATTGAAAGGTTTTGAGAAGGGGATTGTTAAAAAAAATTCAACCAAGTAAATTTGAAGATCCAATTGGCTTTATTAAGCGATTAATGAATTGGGCAGCTTCTGCTGTAGCCAGTAGAGAGATGCTCTGAGGGCTACAGAAAAGGAGAGGTTTGTCCCATAGGACAAGAAAGTCATAAACAGAAAAAAGGATTATTTCAGGTGAGGTCACCTTCATCTGGGGGCAAGAGGGTCTTATTAGGTGAATTCCTTTGGGGTTTGGAGAGGACGCAGGTAACATTATTGTTAGATAATAGGTGCCCCCTGGAAAATTCCTGACTTGACTCCATTTCTGGGGGAGGTTGAAACCACAATTAGGTTAGGAATTAAGCCCCACCTTGGTGACTTGGCTTGTTGGGCCCATGCCTTTCTTTTTAACAGGATTCAGATGGTCAAATTTTCACTTTAGAAAGATCACTTTGGTTCTAAGTGAACAATGGGTTGGGGAGAGACAAGTCTAGAGGCAGGCCAACTAGTTTTCAGGAGGACTTTGCACACATATGGACAAGAAATAATGTTGAATAGAGTGAGGGAGTTAACGCGCAAAACAATTAGAACCTAGCTGGTGGAAGGAACAGGCTTTGGTGGGATGGTGGGAGGCAAGGGAGAGCAAGAGTCCAGGATGACTTCAGGGCTCTGAATGGGGCAGCAAAAGAAAGGTGATGCTATTTCCTAAGAAAATGAACTCTAAAGGGAAAACTAGATTTGGGAGGGAAGATGAGTTTTGAGTTCGTTGGGCTTTAATTATAGAATTATCATGGGACCAAGAATCATGGAGGATGGAAAGGCCTAGACCCAGAAGTTCCTCCGGGCTCAAACGGGACAGTGAATTTCTGTTGGAATGAAAACCCAGTGATATTTTAATCCAAATATAGTTGGCAAAATATGACTTTATGCTTCTAAGAAGAAAATGTCTGGTGGAATCTGAAGCAAGATTCTGGAATCCAGGATCTTTTATAAGCAAGAGTGTTTGGTTTTATTTTAGTCCATCCAGAATATGCTGTGAAAAGTTTTGATGAGATAAGTGTAAATGAATCTGAAACTGATGTAAATGTTTACACAGTCACTTAAAAATGAAAGAGAGTTTAGGACAAAGTGCGTTCTGAATTTCTCTGCACTTAAAACATTTTTACAGAGGGTATGAAATGTGCAGAGAGCCAAAGCGAGGCCCATCCATCCCTAATTATAACTGAGTAACAGTAACAGAAACTGAAAGACATAACCCAACCTACTTCCTTGAATGGCAATAAAACTCCAAGGAAAACACCTATTGTTCTTCTCTCTGCCTTAGTGGCATGAAACTCTAACAGGATCAAAAAATGCAGCAATTTCATTTCTTTATAAAAGCATTACTGATATATAAGTTTATTTCTAACTGGGATAAATTTCTGGAATAAACTGTAGACTCTGACTCCACTTAACTTCAGTTTTTAACGAAGCTTAGCAAATAAGGGAGTGAAGAACAGCATTGCTATAATTATGGTGTCTGAATGTGTATGGTTCCAGATAGAACATGTCATTATATGGTGTGCCAAGCTGAAATAAACACTGGGCTTTCTGAACACAAGACTTACAAAACAACGAATTACAATCTACCTTTGTTCTGCTTGTGGTGTTTGTCTTACTATATGTCAACTGACTTCTTGTGTTATGTAAAGGTCTTTGAAAAAAATTCACCTTTGTCACATCTGAAAAAATACAGTAGCTAAATACAGGTGTATTTCAGCTAACTGCATTTAATTTGTGCTTGTGAGCGCATGACATGAAAGTGGAGATTTAAATTTCTTAAAAATAATGACTGGTGAACTAATAGAGACCAGAGATTTAAAATTTTCTGAATAATTTTCTGCCCTTGGAACTTGTTCTTATTGGCGGATTTTAAGTAAAGAAAAAAAACCTACTCTCAATGTAACTTTAAGTGGTGAAAAGGAAGCATTAGTGGGTAAAGGAAGTGATGGACTGCAAACTTGCAAAGACTTTAGCTGGGCAGAATAAACGGGAGAACTGGCAGCAGAGCGTGAGCGGAGGTGGGAACCATGAGCAACAGCTACGCACCGAGCAGCAGAGAGTGGATGCAGCCACGTGCGAGGGGGACATAAGGAGGGCTGTCTCGTGAAAGCTTTCCTATATTTGATGGTAGGAGCCCCACTATTCATCAACAGTTAGAGGTCCAGCCTAGGGATGAGAAATTATTATCCTATCTTCCCTAATGGTGGAGAGGACTCAAGCAATTATGCTTGCCTGTGTGTGTGTGTGTGTGTGTGTGTGTGTGTGTGTGTGTGTGTGTGTTTGTATAAGGATGGGGCCAGGGTGCTGTTAGGGAAGGGTGTAAGAAGTGACTAAATTCAAATGCACAGGATATGCAGTAAAAACAGTATATGAGGAGCAGTGATGTGTGCTCTGGGATGTGACCCCTTGTGTCTTGCCTAAAGAGGACGGTATAGTGTACAGTGATTAAGAACCTGGGGTCTGTAATATGATTTCACTTCCCTGTGAAATCTGTAAAAACAAAACAAACAAATAAACAAAACAGAAACAGACTCATAAGCACAGAGAACAGACTGGTGGCTGCCATGGGTGGGTGGGGGGGTGTGTGTGTGACATAGGGGAAGGGGAGAAAAATAATTAGTGAGAACGTTGGCTATCTTGGTATCAATGATGGCTGACTCAGTATAATCACATGTCCACATTCATAGAGCCGCACACTAACATTTGTGCATTTTATTGCATGTTCCTCAATTAAAAAATAAATAAATAAACCTAAGGTCACAGGACAAAAAGAGGACTTGGGCCTGTAGTCATGCCTCTTAGGGCAAAATCCGGCCTCTTGTTTTGTGACCTTGGGCAAATCGTCTTGTCTCGTAAACCTCAGTCTCCTCACCTGTAAAGTGGGAATTTTAACAGTGCCCATCTCATCAGACCATATGGAGAATTCAGTGACACTCTGGGAAAAACACTCGGCACAGAGCTTGCCATGTAGGAAAGCTTTATCAATGTTAGTTACCAGAATGGCATTTTTGGTTAGTGTCATATTTTTTTTCTGCTTTTGTCATCATCTTCTTCACCCTGCTTTCTTTCGGTGACTTTGTTGCTTTTATCTTACTTTAAAAATGTTTCCTTGATGAAAAGTAAGAGCACTTAAAGCTGTACATTTTTATCCAAGAACTATTTTGTGGCTATATCCATAAGATTTGATGCTATGATTGCCTTCTCTTCATGTAGTCTGTAACTACAGGTTTTATTTCCCCTTCATGTTTGTTTAAAATGTTTAAAAAAAGACACAGGCCCAATGTGGGGTTCCTTCTGCTAGGCCAAGTCAAACCAGAGCTTTATACCTAACCTAACAGCAGTCTCAGCCTCCTGCAGAAATGTATCAGTCAGGAATGGCCTGGTCAACATTGATAAGATAATGTCACATAAGCTTTCTCCATCCCCAAAGGAAGCAGAGGTAGACCCCTAGTGAGACCCTTATCCTTGCCTCCTCTCACACACAGATAGTATCAGAATGTGTATGGCATGACCTTTTCAGACACTAACTAGATGTATCCATGCCACACTGCTTGATGTATTGATAAATGTAAGCTCTTTTCTGCACGTATCCCCTGCTACAGAAAAAAGTTTTTAAACGGTCTCCAAACGTAGGAGCTTTGGAGCAGTTCACCAAAAGCCCTCCTGGGTTATTCTCTGGCCATGAGCCTCAGTAAGACTATGAGTAAAAGGTCTATCCTTCTTAAACATAACAGTGGTGTGCATTTCAGTCGACAAGGATAATTTATTTTTATTTATTTATTTTGTGCATGTTCCTGTGTTCCAGGGAATGTGGTTTGTACAAGTTCTCGTTTGAGGAATTGATGGAGGTTGTGACTTTGTGTATAATAATAAAAGTTAATAAAAATGGTGTATAATTCATGAAAAAGTTATTGTTTAGAGTTGTTTTGAGAAGTTCTTTATATACAGGTTTTATTTAATTCTCACAAGAATCCTATGACGTAGGTATGATTATTATCCTAATTATACAGATGAGGACACTAATGTTCAGAGAGGTTGAATAACTTACCCAAGATTTCACAGCCATAAGGGCCAGTCATTAAGTCCAAGTAAAGAGCCAAACTAAGGACCACGCACATAGGCAATGAGCCGGGCACTGTGCCCTAGAAGCTGATGTTAGTTTGCTGTCATCACACGCTACACACTGGGGGTATTAAACAACAGAAATACATTCTCTCAGTTTAGGAGGTTAGAAGTCTAGGATCCAGGTATTTTTAGGGGTTTGTGGTAATCGCTGGCATTCCTTGACCTGTCAAAGCATCACCCTGCCTCTGCCTTCCTCTTCACATGGCGTTCTCCCGGAGTGTGTCCCTGCGTCCTAATTTGACCTTCTTATCAGGATGCCAATCAAACTGGATTAAGGTCCACTCTAATGATCTCATCTTAACCTATTACATCTGCAATGACCGTGTTTCCAAATTAGGTCACTTTCAGGGGGACTAGGAGGTCAGACTTCAAAATATGAATTTAGGAGGGTAGAATTCAACCCATAATAGGTGCTAAGTATCCATAAGAATAATAGGATTCCAGATAATTCAGGTTTCCAAGCAGAGCTTCTTAAGTGACTACTAACCTGTAAAGTAGTACTGCTCTGACAGAATATGCAGAGTTTTGAGGGGACATTAAAGAACAAACATAAAACTCCTTTCCAGTGTTGAGCTGACTCTTCTGTTCCTTTCTTTGCGACATGCATAGGTGGGTCATTGGATGTGACTGTGTGCGGTGCCGCCATCGCCAAGAGGAGCCAGGGGTTTGCACCGGCTCTGGGCAGCAGCATCAGCTACAAGTCCGAAACTAAGTGAGGCACAGAGCTACTTGTTAATAACAAGTTTTAAATTCTATAAAATGAATGTACACATATCAATAGTACTCTTAAAAAACCATCTGGTTGTAAAATATCATGTTTAAAAATGAAGGCAACGATATTGTACATAAAAAGCCCCAAAGAATCTACTCCCAAACTACTAGATCTAATATCTGAATTCAGCAAAGTTGCGGGATACAAAATTAATGCGCAGAAATCTATGGCATTCCTGTACACTAACCATGACCTAGCAGAGAGAGAAATCAGGAAAACAATTCCATTCAAACTTGCATCAAAAAGAATAAAATACCTGGAAGTAAACCTGACCAAGGAAGGGAAAGACCTATACTCTGAAAACTACAAGACACTCATGAGAGAAATTAAAGAAGATACCAATAAATGGAAACACATCCCGTGTTCATGGATAGGAAGAATTAATACTGTCAAAATGGCCAGGCTGCCTAAAGCAATCTACAGATTCAATGCAATTCCTATCAAAATACCAACAGCATTCTTCAACAAACTAGAGAAAATCATTCTAAAATTCATATGGAAACACAAAAGACCCCGAATAGCCAAAGCAATCCTAAGAAGGAAGAATAAAGCTGGGACGATTATGCTCCGCTACTTCAAGCTCTACTACAAAGCCACAGTACTCAAGACAATTTGGTACTGGCACAAGAACAGACCCAGAGACCAATGGAACAGACTAGAGAGCTCTGATATAAACTCAACCATATAGTTAAAAATGATAAAGGAGCCATGGACATACAATGGGGAAATGACAGCCTCTTCCACAGCTGGTGTTGGCAACACTGGACAGTTACATGCAAGAGAATGAAACTGGATTATTGTTTAACCCCATACACAAAAGTAAACTCAAAATGGATCAAAGACCTGAATGTAAGTCATGAAACCATAAAACTCTTAGAAGACAACATAGGCAAAAATCTCCTGAATATAAGCACGAACGACTTCTTCCTGAACGCATCTCCTCGAGCAAGGGAAACAAAAGCAAAAATGAACTCATGGGACTACATCAAACTAAAGTTTCTGTACGGCAAAGGACACCATCAACAGAACAAAAAGGCATCCAACAGTATGGGAGAATATATTTGTAAATGACATATCCGACAAGGGGTTAACATTCAAAATATATAAAGAACTTACACACCTCTACACCCAAAAAGCAAATAACCCGATTAAAAAATGGGCAGAGGATATGAAGAGACAGTTCTCCAAAGAAGAAATTCAGATGACCAACAGACACATGAAAAGATGCTCCACATCACTAATCATCAGGGAAATGC
The DNA here is from genome assembly GCA_032199065.1 of Smutsia gigantea. Classification (NCBI taxonomy): domain Eukaryota; kingdom Metazoa; phylum Chordata; class Mammalia; order Pholidota; family Manidae; genus Smutsia; species Smutsia gigantea. The sequence goes on along the minus strand of JAVSCE010007457.1, from coordinate 119,840 downwards.
AAATTAAAACCACAATGAGATATCACCTCACACCAGTAAGGATGGCCAGCATCCAAAATACTAAGAACAACAAATGCTGGTGAGGATGTGGAGAAAGGGGAACCCTCCTTCACTGCTGGTGGGAATGTAAGCTAGTTCAACCATTGTGGAAAGCAATACGGAGGTTCCTCAAAAAACTAAAAATAGAAATACCATTTGACCTGGGAATCCCACTCCTAGGAATTTACCCAAAGAATACAAGTTCTCAGATTCAAAAAGACATATGCACCCCTATGTTTATTACAGCACTATTTACAATAGCCAAGATATTGAAGCAACCTAAGTGTCCATCAGTAGATGAATGGATAAAGAAGAAGTGGTACATATACACAATGGAATACTATTCAGCCATAAGAAGGAAACAAATCCTGCCATTTGCAACAACATGGATGGAGCTGGAGGATATTATGCTCAGTGAAATAAGCCAGGCAGAGAAAGACAAGTGCCAAATGATCTCTCTCATTTTTGGAGTATAACAACGAAGCAAAACTGAAGGAAAAAAATAGTAGCAGACTCAGAGACTCCAAGAAGGAACTAGTGGTTACCAAAGGGGAGGGGTGTGGGAAAGCAGGTGGGGAGGGTGGGAGAAGGGGATTGTGGGGTATTATGTTTAGTACACATGGTGTGGGGAATCACGGGGAAAACAGTGTAGCACAGAGAAGGCAAACAGTGAATCTGTGTCATCTTACTACACTGATGGACAGTGACTGAATTGGGGTATGAGTGGGGACTTGATAATATGGGTAAATGTAGTAACCACATTGTTTTTTCATGTGAAACCTTCATAAAAGTGTATATCAATAACACTTTAATAAAAAACAAACAAGAAAATGAAGGCAACATTAACCCAAAGACATGCACATCTATGTTACCCAAAAGGCATGCATTGAAGAGTTCATAATAGCATTGCTCCAAACTCCAAACAACCTGAATCTAATCAGCAGAATAATGGGTAAATGACTATTACATACATAAGGAAGAGCAAAAGAACCCAGACAAAAAAGAGTGTATATTGTGAGATTCTACTCATCTAAGCATCAAAGCAGGGATAATTACTTTTTGGATATTAGCAGGATTGTGACTGGAAGGGGCTCTTCTGGGAACTGGTAATATTCTGGCTTTTGATCTGGTTTCTGACTGCATGAAATGTTTAGTTTGTGAAAAATCAGTAATGTACAACCCTATGACATGGACATTTTTCTTTAAGTGTGTTATACTTCAACAGAAAATTAAAAATAGATACGAATATTAAATCTCTTTTTTGTTTTCATAAAAGTATACGATCACATATTTTTTCTTATTTAAAAATTTTAAAACATAGTAAATCATTTCTGTAAATAGTTCTCTGCAATGCAAATGCTGAGCAAATAATCAGAGGGAAAGAATCAAGCATTTATCCTGGCTTCTCTGTTTGAACTGTATCACTAGGTAAACAAATAGTAAAAGAGGGAAGGCATCTCTTTGTAAAAGGATTTTATGTAATAAATGAAAAAGAAATGATGGAGTTGGAAGATCACTGTTTTGCTACCACCAATGAATGAATGGATGTAGGCATTGAATATCAACCGTTGTTAAGACCGCAAAAAGAGAGGTAACCAGACAGGTGCCTCCTGCTGAAAGCACACAGCATCACACAGTCTTACCAAAGGAGTCTGATCAAGTCTGTGAGGTCAGCTGCCAATTTTCAAGAAATACAGAGGAGAAAGGCACTTCTCTATGAGTATGCAATAAACAGAATCAAGAGTACAGAATATGGTCCAGGGTAAATGCCCTGGATTCCTCAATTCCAGATAAATTAGAAAGAAAGTGATGAGGGAGAAATCTGTAGGTTAATTGAATAAGATACTAATACTTTTTTAATAACAAGGTAAGATTAAACTATTGTTTCTAGGAATGGACATTTTGGTGATCTCCAAAAAGGTCAGTACAGTAGTTGCTTGGAAAAAGAAGTGGTGGCCCATATGTCTTCACCTGAGTGGTGGCTACAAAAGGGCCTTATAATAGTTCATTAGGCTGGACATTTGTTTGGAAGGCCTTGCTGTGTTTGTGGTTTGTTTTATGATAAATTAGTTTTAAAAGACAATAACACTACATATTAAATTATTTAGTTTATTGTTCTTTGAAAATCAGACCTCTGGACTATTTACCTAAATGTATTCTTTTTTGGTAAGTTATTTGTGTATATATAATATACTTTTACTGTTTTCAAAAGAAATTTTTGAATTATACTCTGGTTTATGAGAAAACTTCATGAAAAGCATGCTGATTTTCCTGTTTAGCAGATTGTAACTGACCTAAAATGTCTTCCAGGTGTTAAATGCCACTTAATTCAGCAGTATTTAGAATCTTTTTGTGTATTAATGTTATCATCAATCGCATTGAAAACTTGCAAATCTGAAATTATTCTGGCTGTACTGGAAGGAGGCACTAACTAACCAAACAAAAGAGAGGGCTTTGAATAGTACCTTTTGTGAAAGTTTGTGCTTTATGCTTCAGAGCAGCTGAAGGCATTCCATATCCAATACCATTAGATTTCTAGAGAATTCCCTGAACATGTTATGATTTGTCAAAGGTTTTGATTTAAAAAATCTAATTTCAGTCTTCATTCTGGACCTCACCTATATTAAAAAATTTTTTTTTATTTTTTATTGATATATGTAACTCCATACTACAAAATTCACCCCTTTAAAGTGTACAACTTAGTGGCTATTAGTATACACACAAAGTTGTGAAAGCATCATTACTACCTTACGCAGAGCATTTTTATCACCCCAAAGAAAAACCTTGCAACCATTAGCAGTCACTCCCCATTCCTCCCTTCTTTCAGCTTCTGGCAAACACTAATCTACCTTCTGTCTCTGTGGATTTGCTTATTTTGAGCATTCCATAAATGGAATAAGATATAATAAGGCCACTTGCCTCTGGCTTCTTTCACTTCACATGTTTTCATGGCACATCCATGTTGTTACATGTATCAGTACTTCATTTCTTTTTACAGCTGAATAACTTTCCATTTTATTTATCCATTCATCTACTGAATGACAGTCAGACTGCTTCTGCTTTTTAGCTGTTGTGAATAAGGAATTATGAACATTCATGAACATGTTTATGTGTGGATATCTGCTTTCAGTTCTCTTGGATATATACCTAGGAATTGAATGCTGAATCCTATAGTAACTCTATGTTTAATGTTTTGTGTAACTGTTAAACTGTTTCCACAATAGCTGCACCATTTACATTCCCACCAGCAACGTATGAAGAGTCCAATTTATCCACATCTTTGTCAACACTTGTTGTTGTCCATCTTTTTTAATATAGTCATACATAGTAGATGTGAAGTGATGTCTCGTAGCTACTTTTAAAAATACATTCTGAAATCATGAAGAAAACATTGGACTTAAACTGAACATTAGATCAGTTGGACTTAACATTTATAGAACATTCTATCCAACAGCAGCAAAATTCACATTCTTCCCAAGCTCATATAGAACATACTCCAGGACAGATTATGTATTAGGTCACAAACCAATTCTTAATTTAAGAAGATTGATGTTATATCAGTTATCTTTTCTATCCAAAATGGTATGAAACTAGAAATAAATGACAAGAGAGAACTACAAAATTCACAAAAACATGGAAACAAAACAACTTGCTACTGAACAACCGATGGGTCAAAGTAGAAGCCAAAAGAGAAATAAAAAAATATCTTTGAGACAAATGAAAGTAGAAATATAACATACCAAAACTTATGGGATGCCACAAAAGCAGGTCTAAAAGGGAAGGTTATAGTGGTAATTACCTGCATTGAGTAAAATAAAGTCTTCAAAAAACAGCCTAAGTTTATACTTCAAGGGAGTAGAAGAGAAAAATGAAAAAAAAAGCCCAAAGTTAGCAAAATGAAGGAAAAATCAAAGATCAGAGCAGAAAGAAAAGAAATCTAAAAGACAATAGAAAAGATCAGTGCAACTAGGAGCTGTTTTTTTTAAAGATAAACAAAATATACAAATTTAGTTAGACTCAAGAAAAAAAGAAAGAAGACTCAAATAAATAAAATTAGAAATGAAAGAGAAGACATTACTACTGACACATCACAAATACAAAGGATCATGAGACTACTATGAACGATAATACACCAAAAAATTGAACAACCTAGAAGAAATGGATAAATTCCTAGAAACATATAACCTGTGGAGACTGAATCATTAACTGAAAACTCTGTACAGATCAATGCTTAGTAAGAAGATTAAATCAGTAATCAAAATGTCTCAACAAAGATGGCTTCACTGGTAAATTCTACTAAACATTTGCAGAAGAATTAGTACCAGTATTTCTTAAATAACTCCAAAAGAATTGAAAAGAAGGGAATACTTCCAAACCCATTTTACAAGACCAGTGTTACCCTGATACCAAACCAGACAAGGACATGATAAGAAAAAAAATCACAAACCAATATCCTCTATAGACATAAGCAAAAATCTTTAACAAAATATCAGCAAACTGAATTTAACATACATTACAATGGGATTTATTCCAGAGATGCAAAAATGGTTCAAATTCTGCAAACCAATCAGTTAACACGACATTAACAGAGTGAAGGATAAAAATCATATGAAAATCTCAACAAATGCAGAAAAAACATTTGTCAAAATTCAGCATCCTTTCATGATAAAATCTCTCAGCAAACTGCATACAGAGATAACATACCACAACCTAATAAAGGCATATATGACAAGCCTACAGTTAACATCTTGTTCAATGGTGAAAAGCTAAAAGCTTTTCCTTTAAGAGCAGGAACAAACAAGGATGCTCACTCTTACCACTTTAAGTCAACATAGTACTAGAAATCCTAGCCAGAACAATTAGGCAAGAAAAATGAAATAAAAAGCATCCAAATCAGAAAGGAAGAGGTAAAATCATCTTCAAATAAAAGGCCTTTATTTGCAGATGATAGATATGATACTGTACATAGAAAATCCTAGACTCCACCAAAAAAACCTGTTAGAACTAATCCACAAATCTAGTAAAGTTGCAGGAAACAAAATCAATACATAAAAATCAGGTGTATGTCTATATACTAACAAAGTAGCAGAAAGAGAAATTAATAAAACAATACCATTTACAAGTGCATCAAAAAGAGTAAAATACTAGGGATAAATTTAATCATGGAGGTGAAAGATCTGTTCACTGAAAACTGTAAGACTGATGAAAAAACTGAAGGAGTGGCAGAACATTCAGAAAAGAGTTGCAGGGCAGATTGGGTAATATGATATCTGTTTGGAAGCAGCTGCTCAAAGTCAGGTGAAAAGAAGGAAGTAAACCCAAATCCTTGTAATTCAAAGTGTCTTCTGGGGACTAACAGAATTGAACACACCTAGAGCATGTAAGAATGCAGACTCTCCAGCCCCACTCCAGACTCATTGAATCCAATTGTATATTTTAACAAGATACTCCAGGTCCTTGTAGGCACATTACAGTATATGATATACTGGTCTAAATAACCAAACAGAAAATACATATGCTTCGCCATGAGTCACAAAGACCCCCTGCTCACCTCATTTGTAATTGTCAAACTTGCTAAAAGACTACATCTTAATTATTCAAACCACTAAAAAGAAATGAAAATTATGTGACATGGTAATTATTGCTACAATGGGAATTGAACATAATATATAAATGTATCAAATCCATATGTTGCACACCTTAAATCTATATAGTGTTATATGTCAAATATATTTCAATGTTTTAAAGTTCCACTAACTTTACTAAAAAAAGAAGTGGGGGCAAACTTGCTTCACCAAGGTGTGATGTGACAGAGTTAGTGAGAATGGGCTCTAAATTATCATACTGCAATTAAAGTGGGCACTGCAGCTGCTTACATAGCCCTCCTCCCTAAAATATGGTTCATTAAAATGAGAAATTATCAGAAAATAAGTAATATTATTTTGTGTTATGTATTATATTATATATTATATAATCTGTTGTAATAAAAATATAGAGACTGGGTGGTATACAATCAACAGATATTTATTTCTCACAGTTCTGGAGGCTGGGACGTCCAGGATCAAGGTGCTGGCAGATATGGTGTCTGGTGAGAGCCCCCTTCCTGCTTCATAGATGGCTGTCTTTTTTTTTTTTCCCACTGTCCTCACATGGCAGAAGGACAAGGGCAACCTCTGGTATCTCTTTTGTAAGTGGGCTGATGCAACTCATGAAAGTTCTGCCCCATGACCAAACCACCTCCTAAAGGTCCACCTTCTAACACTGGGGATTAGGTTTCAACACACAAATTTTGGGAGAACACAAACATAGAGTATGGCAGCTCCTATAGGAAGAAACTACTATTAAAAAGGACAGCATGAAATAAAATCAGAAGGCAAACAACAAATGCAAAGCAGAATATAAATTTGGCCTCAAAATAAAAGAAAGTTTTTTTAAAAGCATCCATAAATGGAGAGGAATTAAAGAATCTCGATCTCTTTGTAACGAGTTGGATGGGGAGGTACCACAGGTCAAGAGAGATGTCATAAGCCCACAAAAGGCGATAAAAAAGTCAGCGGGCAGAGTTCAGGAAGACAATGGAAGAGAAAAATAAAATATTATGCAAATCAAAGGAACATTTCAAGGAGCAGGATTGGAATAAGAAAGTGAAGTTCAGAACACAATAAAAGATTAGAATTGCCTAAACTATTTACTCAAGTCTTGATATTGAAGGGAACAGAAAAAATGTAAACAGAAAGACCCATAACTCATCAATATCCTGGTCACATTCTGAACCTCAACAATGAAGAAAGAATCTTCTAAAAATCCAGTGTAAATAAAAGGATAAGTCATGATGAAGACATGGTAAGATCATATTGACCTCAGACTGAGCACAGAAGACACAATGCCAGAATACACTGGGACATCTAAAACGTTAGGAGGGAGAGAAAATATGACCCAAGAATTTTACTCTGAGCTAGTAGATACCTTTTTGGGCATGCAAGAATTTAAGGAATAGAACACACATCATTCCTCCTTTAAAAAAAAATCACAGGAAGGCAAAATCTAAACCAATAAATGAATCAAATTAAGAACTCAGAAATGAGAAAGCTTAGGGAAGAAAGGATGGTTATGTAAATTTAATGCCTTAAATTTAGAATCAAAGATACATTTTTGTGGTAATTATAAATGCCAGACTGCATACTGAATCATAAATGTTGCATACCCTGACAATTTCAAAAAAGAGAATATATTCAAATAAGGAGAAGAGGAAACAGGAGGAGCAGATTCCACAGGGATGCCTCCTCCAAAGCAGTACGTTCCGCCGTGTCCTCCCATTACTGTCCCAATACCAGGATTTATCTTCTTCATTATGTTGAAGTCAGGCTCTATGTGTTTGTTACCTGATTCTTCCCATTGAATGGTTAACTTCTGTGACCTGGGGGACCTTGTCTGTTCTTTTCAGCTTGGTTTCCACAGAGTCCAGAACACAGCGTGGCACATAGTAAGTGCTCAAAAAGATGGCAGAATGAATTGATAAAAACACAACTGAAAAATAGACAGAGGACATTTACAGGTAATTGGTAGAAAAAGAAATCCAAATAGCTTTAGAAAATATGAAAAAGTGTTCAATTACACTCATAAGTAAAGAAATGCAGACTTTAAAATGGCTATACTGTTCTTCACTTGTCAGATTGGCAAAGGGGGAGAACTTTAGGAGTCCACAGTTTTACCCAGGTTATGAGAAAATGGTCACTCTCATAAACTCTTGGTAGGAGGAAATAGTTATTAACTCTTTGGACAGCAATTTGGCAATGATTAAAATATACACACTTTTGATTCAGCAACTTCATTTCTAGGACTATTTAATATTTAGAGCCCTTCCATAGTTCTGTATTTTACATAGAACATACATGTACAAGATAGTTATTGCAGCATTACTCGGGATAACAAAAGACTAGAAACAAAACAAATATTGAAGATTCAAAAATTAAATTTTAATTACCAACATTGAAAAGAGTGCGGGAAAAACACACTCTCAGCTAGTGTTATTGCAATAATAAAAAATAAACGAGAACAAGAGCCGTCAAACACGAGTTATATCTACTCTTTGGTTTAGCAATACCACTTCAAGAAATGTATTTTATAGAATACTTGCATAAAAATATCTAAAAGCATGTTCGTTATAGCAGTGTAATGGAGAAAAAAATTGGTAGCAAACTAAATCTTATTCATTATATTCATAATGCTTTTTTGTACAGCAGGTTCTAATTTTAATTTAATCAAATTTCTTAATCTTTTCCTTTATAATTTGCTTTTTGTGTCTTGTTTAAGAAATCTTTCCATACTCTGAGATCATAAAAATAGTAAAAGTTTTCTTCTAAGAGTTTTAAAGCTTTTCTTCAAAATTTTAAGTCTTTAAGCCACTTGATGTTTATTCTTGGGCATGATGTAAGGTGAGGTTTTGGTCTCATTCTTTTCCACATGGAATAACAAAGTCCATGCACCAAGTATTAAGTCAAATCCATCCTTTCTTCACTGACTTGTAATTCCATCTCTCATGCGCACCTAGTTGTTATAGATGGATAATTCTTGTTCTCAGTTTTACACTCTGTTCACATATGTTCATTCCTATGCCAATGTTTCTAGTCTTAATGACACCAATGTGAAAGATTATTTCTAGACTGACATTTCTTTTCCCCCAATACTTTTAAGATAATATCATTCCATTGTGTTCTGGCATCTTACTATTGCTGAAGGGAGGCCTATGATCAAGTTCCTTGCCATTCCTTTGCAGTATCATCCTTTTCTCTGGTAATTTCTGGAATGTTCTCCTTATCCTTGATGCTCCTCAATTTCATCACCTACTGTCTAGGTCTGGATTAATCTTTAGAAATCTTTCTTAATATTTAGAGTGCTCCTTTTCTCTGAGAACCTAGTCTTCAATTCAGAAACTCATTCGTTATAATCTCTTAATATATTGCTTTTCTGCCAATGTTTTCTATTCTTTCCTTCTATCCATTTATCAAACATATGTTGGAACCTCTAAATTTATCTTCCATATCTTATATCTGCAGTTTCATATTTTTAACCTCTGCTTCTCTATTTTGTTTTCTGGCTGAATTCTTCAGTGATATGTTCCAGTTCTTGCATTCTATCTTTGATTTCACCCAGCTTAGAGTTTATCCCATCCGTTGACTTTTAAAATTTGATGGCAATATTTTAATTTCAGGATTTCAGTTGGTTCTGTTTCATATCTACTGTTTCCTAATTCATTCTGCCTCATTTTGCATATTGTCTTATTCTTTCTTACGGATGTTATTCTTGCATTTTTTTTCAAGAAACTAAATTTACTTATTTCAAGCCATTCTGAGGTTGCTGCATTATTTAGATTTATCTAAGATGATTTAATCTTCTGCATTTAAAATTTTATTGGCAGATTTTCTTATTGTTATATGTTTTGTATTACTTTCAGTTTGCAAGCTTGTTTTGAGTAACGTTCTGTCTCTATCTCCCTCTCTATGTGCTTTTTTTCTTTCCTTCTTTCTTCATGTATTTGTTTCCATCCGACATCTCAGTAGCTTAGTCTAAAACTATCAGATCTCACACTGGGAAGTGGTTTAGAATCCCTTCCCATAGTGGTATGTGGGTGTTAGAGCTCTTGTCACTAATCCCAGCTTTTCTGATGGAGAGATGGGTCCGTGCCCTACCTTCCTGGGTCTGACTTCACTCACACTCTGGGCCCAAGCAGGGGTGGGCTAGCAACTTCATAATCATCTTTCATGAAGGCAGGAGACCACAGGAGACCCTGGTTTCAATAGGAGCTGGTTCTGCACTGCTGCCTCTGGTGAAGTCTTTTTATGATCTTGACGCTGTAAAGAGGGATTCCAGGCCTCTTCTGTTTTCCTTGGGACTCAAAGGCTGTGATGCCCACAGATTCCTCTCTGACTAGCCCACTTCAGAGCTGTAAGTGGTAAATCTCTGTGTTTGGGATTGTTTTTTAATTTTCTATTTCTTAACAGTATCTTTCCATGCTATAGGTTCAGAATGTGTTTACAATAGAAGTGTCCATAGTGAAAGTTACAATCTTAAGTTAAAATGTTAAGATTTTAACTCTGTGAATACTAAAAGATGTAACATCTACCATTCTATGAATTCAAATATTTTTGTTGAAGCAGAATCCAACAGATTGGAACTTGTTCCATCAGCCAGAAAAGCTCAAAGGGTTTTCCCTCACGATATAATGGTTATGCATTTAAATTTTAAGAAAAATAATCCTTTTACTATATCAAAGGGTTTTTCAAAGGCTAGAACAGTATGCTTTGAATTTATCAATACTGTAGCTCTTAGGAAATCTTTGTTCATCATATAATTTTTAGGTGATAAGGAGTGCTCTCTGAAAACATGAGTAGCTCAAAATAAAGATTATGAACTGTGCTGGGTTAGCAATGCCAGAGAAAACTGAGTACCTTTTGTTACACTCAGCTACTGCATCATTTTTATATTAGGTTTCTTTTAAATATTGAATACAAAAGACCTGTGGGAAGATGAATATAATTATTAAAGAAAAATATAAGAATGCAGTTTCTTCCCATTTTATTATTGTGGTCTTCATGGCCTTTGGTCAATTAGAGTAAGACGTTGTTCCTTACACAGGAATCTAATTTCAGGTCAATTTATTTTCAATATCATTATCACTTTCCAGAACTACTTACATTCTTAGCGCTTTAGTCATGGATGAGCTAACTCTCCAATCTAATACATATATATAACCTGGAGAACTTGGTACAATTTTCAAGTTATCCACAGACCTGAAAATTCCAAGAGTTGGAATAATTTCTACTTTGCCCAAGTTTCAAAACCACACTCTTGAATTAGATGGTAGCAGCTAAAAAAGAATAAACAAAATTTTTAAACAAAAAGAAAACACACCTATTAGTTGGGCAAAAGTGTCATACAAAAATTTCTCCTTTACCTGAGCATTGTGAAAAAAGTTGTAATTTTTAAAGTTTTCAATAAAAAAGTCATAATTTATTGAAGAAAATAAAGCAAGAAAAGAAAGAAAACCCTCTCTTTATAAACTGATGATGAAGATGGTGTTTAGAGGGAGACTAAACTTGACTGAACTTGGCAAACTGAACTTGAATCTTTATTTCTGCTCCCTCCAAAACCAGAAAGCAACAGAAAGGATGTTATATTTGTGACAAAAGGAATAAACCCATACAATGAAAGTAGTGAGGAGACCATTAGGACAAAATTTTGGAAACTAAAGCAGAAGGAGAAATGGTGATTTACTCACTAGACCTGACCAAGTTGAATGCCAAGTTAGCAAAGGAGCAGCAAAGAACCAATCCAACGTCCATCACAGAATCCTCAGATCCTGAGATTTAGAGACACCGGTTTCCTCTGAAGGGTTAATGGTGTCCCCACACAGGAGGAATACTTGAAATTTAAGAAGCATTTAGAACATTCCACACCCCAGCAAAGAAACCAGGATTTGTTCTCTGGAAAAAACAAACAAACAAGTATTTCTGTTTTCATTTGTCTCCATGTATTGTTTGATTTCTTTTTGATCTGTTCATTGATTCATGATTATTTAGAAGCATGTTGTTTAGCCTACACGTTTGTGTTTTTTCCAATGTTTTCTTATAATTCATTTCTAGTTTCCTACCACTGTGGTCTAAAAAGATGCTTGATACAATTTCAGTCTTCTTAAATTTATTGAAACTTGTTTTGTGTCCTAATATGTGATCTGTTCTGGGGAACATTCCATGTGCACTTGAGAAGAATGTATATTCTGCTGCTTTTAAGTAGAGTATTCTGTATATATCTGTTAAGTCCAGGTCTAGTCATTCAACACCACTGTTTATTTATGTTCTATATGAATGATCTATCCATTGTTGTAAGTGGGGCTTTAAAGTCCCCTACTGTTATTGTGTTACTGTTAATTTCTCCCTTTAGGTCTGTTAGTATTTGCTCTATATATTTTGGTGTTCCTATATTGGGTGCTAGATATTTACAATTGTTCTATCCCCTTGTTGGACTGATCCCTTTATAATTATGTAATGTCCTTCTTTGTCTCTTGTTATTTTCTTTGTTTTGAAGTCTATTTTGCCTAATGTAAGTATTGTTATTCCTGCTTTTTTTCTTTATTCTAGTTGTGTGGACCTAGAGGGTATTATGCTAAGTGAAATAAGACATGTACAGAAAGACAAATACCAGACAATATCACTTATATGTGGATTCTAACAAAACAAAACAGAAATAGACTCATGGCAGAGAGAAGAGACTGGTGGCTACCATGGGTGAGGGGTTGGGAATGGTAGATGAAATCGGCGAAGGGGATAAAGAGGCACAAAATCTCAATTATAATATAAGTTAAGTCATAGGATGAAAGTACAGCATAGAGAATATAGTCAGTAATACTGCCATATCTTTCTATGTTGGCAGTAATTACACTTACGGGTGAGCATTTAATGATGTAGATAACTATTGGATCACTGTTGTATATTTTAAACCAATATAATATTGTAAATCAACTATTATTCAATAAAAAATAAAAAGAATAAAAAGGGTTCTTGGAAATCACAAAGAAGAAACATGAAAGCAGAAAAGGAAAACCTCACTAGAGGATTTAGAAATAGATTTAAGGAAATATACCAGAAAGTAGAAGAAAAAGACAGAAATGGAAAACCGAAAAGATGAAATACAAGACCTTTAGAAGATGGATATAATACCAACATCTGAATAATAGGAGTTCCAGAAAGAGAGAATAGATGAAACAGAATGGACCAAGCAAAGAAATAATTCAAGAAAATCTCCTAGAATGGAAGTGTGTCAGTTTCCACACTGAACAAGCCCACTGAGTATTCAGAACATTGGGTAACAATAGGCCCATATTAAGGCATATAGTTGTGAAATATCAGAGCAATGGGGATGAAAGCATGATCCAAAAACAGACAGGAGGAGGGGGAGAATTTCAAACTATACAAGAAATATAAAGAATCATAATGGCATCAGGCTTCCTAAGCACCTATACTAGGAAAAACAGTATGGAGGCAGAGATTTCCTAATTGCAAAGGAAAATGGATTCCTACCCAAAAGTCCATTACCCAGCTAAGCTATTAATGAATTATGATATGTGATGATAGAGACATTTTCAAATACAAAGATCTCAAAACATTTTATCTCCTATATTTCTTTTCTTGGTAAGTTCCTAGAAGAGGTACTCTATTATAAATGATGTAATAAATAAGGAGATAGAAATATGGGTGATTGAACAAAAGGAGGACTCAATAAAATCAGAGGAGAGAATCCCCAGGGTGATGAGAGATCCTGCAGTGACGGCTGTATGGCGATCCTAAAATGCCATTGGTCTTAATAAGGTCATCCTAAAGTAGGGGAAATTGATAGACAGTTTGTTGGGGAGAGTAAGAGAGATTGGGGATTAATTTATAATAAGTACAGAGGGATATATGAAAACAAACAAAAAAAGGAATCGTTATCTCAAAAAAAACTAATCTGTGCAAGAAAGCAAAAGAGATTATAGTGTATAACATGACATACTCTAGTATGTATTGACTCTTTTACATGCCTAGTGATTTAACCAAAGCTATGCTATAAATCTGCTGGGAGGATAGGGGGATGAAAAGTGAAAATATGTGTGGGTTGAAGGTGTAAAGGAGAGCCGAATTATCACGTTCCATAATGAACATTCACTAGATAATGTGTAAGATTGAAAACTAAGACGTGTCAATGAAAGCATGTTATTTAGAAATATTAAGACACATTCCAAAGGAAATAGCTAAAAAAAATTGAGAGCGGTTGCTTCCAGTGATTATGAGATGGTATTTATGTATGTAGAGAGGAGGGAGAAGAGTTTTTGTTTGGTTATTAGAATAAGTTTTGTAGAACTATATGACAGTTTTAACCATGGGGATGCATAATTTATTTAAAAATAAAGAAGAGTATTAGGAAAACAATGTCTGAAAGTATTTGTGATGCTTAATTTTATTATCATCTTGATTGGATCATGGAGTGATCAGATATTTGACTAGACGTTATTTCTGGGTAAGTCTGTAGCAGTGTCGCTTATGAGATGGGCATTTGATTCAGTAGACTGAGTAAAGCAGATTGTCATCACCAGTGTGGGTGGGCATCATTCAATCTGTTGAGGGCCTGAATACAAGAAGGTGGAGAAAGAGAATTTTCTCTTTCTTCCTGTTTGAGCTGGGACATCAGTCTTTAAACAGGTTTATATGTCATTAGCATTCCTGACTCAGGCTTTCAGGCTTGGATTAGAATTTACATCATTGACTATCTTGGGTCCTTAGCTTGTAGGCAGCTTATTATGGGACTTCTCAGCCTCCTTAATTGCATATGTGTATATATTCTTACTAGCTTCATTTCTCTGGAGAAGTCTAATACAATATCATAACAAGACAATGTAATGGATCTTTACTTATGGTAATAGATTTATTAAAAGTTTAACTTAGACTTTATAGTTTTCAGTCAAGAACTTTCAAGATTTTTTTTTTTGTCTAAGAGAAAACAAAATCATGCTTGAGGTATTCAGTAGCATTTTTAAAACCATCCCCAGAAAAGATCACCTCCAATACAGATGTCTTATTTAGGAACATGCTTCCAATAATATGATAAATAATTATTTTCACAAATAATGTCAGTGTTCAGAATTTTCTATGTTGTCACAAGCTCAAAATATTTCCTTTATCTTTTAACATGTATTTATTTTCTCAGCTGAAAGCCAACTTATCTGCATGAAGCAAGGAGGACAGACTCTTCCAAGTTGCCAACTTCACAGATAGGCTGGTAAGTAAAGTTCCTGGTTTGAAGATTCTTCAAATCCTCTTCAGACTTGCCGTTCAGTTCTCTGTGACTTTGAGGTCCCATCAAATACAGATGGCTTTTTGCCCCTATAAAGCTAGAGTCAGACTTTTAGAAGTCTGCTGCTTCTTGTAAGTGAAAGACCATTTATATATGGAAGACTTGGTGCAAAATACAGTGGAGATCAGACTACTCTGCTCTGATACCCAGAGGTGGCTGTGCTCTTGGTCCCACAGCAGAGTTCAGCTGGCCTGGCCGTCGGAAGCAGCCATACATGCCCATGCTGGTGTGCCTGCTTCTCTAGTGGGTTCTTCAGAAAGCAGACCATGATAGCTCGTTGTTTACTCCATATACGTCCCTCATTCCTGAGGGTCAGCAGCAGTGGTACCCGGGATAGCTCTTGAAAGTCCACTGTTTATCAAGGATCTGAGAAAGCTGATGTGGGAATGGGAGCTATTAAGGCTCAGGAAGCCCTCCATGCCCATTCCTCCCAACCGCTCAGCCTGACTCTCCCATCACATTCCCTCTCTTAATATTTCCCCTTCCAGCCCATTTGCCTATTATATATTCATCAATAACAATCATTAGAGGTCCTTCATTTTGTAATCCAATTTTCCATTGATAATTCTTGGATCACTTTTTTTCTCTCTTTCTCTCAAAACTCTGAGGACCTTGTTTCACTGTCCTGGAATAAAGCATTGTTGTTGGTAAGTTATTCAGCCATAATTTGGGTACACATGAGTGCCGAACATTTTTTTTTAATTTAACTAGTTTATTGATGGAGGCAGAAATTTGTCTTTGCTGATTCTTTTCACAGCCAATTACCCTCTCTGTGATCTCACCCAAAACAAGTTTGTCTTTCTTTTTCCCTCAAGCACATGTTGTCATTAGCCTGGAAAGAAGAAATAAAAATGTTGCACTTAAAAATAAAACATGCTTATAATCACTGTGACAGATGATGACATGACTGAAATCAATTATTTCTCCTGCTTGTGGGTGTGGTTAAAAGGCTTGATGCATGAACAACAGTTGTTATGAAATTTTCATGAAACATACACACACACACACACACACACACACACACACATTCTAGCAGCAGTTCATTCTTAATAGACTTACGGCAAGGTATACATAAGTCCACAATGTGGACTTTAGTGATATGATTATAAAATTTTGATAGGAAAGAACTCAGACTTACTTGTTCCACTGTGCTCACTACTGGTCAGCTTTGTATTTCAGAAAATTTGTACCTTTCCTCCCACTAGGGATACTGAAGGGAGGGAGTTATTCTTCCCTCCAGCTCTTGGCAACTTGAGCATACTCATGTGACCTAAGGGTGACAAACAGATATTCTTGAAGGAGCGACACAAAAGCAGAGGGTCAGTAGGGACTATTTCTGATGACTGAAGTTGAGTCATGGACTTAGTGGTGTTGGCACCATCACTGGCCATCCTTACGGCACGAGTTTGGATGGCCTCCTCCCTTCAGTCCTGTCCAAGCCTGGTTCTCTAGCCTTGTTATAGCCAATCCTTTCACATAAATTCCATTTTTAATTAAGGTTCAGATTCAGTTTCAGTTGTTTGTAACCAAGGAATCATGATCAGTTGGGAAGTTTGTAACTTTATGGCTGTCAACCCAACTTCTTTGGGGATATTGGAGGAGTCTTGGAATATCCACGCATGACAAAGATGTGGAAACCTTCCTTCTCCCCTACAGTAGCAAAACCAGATGTCGTACCAAGCATTACGAGGGTTCCATCTGTATGTGTCTGAAGCTATTACTTTCAGTGAAAATGGTTTGGCAAAAAAACTTACCATTTCCAAACATTGACAATCTTTGCAATTTCAAAAGGGGCTCACAAAATAAGATTTTTTTCTTTGAAGGCATTAGCATGTAAATAGCGAACATAAAAAAGGGAATAATTACATAAAAGATGTCTGTAGTTTCACCAAGTTGCATGCTGAAAGGGAATAAGGAGGCTGTCAATTGCTTGATGATTTGCTTCAAAATGTTAAAAGCAATAACAACTATTCCAGAACATGTCATTAGACAAGAAAACCACTTCCGGTTTTTCTTCTATATTTCACAAACCAGCTCGACTATTTCCAACATACGGCTTTCCTTAAGCCTCTGTAATGGAGCGCAGCTTCTTGCGTTTGGCAACTTCATAGGATTCCTCAAGAAAAGGTTTTTGGGAAACAGTAAATTCAAGGGTTAGGAAGGTCCCGTTCTTTTGAGTTGACTTTCCTCTCTACCCCTTCACCCAAAGTACCTTGTTTAGGTGCATTTTGGGCATGGACACCTATGAAGTGCTGTATCAATTTGTTAGACACATGTTTTAAATGACAAAACCTTTGGGCTGAGAAAGCACTATGGCTTTTGCGTTCCATCAGTGCACCACGCCAACGATGCAAAGAAAAGCATGTTCGTGGGAATTGTCATCCTTCTTGTATTTGACATTTCAACCTAAGTTGAGTCTATAAAAATAAAAATATAAAATAATGTTGTTGATTCAATTGATATTTTGAAACTCCAATGGTTTTTGAATTTCTAATTTGTTTAAGAATTTAGGTAATTTTTGTTATCTAGATAAAGTATAGGATTTTTAAGAAATTTATATAACAAGTAAATAAGAGCAGATATTTTATAGTTCATCTAAAATTTGAACATTTTAGTGACTTTTATCCTCATGTTGACATGCATATTAAAGCACTAGTTCAGAATCTGTGTACTTCCTGCAGTTCAGCTACTGACAAGTAAAATTGCTTGTTTTTTTTGTTTTTTGCCTTAATGAAATAGTGGGTTTTACTTCTGAAAAAAAGCTTCATACTTTTCTTGCAAAGATTTTTTTTATATCCATGGTATTTTCATGGAATAATAATATATGAACATGTTAATTAACTAGATGGGAGAATACTTTCACAATATATGTATAATCAAATCATCGTGACGTGCACTTTAAATATTGTACAAAATTTATGTCAATTTTATCTCACTAAAGCCAAATAGTACTAAACTTGTGGACATTAAAATATATTAACTTAAGTAGAAAATGATATATTGAAATACATTAAAATACATTAAAACATATAAAATAAAAAATTATTAATAACAAATCCAATCACTAATGAAATTTAGAAATAGTTATGAGTATAGGGAGTATTTGAAGATATGTGCAACAACTATTATGTGAGATGAAAATATTTATGATTTCTGTGGGTGACCAAGTTCACTGGCCTTCAAGGGAACAAGTCTTAAAGTATTAGTTTGAACTAAGCCGAGAAGTTTTGTATTTGCTAAAATAAAAAGAAAATACACTTTTGGAACTCTTTGAAATAAAGGCTTTTATCCCTGAGCTTGCTTACCTAGCAGACAAACATATTTAATTGCATGAGTGACATGCCTTTTAATTCAAGGTTCAAAACATCATGATTATGGATATAACTGAAAAAAAATTTCAAACTTTCTTGGCCAAGCTGTGAATATGGAAGAAGAGAGTATACATAGCCCAACATCACTGTGAACTTTCAAATACTGAGCAAAGTACTTTTCCAAGTGCTCTTGACATAGAAAATTCTCAACCAATACAGGAGTACAGAAATATGTGAAACCTCTGGAAACACTTTCAAATACTTTGCCACCCTCATGCCCATCTTGATGGCATAAAAGTTAATCATAAATATCCAATTATTTTCTTTCTGATATAAACTGTTTTGAAGATACTGACCTAGCCAAAAGTGAGCTTACTGATCTTAGGACAAAAAGAGCCTATTATAATTCAAGTGATTGAAGCTTTGGAGAATTCAGGTATCTCCTGAGAGAAGTCTATCCTTGCCCTATGAAGTAGGCTCTGAAATTCTAATTCCTTTTGCAACAATGTTTTGCAAATTTAGGTTTTTAACACATAGTTATTTATTTTTTTATGATTATATATTTTTATTAAGGTATCATTGATATATACTCTTATGAAGGTTTCACATGAAAAAACAATGTGGTTACTACATTTACCCATATTATCAAGTCCCCACCCATACCCCAATGCAGTCACTGTCATCAGTAACACATAGTTATTAAAAAGTCAAAATGATCTGTAGTCAACATTACATGCATGTTCTCTTATCAAGACACCCCACAGTGGCATTCTTATTCAAACTTAGCAACAACAGTCTTCCTTTCAGCATGTCTTTTAAAAGTTAAAAATAAGTTAAATAGGCTTACATTTCAAAGACTTTTTTTTGTTTTTTAATGCATTGGCAAAAAGCACATATTACTACAACACACACTTACGTTTAAGTATTTTAATAACTGTGTTTCCATATACTTGGTTTCTTTTGTAATCCTATGTGTTTATTTTCATTTGTTTCAAAATTATTCTGAACCTCAGAAAATTAAATACCAAATTATTGTATGATCCAGCAATTTCACTTCTGGGCATATGTCAAATACCAAGTCAAATGAGTTGAAGGCATGGTCTCAAACAGATATTTGTACCCCCATGTTCGCAGAAGCATTATTGACAATAGCTGAAAGGTGGGAACAACTGAATTGTTCACTGACAGATGAATGCAGAACAAAAGATGGTATATACATACAGTGGAATATCATTGAGTCTTAAAAAAGAAATTCTGATACATGGTACAACATGGATGAAACTTGAGGACATTACGCTGAGTGAAATAAGCCAGTCACAAAAGGACAGATACTGTAGGATTCCACTTATATGAGGTCCCTGGAATAATCAGATTCATAGACATAGAAATGTGTAGAATGGTTGCCTAAATCAAGGAAAGGGGAGAATGAGGAGCTAGTTAATGGGAACAGAGTTTCACTTAGGAAAATACAAAGAGTTCTGTGCGTGGGTTGTGGTGATGGTTGCACGACACTGTGAAAATACTTAATGCCATTTAACTGTACTCTTAAAAATGGTTAAAATGATCCGTTTTATGCTGTGTATATTTTACCACAACAAGAATAACTCTTCTGACAAGGACACATTTTATAAGATTACCAATGTGTTTGTCACCACAAGCATTAAGAACTGGTTCCAGGATGTGTGAACTCACCCCTGCCTCTGGAAACTTGGTGTCTTTTTTGTAGAATGGATTCTGAGCAGCAATTTGCTCTTCTTTTTGTTCACTTCTTCTTTTCTTTCTTTTTGGTTTTTCAGGTATTATTCCATACTATAAAATTCACCAATTTTAATGAATTTTAGACATTATGTATACATTATGTATATTATGAACATATGTGTGTATATATCCGTTATGTATACAATGCATATACAAATGTAAATAATGCCACAACTAAGGTCCAGAACAGTTCATTCACCCTAGAACGTTTCTTGTTTGCATTTAATCCCCTATGCTCACCCAGCCTTAGACATTCACTGATTTGTTTTCTGTCGCTGTAGGTTTTTCACTAGAATGTCACATAAATTGGATCATATGGTCTGTAGTCTTTTGTATGTGACTTCTTTCACTTTATTGTAATGTTTCTGAGATTCTTCCATGTGGTTGCATACATTATTTTATTCATTTTCATTGCTGAGTAGTTTCCCATTGGAGGGATATACTAAAGTTTATTTATCCATTCAGCAGCTGATAGACATTTGGGTTGCCTCCAGTTCAGGTCTATTATAAATAATATCTCTGTGAACATTTATGTTTACATTTTTGCATGAACATATGTTTTTATTTCTCATACTTACGAATGGAAATGCTTGTCATATGGTGAATATATATTTAACTTTATCGAGTACTATCACACAGTTCTCTGAAGTAGCTGCATTATTTTCTGTTTCTACCAGCAATGTATGAGAGTTCCAGTTACACCACATCCTCACCAACCCAGTATTGTCAGTCTTTTTAACTTTAATCATTACATGAATATGCAGTGGTATCTCACTGTGGTTTTAACAAGTGACTGATGATTAATGATGTCGAACATCTTTTCTTGTGCTTATTGGTGATTCCTTAATTTCTCTCAGAAATGTGTCCTCAAATCTGTTGTCCACTTTTTATTAGCTTTTTGTCTTCTATCACTGAGTTGTAAGGGTCTTTTATATATTATAGACATATGTCCTTCATTGAATATATATTTTGCAAAATTTCTTCCAGTCTATGATTTACTTTTTATTACTTAACTATTGCTTTTAAAGAGCAAAAGTTTTTAACCTTGATGAAGCACATTTTATCTTTTTTTCTTTTGCTGTTTGTATTTTTGTATTAATCCCTGTTTGTGAGATCTTTGACTAATCCAATTTCACTAAGATCTCTTGCATTTTATTCTAGATATTCATTAATTTTAGCTTTAACATTTAGATCTATGATTCATTTTGAGTTAACTTCTATGAATGGTATTAGGTAGAGGTCAAAGTTCATTTTTTTCTGTACAAATATAAAATTGCTACAGCAACACTTTGAAAAGACTATCTTTTCTCTTTAACCACCATCACATTTAAGTCCACCATCAGTTGGTCTTAAAAGTGTTGTTCTGTTTTTGGATTGCCTGTTTTGTTTCATTATTCTGTAAGTTTAGCCTTTCTCCAATAGGCCCTGTCTTAATTACTGTAGCTTTCTGGTGCATATTTAAATCAGTATAATCCTTTCAACTTTGTTTCCCTTTAGTTAAATTGTTTTAGCTATTCCAGGTCCTTTGCCTGCCAGTAACAATTCTAAGATAAGTTTGATCAGTTTGTTAATTTCTTTTTTTTTTTCTTAAGTCTGTTAGAATTTTGGTAGGGATTGCACTGAATCTACAGAGGGAGGATTGTCATTTTAACAACAGTCTTTTAATCCACAGCATATCATATATCTCTATTTACTTAGACGATTTTAATTTTCATTTATATTGTTTTGTAGGGTACAAGACTTGTAAGGCCATCATTAAATTTATTTCTAAATATTTTGCTTAGTAAATGGAGACATTTAAAAAATTTCAATTTATAATGTTTATTGCTAATATAAAGACATCCAATTGATTTTTTCTATATTTAACTTACATCCTGCAAACCCATTGCATTCATTTACTAGTTCTATAAGTTGCCTTTTCATTTTGTTAGTTTCTTTTACTGTGTAGAAGGTTTTATATTTGTTTGAACCCTACAAAAGTTCTTCATTCGCTGGAACACTAGCTGCTCACCTGGCCCTTAGAGCCTGTCACCACATGGCATCCTCCTTGTTTCCACCTTTGCTTCTTTTCTGGTTCTCCTACGTTTATTGGGCATTTCAATCCATGCACGATAAACACATTCACAGAATTTTAGAACTAAAATTGACTTGCAGTAATCTTGTCAAATCTCTTGCTTAGTAGAGGAAAAGGCTGAGTCCCAGAGACTCAATGATAGACAGAGTAGACACTCAACTTTTTGTTTACTGAGTAAAATTTCCCCAAATTATACTCCAACATAGTGGAATAGTTGAAATTAACAGCTTCCGAGCATTTATCCAGTGTTCAAATTTCTATGGCATCATAATAATAACTAACACTGATTGAGGGCTTACTCTGTGCCAGACACACCTAGGAACACATTCAGTCTTCACAATTGGCTCTCTGGAGACAGATACTATTATTATCGCCATTTCATAGTTGAAACTGAGGCACAGAAGAGCTTAATTAATTTGGCCATAGGTGCCCAGTTAGTAGGTGGCAGTACAGTGGTTTGAACCCCGGAGCCTGGATGTGTGATCCCTATATAATGCTGTCTGTATATGCTTGGTCATCTTCTGCATCTCCCAAAGCCTCTGCACCTTTATCCATATCATTCCCGCCATTTTGAATGTTCTTTGTCTAACTTTTAGCTCCCTCCTTCCACCCTGCACCATTATTCTTCATGGGCCACATTAATTACTGTCTCCTCATGACATTCCTTTGAATTAATCCCTAAAATATATTATTGCTCTGCTGCCATCCTTCATAACAGTTTGCTTGTCTCTATATGAACTTAGTACATTTTGCCTTGATTTATAATTAATTTTTTCAGTTGTGTTTTCCCCTCTTATTTGATAATGAGTATCTAAAGATAATGGCTGAGACATTCATCTTTGTTTGGTCTAAGTTATATTTATGAAGCCCCTGCTATGTGCCAGGCATTATGCTAGGGGGCCAGAATACAAGGGGAAGACACGATCTCTGCCTTTGAGGCACTTAAAGCCTAGTAAAGGTGACTTCATACTCCTTGTAGTGCCCATAACAATACCTGACATTTATTAGTATCCAACATGGGTTGGTTGAATCTAACTGAAAATTGGTGTCCTCAAAAGAAGAAAAACTGAAGAAGATGCAAATGAGAGCAGATTGTCTTAGGAAACAGTACCCACCACTGGGGCGGAGACACTTACTCCTGGTGAGGCTGTGCGGGAGAGGGGACTACAGCCATCCTGGCCACCGTGTGGCAAGTGCATCTGCAGCCTGCACACCATGTGTGGGACGTCACTGCCAGGCTCGGTGACATCCCAGAGGTCCCTTGTAAAAGGAATCTATGACAAAGGCTTTGAATAGACAAACTTGGGTCAGGGGATTTCCTCAATGCCCAACGCGGGCTGAAGACTCCTATGTCAGAGCATGAAGCCCTCCAGCCGAGGCAGACGGCAGGAGTGGAGTGATGACTGTGTCTTCCCGTCTCACACTCTCTGAGACTCGACCTTGACCTTCAGTGTCATCTCAGGATGCATGATTACGGGGCACAGGCTTTTGAGGTAACTATGAAAGACCAGTTCCATCATACCTACTCAGAAGTCTCCAATCTTTGGTACCCAAGTGTTGGGTGAGGTTGGGGAGATGGGGGAATGAAAAGGGCCCCTCTGTGCCCTATTTGACCTTGCTTGGTATTTTGTTTAAAAAGCCTGGACATTACGAGTCCATAATAGAATCCACCCCACAGAATTTAGGGAGAATATTATATTCCCAATTATTAGATGAAAGCTGTAACATTTTTGTAATGACTGCAGCTTAGCCTAGGATTATTCCAGTCTAGGTCAGGGGACTGTTGAAATTCCTGAAAACTAAAAATGTAAGGTAGGTAATGGTCAATATAGGTCTAAATACCCTACGTGTTTGGGCCTTGGAGTGAGAACTGATGGGAAGCAGGGCCAGGTGGGGAGGAGGGAAGGGGAAGGGGGTGCGTGCTGAGAATTCCCTGTGGTGTAACCCCCTCCTACTTGAGGTTCTCCTAAGGTTTCCTAGAAACCTTATACTAAAGACTAGTCCTCCATCTCTTGGATACGCAATCTCTCCATAACTGAATCCTTCGCATTTCTTAAACATGCTCTTTTGCTAACACGCATCGGATGGGGGCCTGTCTCCATTTCCAGGTCCATGTTGGGTAGCTGATGAAACATTTGGGGATAAGCTCCAGAGAGGGAGGAGGGCTGCCTGCCGCGGGGGAGGAGAGGGGTGGACGAGCGGGCTGTGGAGGGAACCTCTACTTGGTTCTGACAAGATTATTCATGTAATCACACCCGGCAGAGAACACACACTTTGGGTGATGTATTTTTAAAGCCCAATAACCATCACGCACATGAGGGGACGGGGGAGCTGCAAACAACACCTTCAGATGAGCTGATCCATTCTGGCCTCAGTCATCACACCTGAAACTTTTTCTTTTAAGCAACCAGTAACTGGGGACTCTGGATGAGAGAATTATTTGCGTAAAAAGAGGGAGAATGAAATAATTGTTGAGCTCTTAATTTTGAAGGTTTATTGATGGTATTTTTACAAAGACATTGATAAAAATGGTACTTTTCACTCGGTCCTGAATAAATTCCTTTCACCCAATCCTAAATCAGCTCCATCACTAAATCCACAACCCTTGTTGATGTTGACTTTGGGTGTCGGCCTGTGACGGCAGTTTAATACTTTTGGGCTCATTAATTTTCCACTGTCACTCGAAATCCTATTGCTAGCCCTCAGGAGGTATGTGGTGTCTATCTCAGCAACACCCAGAGCTTCTCAAGACATGAGACAACCTGGCAGCTTTTTTTCATTAGCCGCAGGCCCCTGGTTCCCACTCTGCCCATGAGAGATTTCCTGTTCTCTGTTCCACATGTGTTCTGTCTTCTCTTCAGAGACCTGGAACTTCAGAAGCCATTTCTCTAGAAAACTATTCCATAGGCATCCAGCCCTGAATTTCCTACAACCATGTACCTCTAATCACATACCCTGCAGTCATTTCTGTAGGTTTACTACACGTTGAAGAGCAGGAAGAGTCAGGGGAAGTGATCTAGCCCCATAAGACTCTGTGTCTTAGCTCATGTTGCTATACCAAAATACCACAGATGGGGGGCATAGGCAGCAAACATTTATTTCAGATCTGGAGGCTGGGAAGTCCAAGATCAAGGTGCTGGCAGATTCAACATCCGATGAGGGGTCCCTTCCTAGTTTGCAGATGCTGCTTTCTTGCCATGTCCTCACATGGTGGAAAGGCAGGAGAGCAGTCTTGTGTCTCTTCTTATAAAGGCACTCACCTTTCGTAAAGCCTCCCCCCTCACCACCTAATTACTTCCCAGACATCACAGCAGGAGTTAGGGCTTTAACACAGAAATTTTTCTGGGGATGCGGTGGGAGTGGTCGGGGGGCAGGGCACAAACATGCAGTCTGTGGTACTCAATAAGGGCAAAACCTCCCACTCAAGGGAGATTGTGGGAAATCAGTAGAGGTGTTTTTGGTTGTCACAGAGGTCAGGGGTGCCCCTGGCATTTAGTAGGGATGTTAAACATGCTGCAAGGCACAACTTGATGAAGGTTTTCTTACATCCCATGCAGCTTTTGCAAATGCATGACTGGACATCCATAGGATCGCTTTATAATCATCTAAGCTGGAACTCAACCCAGTTTTACCTAGAAACAGAAAATGTAGTTTACACTGAAATTGCCAGATTATGGAAACTGAGGGTACACAGTGTACTTTACTTTCTTTATAATTTCTTCAATGCCGTGTGCTCTATTGGCCTGTGTTTGTACCTGTTGTGTTCACAGTGTTTCTCTGGATGGGTCTGCCTGACCATGCCATTATATCATTTAGAGCAGTTGAGTCTGAACATTTATACATTGCAATATATATTTTAAAATGAGCTGTATTATGGTTTTCATATTAGAGTCAAGATACCTGATTAATTTTTTTTAATTGTGTCTTGGAGATTGACTGTATTTTTAATGAATTTCATTGCAAGGGGGCATTTCAAAACATGAATAAACATTATTAAATCTTATTTAATATATTTATATTTAAATTAAATATTAACATATTTAAATATAAACAAATGTTATTAAATGTTCATAAATGGTATACTAGTTCTGAATCTACTCATGAATGTACCACCGTTTATTTAACCAGTCCCTTATTAATGGACCCTTGAGTTATTTCTAACATTCTACTTTTACGAATAATGTTTTAACGAAGAACTTTTCACTTCAGATCTTCACAGTATTTAGATTTTTTATTAGTTACTAACATTAAAAATCCAGGAAATTTTTCATGTAAAAATCTAGGTTTCTGTTTTGTGATAAAATGGAATATCTAGCCATCTTGGGCTCTCATTCTTGCCTGTTAATAGTAATCTGTGACCAAGAAGTAGCAGCCTCCTCTTGACAATGTGCATTAGTCTGATGGAGCTGCCACAGAGAAGTCCCACAGACTGGGGGGCTTAGACAACAGAAATTTATTTCCCACAGTTCTGGATGCTGGAAGTCCAAAATCAAGGGGCTGGCAAGGTGGGTGTTTCACTCTCAGGCCTCTTCCCTTGGTTTGTAGGCCATCTCACTGTGTACATTTTCCTTGTGTCTTTGGGAGGGGAGAAAGCTCTCTCCACTGTCTGTTCTTTTAAGGATGCCAATCCTGTTCCATTAGAGCCACACACTTACAACTCATTTAAATTTCATTAGCTCCTAAAGGCTTCTAAATATAGTCACATTGGGGATTAGAGCTTCAACATCTGAATTGGGAGGGTGGGGGTGCAAAATTCAATCCTGAGCACAGGGTATGTACTCTTTTTTGTTTTGTTTTTATTAAGGTATCATTGATACACAATCTTATGATGGTTTCACATAAAGGTATGTACTCTTTTACTCTTCAGTGGGTCACCGTCACCACCACCCCTTAATGTTTCCCTAACACTGGCTAGAATCAGTTACCATTCATCTTCACACATGGGCTGCTGTATTTTTTAATAATAAAAATAAGAGGAAATGAAATGGCTATTATGCTTGTGTCTCTTTCAAAGTGAGAAAATGCAAAAAGACTAAGGAGGCCAAGAGTTTCAAGCAAAATGGGATATATATATACATTCTGGTGGAAGTAAAGAACATCTTACATGTTTACATGCAAACTGAATATGATTTTATCAAAGAATAAAACTTAAGGCACCACTGTGAACCAAACCACTGGAAATGTTCCCCGGACTGCTTCCCATAGTCAGACCATTTGCTTGGTCCTCCTGGCATTTCAGGCTGAGATCCCAGCTCTGTTTGACTCGTAAAGTCTCTGTCCCCACTGATATTGCGTGTCCCTCACGTGTTACAGGAACGGCAGGTAAGGGAGGAAACCTGCAGACTCAGCATCAACCACTAGCACCAAAATCCCGAGCATGGATTATTTTGTTTCTCTATGCCTCGAAATTGCCTCAGTTCTGTGGAACTGCTACTCTTTGGGAAATGGGTGGCTGCACTCCCTTTCCCTGCACTTTGCAGACGTCACTGAAGCTGTTTCCCAGCCTCATATACACACTATGGTGTAAGTGATGGACGCCTAGTTTTTATGCCGTTGGAGACCGAAGCTGAGCCGGCTGAGCTGGCTGGCTGCCCTGTCCAGCTCTTCAGCTCTGAAGGAAGCCAGGATATCTGTGCTTGCTCATTTCCTTTCCTAAACACGAGCTTGTTTGCTGTAATGCAACAGGCTATGAATTCCAAATAGGATGAAACAGTTCAGGGGGCTCTATTTCAGATGCACGTTCAGTTTTGATCAGTGACCCTGGAAGGAGCGCACAGGAGCAAACAAGTTTCTGTAGAACCTCTAGACTTTCTTGTGACTAAGAATCAGAAATTCTGAGAATAATAACGTTTCGAGAGGTGAATCAACCCCCTTTTCAAAGTATATAAAAGATCCTCGTTATGATGTATGCAAGTGCAGTAGCAACTATTTAAAGTGAAAACATCTTGAACATGTTTCTTATTTTCCATGTCCTAGATTTCTTTTTTATTCTAGGCATGTGGCACACAACAAATAACCTTTCTCTGTGTGAATTGATTTGTGGCGAAGGTGCCATTCCAACTTTGGTGAGATAGGTCTTTTGTTCTGGTGGAAAAAGTGTTCCGTTTACTGGTGTCATTTAGCTTTTGCAACAGTCTCAGGGGCACGCCTTCTCTGGCACACGAACATTTTGCCATGAGCCTAAAGGGAAAAGGCACCAGTCAGAGAAGATAGTTTTGTACGTTGGCTGACATTACGGTGGAGTAACTACTTTTTCTTGCAGTGTTTATGAAGCCTGAGGGTAACATCACCTTGAAGCAAGGTAGTTATTGAGCACTTATATATAGTTTACTGTTTTTATTTTATTTATTCCTTCAAAATCTAATGCAGATGGAACCCTATGAGAGATAAGTCTTATCCCAAGATCTCTGAACTGTAAGTGGCAGGCCTGAGACTCTACCTCAGACCTCTTAGTTGATACATTTATCTCTTTCCCTCCTTCCCTCCCTCCTTCCCTTCCTCCCTTCCTTCCTTCCTTCTTTTAATTGTGCAAAGAACACTTAACATGAGATCTGTCCTCTTAACAACTCTTTAAGTTGTACAATATATTACTGTTGACTGTAGGTACAATGTTGTACAGCAGATTTCTAGAGCTTATTCATCTTGCCTGTTACTCCTTCCATCACATTCAATAAAGAGTGAGCTGATGATGTCTGTCTAATCCCAGGGCCTGTAGTTCTTACCCTGAGATGATCTGCCCTTTGAATATTACTTTAGAGAATCAGGCTATGGCAAAACAACATTTGTATCTTCTACACAACCTGGTGTTGTGAAGTGAGGGCCAGTGCAGCTGTTGTGGCCAAAAGTCATCCACCGTGGAGAAACTGTAACAGGTCAATCTGGGGAAATTCCCTTTAACCCAGACCTTTAGTATGTGCTGGGAATGGATGATTATGTGTATAAAATACAGATACTCCTATGCTTACCCTGGGTAATGCCTGTGTGTCCTGTGCACCCATCTGACCCCTTTGCAGATTATGAGAGAAGGCGAGGTGAGCAGAAAGAAACAAGATGTTTATGGATTTCATATAGGTTGCTAGTGGGTTTTGTTTCAACCAGTTTTGGTTTTCTTGACTGTTTTTACTTTAGTGGGCCAAAAAGTGCAGAGAAATTCAACATAAAATAAAAAGCAGGAAAACTTGTGCCTTTTAGGCTAATAAGATCCAAAAAGACATTTTTAAACCAATGAGGTAAAGCTCAAGCACAGTCACTTTCTTTAGCAACAAGAGCACTGGGGAGACTTAAGGTATAAT
The DNA here is from genome assembly GCA_032199065.1 of Smutsia gigantea. Classification (NCBI taxonomy): domain Eukaryota; kingdom Metazoa; phylum Chordata; class Mammalia; order Pholidota; family Manidae; genus Smutsia; species Smutsia gigantea. The sequence goes on along the minus strand of JAVSCE010007457.1, from coordinate 90,483 downwards.
AAGTTCTTTATTTTTATGTTGCAATCTTCATACTATATACACATGGGTACTTCTTTGTATTTTTTGGTGAATAACTTTTCTGATCCCCTCTAAGAAGATAAAATTAAAAAGTAATCATCTGTAGGTAGGTAAAAGCAGGTCATCTTACAGAAGATAATCTATCTGATGAAATAAACAAGTTGACATTCACACTCTAATGTGACAATGGCAGTACAAAGTAACTTTGTAAAGTCCTTCCCTCCCCAGGTGCGGAAACAGTGACGTGCATAGTGTATCTAGGTCCATCTTACATGATCAGCCTGACTGGGGAAAACGGACAAAAGAAAAATCGCTCTTCTATGAGGACACAGTGACATTCTTGGGTTCTGAACATCATGCACGTGCATGCCATGCAGAAAGAGTCATTTCCTGAGAAAATTCATTTTCAATTTTCTGGCAAGCCTTAAGTTCAGACATTAAGTCCCATAGCCACACTATGTGTCAGACAACATATCAAATGGCATGTCCAATTTGGGGATGAAAAAACAATCCTCACGTATCACTCACTGGCTTTATTATGCTTAAAGCAACGTGTAGAAGAATGTGGAGAAGAATATCTTTGCTGGCCAAGAAAGCAATTTCCATCACTTCATGTTTGCATTCCCTGCTTTTACCCTGGAAGGGGAAAGGATGGTGAGGATGAAGTGAAAAGGAGCCTAGATGGGAAACTAACACTAAGAAATACATGCTCTTTATGAGAAGTTGTGAAAGGGGAGAAAAATACAAAGAAAAACGTTCAAAATTCACCTTCCAAAGATAACTACAATCTTCATGTTGATTCTGCCCCACAAATCTTTTTTCAATGTTCTTCAGGTTTTTAGTAGATTTTATAAAATAGCTTTTATCTTTCTGTTGGTTTCAAAACTAACATATGTGTGACTTATAATGAACTTACAGAAAACAAAGAAACAAAATGAAAACAATCCATTTTCCAACCATACAGAGGCCCCCATGGTTGACGCTTGAGGGTGTATCAATTTTTTCATACTATATATTGAGCGCTTATGTGTTCCTGGACACTTTTCTAAGCACTGGTCATATACTACCTCACCTAAAGGCACAGCGTTGCAGTCACGTATGTATGGCCATTTCTATACTGTACAAGAAGAAACTGAGGTTCAGAAAGATCAGCCTGGAAATGAACGAGGTTGGTGAGATGGCAAAGCCTTCATCCTTATCTGGCAGTAGTTTCTGTCTGTGCTATAATGGTGCACTTCTCAACTCTTTTTTTATTTTAAATCACCTAGACACATATTATTTACTGAAATGAGATTGTTTCTATTACTATTTGTAAATTCTGTTTTAATTTAAAATACACACTGGACATTTAGAGTCATTAAATATGCTGTAACAAACTCACTTTTAATGATCTAATTGTTTATTCTAATAAATAATGCTAGGCAGAACTCTGTAATTCATCATTAGCGTTTCACATCTGTAATTTATAGAGCTGTAATTCACAGATGTGAAAGGTCAAGATGAAAGGACGTACAATTGTAGAATTTTGGTGAAGTATTGACAAATTACATTCCAAAGAGATGGTATCAATTGAAATTTGAATCAGTGATGTGTGAGTACACCTGCCCCTCCACCAAAATGGAGCATTAGTGTTAATGTATGCCAATGCACTTTTTGCATTTATTTTATATGGGGTTTTATATTTTTATTATGTATTTATGTCCCCTGCCAATACTTCCCTTGGAGCAGCCCTAGTTTTAAGAGCTCATTTAATCCTCTAGCAATGAAGAATTGGAATGCTGATGGAAGTTATGAGAGATAAGGAAGCATCTCAAGATCCCAGAGCTGTAAGTGGCAGAACTGAGATTATACTCATACCTCTTCATTCATTCACTTCATTAAACAAATACTGTTATCACAACACTTACTGTTAAGTGGTTCATCCTTTCCCCACCTATTTGAATTTTTAGAAAAACCCTGCAGTAAATCCTTACATATACACGTATCTGTTCCTAGATGTTCTAATCTAGCCCATTTAGCTGCTTGTCCTTTTTTTTTTTTTTTGCTAGTATATAGGAGACACTTGTTATTTGCCAACATCCCATTCTTTGGGGCATCAGCCTCTCCCACCACATGGTCAATCATGTGCTCAGTCCCGACCTAGCACAGGGGGGATAGGGTACTTATTTATGACAGTCCCTATACCTCTGGTCTCAGGAAATGGCTCAGAAATTGGCATGAGAGACTGGAGCAAATGAAGAAGACTGCCCCTGGCATTTATAATCTGGACACTGGAAGGAAGTAATTTGGGGCTGCTGGTACTTCCTTTCCCAGCCACCTGCAAGAAGCCCATCTACAGAGCGAGGGAGTGGGGGCCATGCACGGCAGGGCGTCGGACCAGGGAAGAAGCAAGAAACCTTGACATGTGGAGCCTGACTCTGTCTGTATTCAGTCATAATGGTGTGTCTAGTTATACAAATCAATTAATTCCCTTTCTTTGGAATGAAAGCAGTTTGAGTTTCTGCCTTAGCAAGTCATGTCCAAGTGCTCCTTAAATAATAAGGGGGCCATGAAATTTGAGGCAGTGATAACATCTGGGAGAAAGTGTCATCTGTCCTAATCTAGGTCTCTCCTGAACTTCATCTAAACTTCCTTATCTATAAAGTCAAGATCATAATATGCACTGGAGCTATTTTATAAGATTATTTATAGATAAGTGAATAGATATGTATGAAATCTCAAAACAGTATAAAGATATAAGGTGTTCTTTTGGTCAATGGCTTATTTATTTTTCTTAACTTTGGACATCTTGTTTGAAAGAAATTACTTTCAAATCTTTTTCTATGCTACAGCCTCCTAATAGGTTTATTAAGCTTCATAAATGTATTTTATAATTAGATTTTTATAAGGTCAACCCTATTCAGAAGTATTAGGAAAGGGACTGACTCGTATTATCTCTTTCTATTCATGTAAAATTCGCCACAAGAAGAAAAATGATTGCTTCAGTATTTTTTTTCCATCAGAAGCTGCCCAGACTGAGAATTAACAATGTATAAATGTCTCAACTGAATGGTAATTTCAACTGTCACATCAAACCAGATGATAACAAAGTGTCAGGGTACACCAAGGTATTTAAATGTTCAATGTATTCAAAGACTGCCTTCATTCCCAAATTAGCTCTTTCCAGTGTCCCCATAGTTCTTAAAGAACAGCACAAATAATTGGACATGGCTGTTACATTTTTAATTCCCCATATCTTGGAATAATTAATGTGTATGGGAAGAATTTCTCCAAGCTGATGGAAACATAGGCAGAGAAACGATGGGTTTTTTTGGCTATCGTTTCTTTTTAATGTTGCCAGATTAGTTCTGGTTCTGCTTTATTCTCATTAAAAAAAGATTTTTGGTTGAGTCATAGCATCTTGCTGAAGAACACCACAACCTTTTAACATAACAGGAATGTCTACCTTTAAATCTCTAGAATTAACTCCATCCTCCCTGAGGAAAGACAAATGGAAATGACTGGGAGCTACGTTGTGAAGTTCACAGATCAGCCTTACCAAGAGCCCTGTCCAAACCCTGGCTGCTGACTTCATAGGTTCAGTTGCTTGCTTATTTATTTTGTATCTGAGATTATATATGCTTACATATAATCCCTTTTAAACCTTGAAATTGAATGCCAGAGGAGAAAATAAGGTTTAGCCTGTTGTGTTTGATGGGAAAAAAACAGTTTCTGCTCCTTTTCATCTCCTCTGTGGTTGGTCATGAAAAGTGTAATTAGTCAATATCTGTTAAGTGTTAGGCAGGAAAATAGGTATGAGCCGGGTGGAGAGAGAATTAAGGCCAGTAAAGCCCACTACAAGGGACTCAAAGTTAACCAGTTAAAACTAGAAACCCAGAAAAGGCTCAGAGGTAATGAATTAATCAGGTAAGGTTCAAAAGGCCAGGAGCTACTTAGCCTGGAATGTTTGAATATTCCCCAGGTAAAGGAGGGTATCTCTGCATACCCCTTGTCTTTATTGTGTTAATCATGCAGGCCCAGCTTATTTTTTAACTTTACCAATATGCTGTTTTTCCTCCTTTAGCCCTAATCAAGTAATTTGCAACCTGGACAATTAATATTGGCAAACAAGCCCAGCCATGAACAACATAGTAAAAGGCAGGAAGGATTCCATCTTAAAGATAAGATTGCATTTTAAATTCCAGGAAGTTAAGAAGTAAGATTCTTAACTTACTCTTTAGCAAACAGACAATAAGTCAGCCTACCTTGGGGTCGGTGCAGGTGGTCTTGTTTGATATGCTCCCAGACCAAGATGCCAGTATCTCAGGGAGAAATCAGAGCAGTTAATTGTTGTTAATTTTAAATACTCAGAGACCACTTAACAAATCCGCACCCCCAAACCTTTGTCACATTCCTGAAAAATCCTTAAAAGGGGGACCCCCCAACCTTTCAGTGCACACCTCTCTCCGAGGTAACCCACACTTCCTAAGTGTGCAGCTTTTAACCTTAAACTTTCTCTCTTCAACCTTTCAGGATGCCTCTCCTCCCTGAGGTCACCTGTACTTTTCTCTCTTTAAGTAACTTTAAATAAAACTTTTACTTTGATTCACCACTCTGTCTCTGCCCTTCAATTCTTTGTTGCAGCAGGGACAAGAACCAAGGAAAATACACAACGCCCCCCCACCCCGACCCGCTAACGTAAGCAGCCTGCTGTATTCAGAATGAGCAAAACTTTTTTTTTGAACAACTATTATGTGTCTAGCACCATGTTATCACTTATTTTATCTCAATCTTAACAACTTTATGAGCTGAGTATTTTTTATAGTCATTTTAAGTTGAGGAAGCTGAGGTTTAGAGATTTGTCCAAACTGCCAACCCTGAGATAACATTATTTGTGTGAAGTCACAGCTGAAAGGAGTCAGGATTTTTCAACTCAGGTCTTTGAAATCCATGGTGTTGCCCTTTCGACTCCCTTCCCTCTGGTCCCTAAATTTTTGAATAATTGAGTGTCACGGATGACATATATAATAAAGTGGAGGTATCTCAAAGGCATTAGGCTAAGCAAAATGCCCAGTTCATGCTTATGAATCATGTGTATGAAATCTGAATACAGACTTACCTTTCTTCCTGAATATATCGCTCTGTACCTTCTGGATGCATTTTCTTTAGCTAGCGTACTTCCTCCAAGTGTGATTTCAGAGAAAGTCTTTGTGTTAATCTTTCTGAGACAATGATATGCTGAAAATATCTTTATTGTACTTTAAACAAAAATTTAGCTGGACTAAAACATTCTAGGTTCCAATTAATTTTTCCTACAACATATTCAAAATATCATTTCATCTAATGTCATTATGGAAAACTATCCATCTGATTTTGCTTCCACTGCTTCTGGAATCTTCTCTCTGCCTTTGATGGTCTTAAATTTTACTGTAACATAACAAAGTGTGATTTTCTTGTCTATTCTGTCGGCATTTTCTAAACCCTTTCCATCTGTGACCTTCCTTCTTTTTCTAATCACAGGAAATTCTCACTCATTATTTCTTCAAATATTTCCACCACCATACTCCCCCTTAATTGTATTTTCTTCTGAATTTCTTTGATCCTCTCTCAATGTTTATTTTATATTTTGCTTTTTTAATGTTCTTCTGGGAGAATTTCTTCATGTGTTTTTCCAAATTACTAGCTCATTCTTTGACTATATTCATTCTGATATTCAATCCATCCACTGAGTTTCTTACTGTAATGATAACTTGCAATTGCCTTTTCCTTATAACTCTTTGATTCAAATTACCAGTATTCTCCTGAAAAAAATAAAATTTTTTTGTTTACCTTAAAATAACGAATTGTGTTTTGCCTTATATTGTTTCTCCAGCTCACTTTTGGACAGTTCTGTTTCTCTGTAGGCTCATGTCACTACCTCGGATGATACCTGGACCTGTTGCACTCTTATCCCTCACCTGCTGGGGTCCAGCTCCGCTTGGGTGTCACCCATTCCTGGCTCTTGCACTTGCCTGTAATTCAGGTTTTCTTCCTCTGAGTGTGATTGGGCTGTCTGCTCAGGCTGACTCAGGGGGAGAGAGGAACTCAGTGAAGAGTACTCTCTCTGCCTCTGGCTTGCTGTGGCTTCCAGTTCTCTGGTCTGGCCTGCAAGTCCCACTTTCAGGTAATTAGGTCCCTCAGGTTCATTTTCACTCTGGAGCATTTCTACATTGGGTTCTGGTGTTGGTTGGTTTGTTTTTAATTTGCTTACAATTCAGCAAATCTCATTTTTTGAACAGCATTCTAATGCTACAAATTTTAAAGCTAAATCACAACCACCAGCTCACCCCATTCTTTTCTTCCAGGAGGTCCCCTCTCCCCAAATTGGTATGTCATTCCCATGTGTGTTTTTGTACCTTTACTTCATATGAGTACTTCTATAAGCGTGACTTAGGATTATTTTGTGTTTTTAAAATGTACATAAAGAGTATCACAATTATAAAATGAATGTAAAAGTTTTTATATATTGAGTTTTGCCAAATTCAACTCCTTTTAGAAAAAACCCTGAAGCATTTTTAAAACAAAGCCACAACACTTAATGAAAGAAAAAGTACAAAATCAGAACCAAAGAAAAAGGAAAATGCACACACACTAAGAGAATAATTGCTATGTTTGAGAATCAAACAGTGCTCTGACTTAAAGGTCATTAACTCTTTTTATTTTGGAAAAAGATCAAAGTCTTTGGGGGAGATCACATTTTGATTCACAGAAGGTCTCTGGTGTGTTATATACTTAAATGCAAAGTGAATCAATTGACCTTCCATTGATTCCAGCAGCCAGGAGGAGTACCCAAGCTGTGTAGCTTAGAACCTTTTAAGGCTTGATATAGGTAGGAGCCAGAAGCAGAACAAAACAAAAAAATATCCCGAAGCTGATCTAATGTGCTTTGTTTTGAGAATTAGTTTAAGGCACCCTGTGTCTTTATAATAATACATCTGCAGCATAACTTGGCTGTCCACTCACCGTGAAATGATTTTAAAATTTGTAGTTATGATTTTGAATAGGAAGAGTCATTACTTTATTGTTTATTGGGCAAAGCAATGGGCATCCAGGCTGCCTCGAGTGTTTTATAAGTGTGAAACAAGCTAATAGTTCAGGGTTCCCTTAGATGCTTAGAACCTTTGCTATTGGTTTTAAAGAAGGAAAATCTCTGCTTTGGGAACACTGTATAAATAATATTATTCTATAATGAAACATTACTTTCTAAATCTATAGTGATGTTTTTTTTTAATCACTTAGAGAATTATGTATTTACTCTGGGAGAGCTATACTTTTCAAGGCCCTTTATTTTGCTGTATAGAGAAATGAACTCAAAGATAATTCAACTTCAGATGTAGTTAAGGAAATTTTAAATTATTAAAATCATTTTCAATTTTTGCAAAGAGGCTATCTGTGTGTTCACATTATGGGTAAAATTAGAGCAGGCAGCTTTGTCTGTAAATCGCACTCATTCCTCCAACAACAGACTTTCAACCATTTAATTCACTTTATAGTCACTGGCCACCTAGTATGTGCCAGGCGTTGTTCAAGGTGTGCCCTTGACCCAGCTCTAGTCAGGCTCTGCTAAGCCCTCAAGGCCCTGATCTTGAGCTCTGTCCTTGGCTGGTAAGAATCCTGCTTGGGTCAGCTCGTAGAAAAATCTCCTTCCAGGGATATCTGATCAAATTTCTGGCCGCCCACCCCACCCCCAGAACTCTGTCACCTTGGCCTGCCTTCAGCAAGAATCCTGTTGAGTAGGTTTAGCAATTATCCCCTAGCCCTGATGTTTCCTTTTGCCAATTTTCCACCCACTGACCCCCACCCTGCTCCTTGGCCATAAATCTCTACTTGTCCTCATTGAAGTTGGAGTTTAGCCCCATCTCTCCTCTGCTACAAAACCCCACTGCAGTAGCCGCCCTGAAAATTGCCTGCTAAGCTTACCATCTTTAAGGTGTCTTGAATAAAATTTTTCTTTAACACATGCTGGGAACACATGGTAGAAGGGAAGAGGGAATCCTTGAGTTCGTGGAGTTCATAGGCTAGACAATAAACAGACACGCACATAATGAATCAATGGCCATTTTGCTGAGTACCATGAAATAAAAGTTCCGGTGGTAACAAGCCAGAGAGAAAGGGTATCTAACTCAGTCAAATGTGAGGAAGGGCACTCCCCAGGAAGACCCATGACTGCTCAACCACCCCAGTGAATAGGCCCCACCACCCAGAAGAGGGCGCGGGGAAGGGTGTTTCAGGTAGAGGATGCGCAGGTGTGGCCCCTGAAGTAACTGCGCATGTCTGAGAGCTCCAGCAGGAAGCGCGGCTGGAGCTGGGGAAGCAAGGGAGACGGGTGAGTCACTGAGTCAGAGAAGCAGGTGAGGACAAAAGTCATTCAGGGCCCTTGTCAACCATAGGAAGAATTTTGGATTTTATCCTAAGTGACCCAGAATACTGATGTGCTTAGATTTGCCCTTTAGAAATACCTCACTGCACCGAAGGATTGGGCAGGGCAGGGGGAGGCCGGCTGGGTCATTTGGCCAGGATGGCAGTGCCCGGAGGGACGAGGCTCGCAGCAGGAGAGGGAGGGGTGGGTGAAATCCAACTCTAATTAGGAGGAAAAGTCGACATGACCTGGTGACGATTCAGGGTCCAGACCAGGTCACTGCCGCAGGGGATGACAGTATGTGGCCGGTGACCGAGGTTTACAAGGAAATGAGGGAGGCACGTGGATTAGGAGGACGGTGGGTAGTGGGCTCATTGGAATTCCACCACGGCTCGGAAAAGAAGCCCAGAAGTGGTGACTGGGGCTGATGCCCTGTTTGCTTGTGGCCACCGGATACAGGCATGAGCAGTGGATGCCATATAGCCAGCCCTGCAGGCGGGAGCACCGCCAGCGCCCCCTTCTCGGGATGCCCCGGGGTGGTGGCAACGGGCCAAAGGCCGGTGCTCTACTTTCCCAGCATGTGCGTGTGGGTCTGCTTTACTGACATGCATACAGGCACCTCTGGGTCTCCCGAGTTTGAATTTGAAGGTTGAAATCTTAAGCCATGAAACAAGAGGGCGGGCACCTTAGGGAGCTGAAGAGGCTCTGAGGGAGACAAGATTTGGAAGAAACAGAAAGGGATTAGTAGGAAACGACCATAGCACCATTTTTCCAGAAACCACCTTTTTGTGTTAAATTCTTTTTTTTTAAATGCAGTTATTTTGTTCAGCAGCTCAGGAAAAAATATTAATTAAATAATGCATCATAGTCACTTTCTACCGCTGGGTGCCAGGCTACAGGCCCTGTCACATCCCTGACCTCTGGTCGCTCTGCTTCATCCACACTGGCCTCTAAGCATGGTCCGCCCCAGAACCTCTGCCTTGGCAGTTTCTTCTGCCTGGAGCTCTTTCCCGCAGACATCCCCACGGCGTGTTCTCTCCTCCTCTGGGTCCTTGTTGAGGTTTCTCCTCTGCAGTGAGGCCTGCTCTCCCCTAAAGGACACACACACACAACCCCTCCCCAATTCTGGCAGCCCCCATCCCTCTTTCCTGCTTGTTTCTCATAGCAGTTGCCACCATCTCACATGATTATTTTTATTTATTTACTAGCTCATCTCCTTCCACACACGCAACCCCCTTAAAAGGCAGTGATTTTAGCTTCTGGGTCTCCAGCTCTTTGAACAGGGAGTCGTAGCAAGTGAACCCTCCCTAAATACTTATAAAATAAATAAATCATCTTTTAAGGCACAGAATCCTGGTGCAGTAGCTTTAAAACCAAAATCCACTGGAGCTGAAGCTCTGCACTGCGTGAGATCCCTGAAACTCAGCACAGGATTAACAGCAATGCATGTATTTCCTGGTGACTGAAAGGAGGCGCCATGTAGTTCTTAGACATGCTAGGCTTTTGAACATAAACAAGATATAAGGAAAGAGGAGGATATAAGAGTAGTGTCTATTTCTTGAGTATTTCCATTATTGAGGAATACTGGTGGTGCAGAACATCTGAAGGAGTGGTAAAAATCACTCCTTTTACCACAGGGAAGTATTTCACTCACACATACAAATGTGTGCCTGTACAAACAAATCCGTATGTAAAATTTTGCTGGACTATGTATGTCAGACTTATTTTGCAAATCTGGTTCTCCTAGCTTTGCCATTAAAATGAGCTTGCATTTCCCCAACACAACCCACTAACGATGTCTGCTGGATACCTGAACGCATTTAGATGCCATGGATCATTAAAAGTAAATTATGTTACTCATGTTGAATGTGGCCTGTCTCCAAGTTCTGACCCCAGGGAGCCACCTGTTCCTGAGCCGGAGCTCCCAGGGATGTGCAGAGTAGCTTCTGCAGGTAAGTCCACCTGCCTTGTTCCTAGTTGGGTTCCTACACCAACCTCAATCTGGTCCAGTGCTCTGGTGGGTTGGGCTAAAGAGCATGGAATTCTTGGCTCCTGCTAATCGTTGGGTTCAAGAAGATCCGGACAAGTGTCCAACCAACTCTCTTTGGTTTTCAGTCCTACCTGCTCCAGCTGGCCCACTGCTCTTCCTCACCAAAGATGGTGATGTTTAGAAAGGCAGGAGAGGAGTGGAACCTGCCAAGGCTCTCTCTGTAGGCTTCCACTCCCTCAGCCTCACCACTGAGCCCCTCTGACATCAAAGAATGAATGAAAGTCTCGAACAGAGGATGCTCAGAGCTCCATTTGATCACCTCTGCCTCCTGAGAGAAAAGAGCACACAGAAAATAAAACCGGAAGTTGAAAGAGAGTTATAATTTCCTTCGATCTTGCACCAAAAGTCCCATGCCTCCTGCTGCCTGCATCCTATTGTGTGTTTTGGGGTTTCTAACTGGTTGGTCCTTGATCCGTATAAGAGCCCTCCTGGCAACTGGAATGAGCGCTTGAGCTTCCTCTAGAATAACAATCCTTGACTCATTTTGGACACCTCATTTTGGGACCTTTTTGCAATCTGATAAACACCATGGACTCGTTCCTGTAAAAAAAAAAAATGTTCATGCAATTTTCACACAGTTTCACAGGCTCCCTGAAATCATCCATGAACATTCTAATACTCATGCTGTCATCCTGGTATGCATGTTAGGGTCTTGATCCTGACATTGACTTACTGTAACTTGGCAAGTCATCTAATCCCTTGCTTTGATCTGAGCATCTGCCAAACATACAGGGATGGTCTTTTCCACTTTAGTGTCTATGGTTATGTAATTATTGTATTACCAAAAAGGTTATTGCTTTGAAAAAGGAAGCAGAGCAGTCTCCTTTTTTTATTGTTATTATTTTGGAGCAAACAGGTAAGAACCAGTTAGAGCAGCCTGTGCTCTCAGCTAACATGGGCTGACAATGTAGTGGGCAGATGGATAATTATGGGTAGCAACTAACAGCAGAAAATTTCTCGTGGGCATTAGTCCTTGTACAATTAACTCCTTAGAAAATCAGGTAATGTTAGTCATAAAATCAAGGCTGAATTCTCTTGATTTTTTTTTTTCATTGCAGTGACAAGGAGATGGGGCAATCCACGTCATTTAAATTCTTCGTGGGCTCCAAGGGGAAGGGCTGGTTTCCGTGACTGCTCAGCATTCCAGCGTAATGACCAGTGCCTCCACAGCAGCGGGCTGTGTTCTGTCTTGACTAGGTGATAATCTGCTGCATGCAGCTGGCTGGGAGAGATTAGAATGGTGAGCAGACACTAAGTAATCAAGGAGAGAAACATATGCCACCCTATCAGAGAATCCTTCGAGATTGCCCAGGGTCACGTCTGTCACTCTGAAATCCTGTTGTGCCCAGAGAATGCTTTATTTGCAAGCTAGTACTTGTTTTCAAAGGTGTGTTTGACCCAGTTTGGGAGACCTTATCCCCCCAAGCTACTGACCTGCCATTGTTGATAAGGCATATAAATCACTTAGGTGTTTAGGAGTTGGGAATTTGTGTTCTGTACACCTATGACACCCCAGAAGAGGAATGTGAGAATTTGCCAGTTCCTCCTGCCTGGAGTTTATCTGACTTGAGTAGGGCATACTCACTCTCTCCAGGGAGAGACTTGTGCAGAGGAGTCAGTTCATGTTTTAATGTGAATTTCTAACAGAACTCAGGGACACGGTGTCAATAGAGGCCAGGGAGAATTGAAATTGACCAGCCAGCCAGCCTTATATCAAAAAAGATTATGAAGGGGCAAACAATTGGAAAGCAGGTGATAAATAATAACTCATAGGCAAGAACACCATGCGAAAGGATGCTGGAAGTTACCAGTGGTTAGAGAAATGCAAATTTAAAAAATAATATCTTTTATACCCATCAGGCTGGCAACAATGATGTCAAAAAGAGCTACACTGTTTATCGCTGGTGGAGACCTGGACAGGAGGGTATGCTTTCCCACTGCCCCTGGAGATGTAGTGTTACAACCTTTTTGGAAAGCAATCTGGCCACTTCCTATTACAACTGTAATAAACATATCCTTTGACCCAGCAGCCCTGCTTTTAGGGTATATCCCCAAGACAACAAGTACACAGATGTTTATTGCTTTGTAGTGGTGAAAAACTGGGAACCAAGTAAATCTGCCAGTAGGGAAATGACTAAAACCATATTACAGGGAAACTGTTAGATGTACAGTTTTGAAAAGAATAACTTAGAATTAAACTCATTAACTTGAAGATACTTCCAGTTATTGATGAGGAAAAAATGCACTTTCAGTAAAGTATGGGTAATATCCCACTTTTTAACAGAACACATAATAACAAAGATCCTATACATGTGTTTATGTGTGGCAGTGGATGTGACACTGTTTATGTAAGCGTGAAAAAACTATGGAATGAATCAAATTTATTCTTGAAATGCACTAAAAAGCTTAACTGATACAATCATGTTAATGAATTTATCAGAAGGATATGTGTAAATATATAAATGAAATTAAAATTTCTGTGAGGGTCAGGTAGATGAGGAACATTCCGATTGCATATGTCTAGTGAAAAGAAACACATTTGAATAACAAAGTGTGTCTTAGTGTGTTGGGGCTGCTGTAGCAAGTTACCGTAGACTGAGGGGCTCATAAACAACAGACATTGATTTCTCACAGCTCGGGATGCTGGGAAGTCTGAGATCAAAACTTCAGAAGATTGGCTGTCTGATGAGGTCCTGCTTCTTGGTTTATAGCTGGCCATCTTTTCTCTGTGTTCTCACGTGGTGGAAGGAGTGAGGGAACCCTTCGGGGTCTCTTTTATAAGGGCACTAAACGCTTTCTCATAGTCTGGAGGCTGAGAAGTCCAAGATCAAAGTGTCCACCAGTCTGGAACCTAGTGAGAGCCCTCTTCTTGGCTAGTAGAGGGTCTCCTTCTGGCTGTGTGCTCACATGTCCTCCCTTGGGGCATCTGAGGAGAGAGGAGGCAAACTCTCTGGTATCTCCTCTTATAAGGGCACTAATCTCATCATGTGGCCCCACCCCCATGATCTCATCTAACCCTCATTGTCTCTCCAAAGCCCCATCCTCAAGTACCATCACACTGAGCATTAGGGCTTCAACATATGAATCTGGGGGAACACAAACATTTAGTCCATAGTACATGGTGAAAGAGCATAGTCTTCAGCCACACTGAACTTCTCTCTATTTCTCAAACACATTCAAAATGCTTTGTGCTTCCTGCCTGGAACCCTCTGATTTCCAGATCCTGACATGCCTGAAACCTCCTGTCATTTGGATTCAGTTCCAATGCTTCCTTTCCAAATCTGCTTTTTACCCCTAAGCTAAAGTCAATCCTTCTACTCCCCCTCACTCTGCCAAGTTCTATTTTATTTATCTCACGGCACACATCACTTTTCAACATCATCGCATGCAGTCCACCTCCTCTCTAAAAAGTAAGCTTCATGAGAGCAAGAACTAACTCTCTTGTTGGCATCTGCATTTCTGTAACCTTGAAGGGCGCCTGCCTCATGATTAATGGACATTGTGTGAGTGGTCATCTACCCCAAGGTCATTTCTCTTCAGTCCCGGGCTCTGTGGATGGATATATATGCCCTACCTGGAACTGAAGGGGTCATGTGGGTCAGAGGGGTGAATGCAGAGCCACCACTTTGCATGTCATGTGGTACATGGTACTGACACCCACAGGAAAACTCAATCTGGGCTATAGGTCAAGTTACTTAGGAAAGAAAAATATCTCTCTGAACACTCACTTAGGGGCATACCAATTTCTTCCTTTAATCCCTGCTATTGACTGAATGTTTGCATCCTTGCAAAATGTCCAATATGATGGTATTTTTAGGTGGGGCCTTTGGAAGGCAATTAGGCTTCCATGAGGTCATGAGGGTGGGACTCCGTAAGGAATTACTGTCCTTATATGAAAAGGAAGAGACTTGAGCCTGCTATTTCCCGCCATGTGATGACACAGCAAGAAGGTGGCCATCTACAAACCAGGAAGAGCGTCTTGCCAGCACCTGGGCATGCCGGCACCCTGATCCTGGACTTCCTAGCTTCCAGAACTGTGAGGAATAAATGCTTGTTGATTAAGCTGCCTTGTCTATGATATTTTGTTATGGCAGCCCAAACTGATTACTAAAATCCCCAAATCGCTCCTCTGTATGTCAGACACCCATGAAGTTTCAAGCACCTTCTTTCCACTATCAGTTGCTAAATAACTTACCACTGACCCAAGCATTCAGTTAGAATCTTCTGCGTGGCTTCCTCCTGGTTAATATGACTCACTGCCTGGTGGGCCCGTTGCTATCCTGCTGCAGGTTGCATCTGAGTGGAGTTCCATCTTGCTTTGGGGGTGGGTCACTGCTCCTTCATTCCAGACTCTCCTTTTCACCTATTGACGCTTCAGTACCACCACCCAGCCCGATGCATGCCAGGGGACGGGCACAGTCTCAGGCTGTGGATGGCACAGATAAACCTGCCCTACCCCACCTCCACCCCCACCCCCCAACGCAGCACCTCCAGCTTCCCCTGTGCTCACTTGGCACCAGGAAGGACCTGCAGGAGGCTCGGTTATCCTCTGTTCTGAGGTGGAATGTGTTTCTTCTTCTACCACGAAGAGGACGAGATCCCTCTGCCTTTATTCCCTTTTCTCCCTGGGAAAGATCTTTCATTCCATCCAGATTTCCCCGGCTAGATCTGCAAATTAATTTTCCCTACTCCTTACCAAGAATGGCAATATACCACTAAGATCCCTCAGATATTTTCTCACGTTTTTGTACGTCATGTTGCCATTTTTGTTGTGTAGCATCTAAAGAGATTAAACCACATTTTCTATGTCTCCAATATTTTTCCCATGGTACAGAATGCTTTACAAAGCTGTATTCACCAATTCAACAAAAAATTACTGAAAGCCATTATTTTCTATGCACAATCCTAGGTATTATGTGTGGTGTTAGTGCTTGGCTGACCCAATGCATTGGAATAGTAAACATTTTGCAAAGCTCTGTATAATATAAACATAAATGCTGCTTTTTGGCATTCTTAGATACTCGGATTTTCAGAGACCAACTCTGTTTGCCTTTTAAAAATTAACTTAAATCTTTATTGCCTAGGGGGATGCTGAAACAGTTGAGTCAGTCTTCCAAATGCCAAGTGAGACTATTTGAACTTAAGGAAAAACAACAACAAAAATGCCATGTCAGAGGCGTGAAGCCCGGCATACCCAAGGGGCTGTGGTCCATCAGCGCATGGCAGCTCTCAGAACCCAAGGGAAGGAGGTTCAGACATTGCTTTGGGCCTGTATTCCCCATAGGCACCATCAAATAACAAAGTCAGGGTACCACAAAAACCAGAATTGAACTGTTAAATTTACTTGGTATCTAGTTTATATTAGGTTGAAAATGT
This sequence comes from Smutsia gigantea, assembly GCA_032199065.1. NCBI lineage: Eukaryota > Metazoa > Chordata > Mammalia > Pholidota > Manidae > Smutsia > Smutsia gigantea. The sequence goes on along the minus strand of JAVSCE010007457.1, from coordinate 74,662 downwards.
ATGTGGACATGACCTTTGTTGAACTATGGGCCAGGGAAATGCCTCTGACAGGTGCTCAGTTCCCTACCCTTGCACAATCCAGAAGACAACTCTTAACTGATAGAGTCAACAGAACGTCTCCAGATCCGATCCACAGATAACTGGCTCACTCCCAAGATGGGAACTGGCTGCAAGTCATTAATTCAATTACTTAAGGGACATTTATCAAGCACTTAATATGTGTCATCTGTTGAATTAGATGCTGGTACTACCAAAGGGAACACTGGGATGTTGTTTTGGAAGGGTGATGTCCAAAAGGATATTGAGACAAAGTCTTCAGTCTGTGAGGGAGGGAGACAGGAGGCCCATGGAAATAATGAGTAGAAGGGTCTGGGGTAAATGGAGATGGGAATCAAAGAGAGAGATCATTCTATTTCTCTTCAATTTCAATAGAGAGAAATAGAATCGGATTCTAAGGAGCAGGAGCTGAGAAGAGACCCTAGGCAGAGAGGAGGCTGCCGATTCCACCTGTCACCTGGAGTCCCCATGTTCACCCCACTCGAGGTGGTTCTGGTACAGGTGGTCTGAGGATTCCCTCTTGCAATAAGAAGAACATCCCACTTGAGAGAGTCCCAACGGCAGGTTTTGGTTAAGCCATGAGGGTAAAAAAATACTCAGTCCATCCCAAGACCTTTGGCAGATAGCTCTGGAACCTCTGTAGCAGGCTGGCAATTCTGTTGGGCCTTAGCATGATGGAAAACAGCTCTCTGACCTCGTGGAGCTTATATTTTACTGTGTTAAATACAAAACAGACATGTAAACATGGAAATAATAATCCTTCATTTAGTTAAAGTGTTATGAAAAGAATACTGAGGCAAGGGAAAAGGAGAGAGGGATATGGGTGTAAGGGAAAATCAGCGTGGTTAGAGAAGACCTTGCTGAGAAGGGATATTTGAGCAAAGAAAGGAGTGGAGATTGGGGCAAATCATGTGGGTGTCTTGGGGTAGAACATTCTAGGTGCAGGGAATAGAATGTGCAAACTTGGGAAAGTGATAAGTGTGTTCAAAGCACAGTATGGAAGCAGGGTAGCTGAAACAAAGTGAACAGAGGTGAGTGGTGTGCTGGAACCAGCCTGTACTGGCTCACAAGAGCTAACTATTGAATATTCAGGAATTTTACAAGCCATTTATTAACCACAGCTGTCATTAACATTAAATTACATAAGCTTATAATTAAACTCATCATATTAAAAACAAAGGTAATACTCAAAATTCATCACTTCCTAATTATCTTGTTACTTCTACTATCATCTATTTCTTAAGGTTAGTTCTGTCTGAGTATCTATAAGGTAGAAATACTCTATAATGATATGCTATTGCACATCTCTTTCCAAGTTTGCCCTCAGGGGAGTCCAGTTGTTAGCTTGAAATTAGCCGTGGTGGGAGAACTATACCATGGAAATTGGTAGAGGCTACAAATCAGGGCTTGAATTACTTTTGTTGATTGTTTCGATTTAAGAAAGAGAAGGAGAAAATGTTAAATGCAAATTAAACTCAGTGTTTCATGTTGCATTGACTAGCATTAAAAAAATTGAGAAAATATTCTCCTAGTATTTGAAAACTCTTTTTCAGCTCAGCAAAGAAGAAACTCAAGTCACTGACACATGAGTGATGTTCCAACACATATCTGGGTTTTACTTTTGTCCCTATTAACATAAATGAAAATAACTAGCATTCATGTCAGGACCATATCTAGAGAGCCAGTTATTAACCATTTATTAGCAAACAGATATGGTCAGAAAGAATTGAGAACAAGACTGTACGGTCTTAGAGATTCAAATTCCACCTCCCTCTTTCTCCAAAAATGTCACTAGAGATCCAAGTCACCAGAAGAATAGTGAAAATATGAATATCAGAGCTCATACCTATTATTTTTGGCAAATGAAAGAAAGCTGCCCGAATCTGTGGTTTACTTGTATTTGTCTTCATTATTTTTAGTTTTTTCTCATTCATTTTATTTATGATTTACATTTTACAACATTTCTAAGGGGGTTGGAGAATAGACAAGAAGAAGAGACAATAGCAAGCAGTTTTGGAAGATGTCACAACAAAAGGTCATGTACGAAAGTTTGGTTTTGAATTTTCTGTGGTATTCTTCACATAGACAGAGGGGGCATGAGGACATTTTTGGAGGTGATGGATATGTTTATTACCTTAAATGTAGTGATGATTACAATGGTCTATAAATTGTATACATTAACAATAACACTTTTTGTATATCAGTTAGACCTCAATAAAGCTGTTTTAAAAGGATTATAGGAGAAGCTGGAGATGAGCTCATATTTTAAACTGTGCTCATTTTTTCATTGAACAAACATTTATTAAGGGCCCCCCGTTGCCAGCATTGTGCTAGATCTTAGTTTCACAATGGGAGGCAAGGCAGGCACTCTTTCTGACCCAGCACATTTATCAGCGAGTACAGAAAACACAATAAGCAAGAACAATAATGTGCTATGAGAGTAGGAGCACCAGGCACCATGGAAACGCATAGCAGGACAATCCTGATGTGGGGGGGAGGGGGGGTGCGGATTACAATGAATCAGAGCCTACTCCTATAGCTGTTAGTGACACACAGGGCAACCTCCACAGACTTCGGCTGGAGGGGGAGCAAAATCAATTTTCTTTTATATCACCATTTTATTCACACATCAGCATCCCCTCGTTCCTATCCACTTATTCCTGAAAGCAGTCCCTTTATAAGCGCAAAGCATGGTGATTAAACAAAGGGGATTCTAGAAGGGCAGGCAAAGCATTAGAGATGCTTTCATTTTATATAAATGCCAAATTTTCTGCCTCAGTAAGGTTGCAGCTGTGACAAGAATTAGGTTGCTTTCTAGGTCGTATATTTTTTCTAAATCACCGTGCAAAGAAAATATTAATATAGCAGGGAAAATAAAACAAATAGACTCAATTATTTTAAGACTTTGTGAGTAGACAATTTTTATAATAAAATGAATAATGCAGCATATTGAATAAACAAAGAAAATTATATTGTTCATATAAAGTGGAAGTGGAGATGTCTTCTCTGGTTAAATGTGTAAGGATATGAAGAATTGAGTCCTAAATTTAGTCTCCTGTTCTGCACGAGCTTCTGATTGGTAGGTAGATTAATTGGCATATAATGAGTCTAACATCATTTTCTCTATAATAGTCATTCTATGCATGTTTGGCAATTTATGAATTGTAATTTTATGGGCAACGATTTAAAAAATCAACTATAAATAATCTCTGTATATGGCATATATGAGGTAGGAGATTGTTCACAGAAGTATGGTTAAAGCATGAATTTTAGCCAGTGATGAAATTATCTGATTCATATCAGAATTAATCAGCATGGGCTGAATAATGTTCAGTCATCGACTAAACAGAGATCAGTAAGTTACCACCAGGTTGGTAATTAACAGTGTTTCCTAGCATGGACCACACCTCTAAATGCAGCATGAAATAACCACTTTGGTATTCTGCCCTATGCTTTCTTTCATCCTGTGTTTGGATTTTAGTCACAGAGGGATTGATGTTTACTGCAAAGAGCCTGGAGTCAGAAGATCTATATTCTGGTGTCAGGGCTGCTGGAAGTTAACTGTTTGACCTTAATAAAACTAAGTTCTGCCCCCTCTCTTCAGTTTGCACATCTGCACAATGAAGTTTCTTTATAAAGCAGGGTTGTGAAAAGCATAAGACAAGATTAATTAATTGCCACGCACTATAAAATACCTACCTAGTTTATGCATAAATACAATTGCACATCATAATGATAAGTAATGTAAGCTAAATTATCATTTAAAAGATACCAAAAATAGCCTGTCAACAGAATTGTCATTTCAAAACCAATAAAGTCCCATAAGATTGTCTATGTGTGTTTGTGCCTGTATGTTTTATGTGTGAGATACTTGCTAGGTATTATAACAGAATGATACGTGTCACATACGCATGTAGTTTTCTGAAATTCAAAACCATGCAAAGGAGGCGATGATCAGTAATTTATTTGGATGTCTAGTATGTGTTGCATCACTTCTCCAAATAAAAAAATTCAATAAAAAAGGCTGATAAATGGGCTTCTGTTGTGAGGGCTAAAGACAGAGACAGATGGAGATGCTTTGTTTCTGAAACCTCTAGCCTGGAATAAATTACAATCATGAGCCAGAGTCTCTGCAATTAATTCCAGTTATAAATTCCAGTTGAGAGGAGAGAGGGGAGCTTGATACAGCATTATATCGTTGGCTCACATATTTTTAATGAGTGGATGTGATTTTAATAATGAAGTTATTTAGTCTAAAATCTTGTAGAAATTCCACAAGTTGTTTTAAATATTTTGTCTTTAGAAGACAGACATGTCTGTATTAATATTTAGCATAATTTTTCTTATGCTCATCAGGAGGAAAACCTCAAATATCATCACTATAGAGCAAAATTCTTTTTCTCTACTTAATTCATGGGTTTGCCTCTGATACCACTACTAGCCCTAAATGTACCTAAACTCATGGAAGTTTAATTGCATTAAAGTGATACATATCTCTACACTAGGTTCATTTCTTTGATTATTTGGGGGTTATTTGGTGATAATGCACAGAAAGTAATTCATGGAATTTGTGAAATCTCTTCAAAAACCCATTTATAAGTTTTTAGAACAACATCACAGTAGGACTTCCAGTCCTGACAAGATGGTGTAGACCAGTTTCTTCCTGCTCCTTCTCCCAACTATAAACCCCAGGAAATAATGCCAGAGGCAACCAAGGAGAGCCCAGTGTTAGTAGGGAGAAGGCAAGCTTGCTTGGAACCCCTGGACTGGAGGAGCAACACAGTGGTAGGGTGTCTGGTATGTCCCCACCTGCCAGAGGAAGGCCATCAAGACCTAGCATTCCCTGACCCCCAAGTGGGCAACAAAGGCAGCCCAGGTAGGCTTTTTCCTTTCCTGGAATGAATGAAAGACCCTCTGACAACATCAGGGAGCCCGATACTGCTAGCAAGTCAGACTCCTTTTGATAAACTTCTAGGTAGAAGAAATAAGAAAGAAAGAGAAAGGACACAAATATATCTACTATCAGGATCGAAAGAGGGGACATGACCACACCTCCCAAGGACATTAGAAGGATAATAAAGGAATACTATGAACAGTTCTATGCCCACAAGTTTGATAACCTACATGAAATGGACCAAGTTGAAAAACACAATCTGTCCAAACTCATATAAGAAACACTAGGCCCAAATGTGTTCACTGGTGAATTCTACCATATACTTATGGAAGAAATTATACCAATTCTCTGTCATCTCTTTCAGAGGACAGAAACACTGGGAAAAGACTTCCTAAATTATTCTATGAGGCCAGCATTACCCTAATACCAGAACCAGACAAAGACATTACAAAGAAATAGAAAAACTCATGAGCAGTACCTCTCATGGACATAGGTAAAAACATCCTCAACAAAATATTTGTAAACATAATCTAACAATATGTAAAAAAGAATTATATACCACAACCAAGTGGGATTTATTCCACTGAACACTAAAGAAGACTTAACATTAAGTTTACACATCTTCCAGAAGACAGAAGAGGAAAGAATACTTTCAACTCATTCTGTGAGGCCAGTATTACCCCATTACTAAAACCACAGACAGTACAAAAGGGAAAACTACAGACCAGTATCTCTCACAGTATAAGTTGCAAAAATATTCAATGGGATATTAACAAATTGAATCCAACACAGAATAATAAGAATTACATGCCATGACATAGTGGTATTTATTCCAAGTACACAAGGCTGGTTCACCACTAAAAAAACAATCAATATAATCCACCATCTCATATTCTTAAGAAAAAAAAATCTGCTCATATTAATTGATGGAGAAAAAGCATTTGACAAAGTCAAACATCTGTTTATGAAAAAAATCTCAGCAAGTTAGAAGTAAAAGGGAGTTATCCAGCTGGTTAAACAGTGTTTACAAAGACCCATAGATAATATTGTACTTAATGGTGAAAGACTGAATGCTTTCCCTCTAAGATCAGGAATAAGGCAAGGATGTCTTATCACTCTTATTTAACATAAGAAAAAAATATACTGGAAGATTTAGCCACTACAATAATGCCAGAAAAAAAATTGTCATAAAACTAGAAAGGAAAAAATAAAACTATTTCCAGATGATGATTGTCTACATAGAAAATTCCAAGGAATCTATAAAAAAAATCTAAAACTAATAAGTGAGCTTAGTAAGGTTTCAGAATAAAAAATAAACTGACAAAAGTTAGTTTCATTTGGAGTTTCCAGGAAGATGGCAGCATGAGCAGGGCGGCATGAGCATGGCAGTGGAAATCTCCCCAAACCATATATATTTGTGAAAATACAACAAATACAACTATTCCTAAAAAAGAGACCAGAAGATACAGAACAACAACCAGGCTACAGCTACACCTGCAAGAACTCAGTGCCTCACGAAGCGGGTAAGACACAAAGCCATGACCCGGCAGGACCTAGGCACTCCCCCACCCCAGCGCACCAGCAAGAGGAAAAGATTCAGAGCAGGGAGGGAGTGGGAGCACAGGCCTGCCAAATAACCAGCCCTGGTGTTCTCCGTCAGGAGCACTGACACACATCGCGTGGTGTATTGGAGATTAGAGAAACAGAAGTGCAGGATCTGAGTCAGAGACAACAAGCGGGTCCCCTCAGCTGGCTCCCCAGGATAAAAGAAAAATGGGCACCAATTTTTTTTGTTGTTGTTGTTTTTGGTTTTGGTTTTTTTGCTTTTTTTTTTTTTTTTTGTTTGGTTAAAGTCTTATAGAGACAAGGGCCCAACAGCAGAACAAAATCGTCCCAGCGCACTCAGCCAAGCAGGCTGGGAGTCTTGGGGAATTTTGGACCCCCTGGCTGGTGACCGGGCAAAGCAGCCATGCCGAGGCTTCCCACAGTGATCAGCAGCCTCCCATTCGTTCCCCACCCCATGGCCAGCACCGCAATGGGTCTGGGAGCCTCCACTGCTGCGGAACAGCAAAGGAGCAGCCCCGCCCACAGCATCCTCACAGAATCTACTTCTGGCAGGTGTGCAGCTAAGTGGAAAGGACCCCAGAATCCACATCAAGGGCTGGAAAGCACCAAGGGGACCAGAAGGTACCCAGCGAGATTCAAACCCCTGCACTGCTAAAGGCTACTCTGAGGGCAACCCCGCACACAGGCAGCTCCGGGGATTATCTCAGAGACTGCCTCCCAGTGGGCGAGAAACCAGTTCAGGCCCCAGAGAAGGGCAAGGAGAACAATAAGCAGGAAGGAACTTTGCTCTCCCGGCTGACATATGTGGCACCTACCAGCAACCACTTCTATCACCATGAAAAGACAGAGGGATATGGTACAGAAAAAAATTACCCAGACAACCCCAGAGAGAGGGCATGATGGGATAGATTTATACAATCTTCCTGAAAAAGAATTCAGGATAAAAGTCATAACCATGCTGATGGATCTAAAGAGAAATATGCAAGAGCTAAGGGAGGAAGTGAGGAAAGACAATGAAGAAATCAGATAAGCGATCAACAGGCTTAAGAGCAGAATGGACGAGGTGCAAGAGACTGCTAATGGAATAGAAATCAGAGAACAGGAATACAGAGAAGCTGAGGCAGAGAGAGATAAAAGGATCTCTAAGAATGAAAGAATATTAAGAGAACTGTGTGACCAATCAAAATGGAACAATATTTGCATTATTGGAGTACCAGAAGAAGAAGAAGAGAGAAAAAGGGATAGAAAGTGTCTTTGAAGAAATAATTGCTGAAAACTTCCCCAAGCTGGGGAAGGAACTAGTCTCTCAGTCCTTGGAAGCCCACAGATCTCCCAACACAAGGGACTCAAGGAAGACAACACCAAGACACATAATAATTAAAACAGCAGAGATCAAAGGTAAGGACAGAGTATTAAAGGCAGACAGAGAGAGAAAAAAGATCACCTACAAAGGAAAACCCATCAGACTATCATCAGACTTCTCAACAGAAACCTTACAGGCCAGAAGAGAACGGCATGATATATTTAACACAATGAAACAGAAGGGCCTTGAACCAAGAATACTGTATCCAGCACAATTATCATTTAAATTTGATGGGGGGATTAAACAATTTCCAGACAAGTGAAAGCTGAGGGAGTTTGCCTCCCACAAACCACCTCTACAGGATATCTTAAAGGGACTGCTCTAGATGGAAGCATGCCTAAGGCTAAAAAGATGTCACCAGAGAAAATAAAATCACAGCAAAGAAAGCAGACCATCCAAATACTAACTAAAGGCAAAAAGTAAAATCAACTATCCACAAAAACAGTCAAAGGAAATGTAAAAGAGTACAGAATAAAACACCTAGTATATAAAGAATGGAGGAGGAATAAGAAGAAGAGAGAAAAAAAGAACCATCAGACTGTGTTTATAACAGCTTAACAAGAGAGTTAAGGTAGACAGATAGTAAACACGAACCTTTGGTAACCACGAATCTAAAGTCAGCAATGGCAATAAGTACATACCTATCGATAATCACCCTAAATGTAAATGGACTGAATACACCAATCAAAAGACACAGAGTAACAGAATGGATAAAAAAGCAAGACCCATTTATATGCTGCTTCCAAGAGACTCACCTCAAACCCAAAGATATACACAGACTAAAAGTGAAGGGATGGAAAAAGATATTTCATGCAAACAACAAGGAGAAAAAAGCAGGTGTTGCAGTACTTGTATTAGACAAAATAGACTTCAAAAAGAAGAAAGTAGCAAGAGATAAAGAAGGACATTACATAATGATAAAGGGGTCAGTCCAACAAGAGGATATAACCATTTTAAATATATACGCACCCAACTACAGGAGTGCCGACATATGTGAAACAAATACTAACAGAATTAAAGGAGGAAATAGAAAGCAATGCATTCATTTTAGGAGACTTCAACACACAACTCACTCCAAAGGACAGATCAACCAGACAGAAAATAAGTAAAGACAGAGAGGCATTGAACAACACACTAGAACAGATGGACCTAACAGACATCTACAGAACTCTATACCCAAAAGCAACAGGATACACATTCTTCTCAAGTGCACATGGAACATTTTCCAGAATAGACCACATACTAGGCCACAAAAAGAACCTCAGTGAAGTCAAAAATATTGAAATTCTACCAACCAACTTCTCAGATCACAAAGGTATAAAACTAGAAATAAATTGTAGAAAGAAAACAAAAAGGCTCACAAATACATGGAGACTTAACAACATGCTCCTAAGTAATCAGTGGATAAATGACCAAATTAAAACAGATATCAAACAATATACGGAGAATAAAGACAACAATAACACAAAGCCATAACTTCTGTGGAAGGCAGCAGAGGCAGTTCTAAGAGGAAAGTACATTGCAATCCAGGCCTATTTAAAGAAGGAAGAACATTCCCAAATGAATAGTCTAAAGACACAATTCCTGAAATTGGAAAAAGAAGAACTAATGAGGCCCAAAGTCACCAGAAGGAGGGAAATAATAAAGATCAGAGAAGAAATAAGTAAAACTGAGAAGAATAAAACAATAGAAAAAAATCAATGAAACCAAGAGCTGGGTCTTTGAAAAAATAAACAAAATAGATAAACCCCTAGCCAGACTTATTAAGAGAAAAAGAGAATCTACACACATAAACAGATCAGAAATGAGAAAGGAAAAATCACTACAGATGCCACAGAAATACAAAGAATTATAAGAGAATACTATGAAAATCTATATGCTAACAACCATGAAAACCTAGAAGAAATCGACAACTTCTTAGAAAAACACAACCTTTCAAGACTGACCAAGCAAGAAACATAAAACCTAAACAGACCAATCACCAGCAACAAAATTGAATCAGTAATCAAAAACTACCCAAGAACAAAACTCCCAGGATGGATGGATTCACCTCTGAATTTTACCAGACATATAGAGAAGAAATAATACCCATTCTCCTTAAAGTTTTCCAAAAAATAGAAAAGGAAGGAATACTTCCAAACTCATTCTATGAAGCCAGCATCACTCTAATACCAAACCCTGGCAAAGACTCACCAAAAAAGAAAATTACAGACCAATATCCCTGATGAAGGTAGATGCAAAAATACTCAACAAATATTAGCAAACCGAATTCAAAAATACATCAAGAGGATCATACACCATGATCAAGTGGGATTCTTCTCAGGGATGCAAGGATGGTACAACATTCGAAAATCCATCAACATCATCCACCACATCAACAAAAAGAAGAACAAAAACCACATGATCATCTCCATAGATGCTGAAAAAGCATTTGACAAAATTCAGCATCCATTCCTGATTAAAACTCTCAACAAAATGGGTATAGAGGGCAAGTGCCTCAACATCATAAACGCTATATATAACAAACCCACAGCTAACATCATACTTAACAGCGAGAAGCTGAAAGCGTTTCATCTAAGATCGGGAACAAGACAGGGATGCCCACTCTCTCCACTGTTATTCAACATAGTACTGGAGGTCCTAGCCACGGCAATCAGACAAAACAAAGAAATACAAAGCATCCAGATTGGTAAAGAAGAAGTCAAATTGTCACTATTTGCAGATGACATGATATTGTACATAAAAAACCCTAAAGACTCCACTCCAAAACTACTAGAACTAATATCTGAATTCAGCAAAGTTGCAGGATACAAAATTAACACACAGAAATCTGTTGCTTTCCTATACACTAATGATGAACTAACAGAAAGAGAAATCAGAAAAACAATTCCATTCACAATTGCATCAAAAAGAATAAAACACCTAGGAATAAACCTAACAAAGGAAGTGAAAGACCTGTACTCTGAAAACTACAAGACACTCCTAAGAGAAATTAAAGAGGACACTACCAAATGGAAATTCATCCCATGCTCTTGGCTAGGAAGAATAAATATTGTCAAAATGGCTATACTACCTAAAGCAATCTACAGATTCAATGCAATCCCTATCAAAATACCAACAGCTTTCTTCAATGAACTGGAACAAATAATTCTAAAATTCATATGGAACCACAAAAGACCCTGAATATCCAAAGCAATCCTGAGAAGGAGGAATAAAACAGGGGGAATTACGCTCCCTGACTTCAAGCTCTACTACAAAGCCACAGTAATCAAGACAATTTGGTATTGGCACAAAAACAGACCCACAGACCAGTGGAACAGAATAGAAAATCCAAACATTAACCCAAACATATACAGTCAATTAATATATGATAAAGGAGCCTTGGATATACAATGGGGAAATGACAGCCTCTTCAGCAGTTGGTGTTGGCAAAACTGGACAGCTACATGTAAGACAATGAAACTGGACTACTGTCTAACTCCATACACCAAAGTCAACTCAAAATGGATCAAAGACCTGAATGTAAGCCATGAAACCATAAACTCTTAGAAAAAAACAGGCAAAAAATCTCTTGGACATAAACATGAGCAACTTCTTCATGAACATATCTCCCCGGGCAAGGGAAACAAAAGCAAAAATGAACAAGTGGGACTATATCAAGCTGAAAAGCTTCTGTACAGCAAAGGACACCATCAGTTGAACAAAAAAACATCCTACAGTATCGGAGAATATATTCTTAAATGACGTATCCGATAAGGGGTTGACATCCAAAATATAAAAGGAACTCACGCACCTCAACAAACAAAAACCAAATAATCCAATTAAGAAATGGGCAGAGGATATGAATAGATACTTCTCCAAAGAAGAAATTCAGATGGCCAACAGACACATGAAAAGATGCTCCACATTGCTAATCATCAGAGAAATGCAAATTAAAACCACAATGGGATATCACCTCACACCAGTAAGGATGGCCAACATCCAAAACACAAACAACAAATGTTGGTGAGGATGTGGAAAAAGGGGAACCCTCCTACACTGCTGGTGAGAATGCAAATTAGTTCAACCATTGTGGAAAGCAGTATGGAGGTTCCTCAAAAAACAAAATAGAAATACCATTTGACCTGGGAATCCCACTCCTAGGAATTTACCCTAAGAATGCAGCAGCCCAGTTTGAAAAAGACATATGCACCCCTGTGTTTATTGCAGCACTATTTACAATAGCCAAGAAATGGAAGCAACCTAAGTGTCCATCAGTAGATGAATGGATAAAGATGTGGTACATATACACAATGGAATATTGTTCAGCCATAAGAAGAAAACAAATCCTACCATTTGCAACAACATGGACGGAGCTAGAAGGTATTATGCTCAGTAAAATAAGCCAAGTGGAAAAGACAAGTATCAAATGATTTCACTCATATGAGGAGCATAAGAGCAAAGAAAAAAACTGAAAGAAAAAAACAGCAGCAAACTCACAGAACCCAAGAATGGACTAACAGTTACCAAAGGGAAAGGGACTGGGGAGGATGGGTGGGAAGGGAGGGATAAGGGAAAAAAGGGGCCATTACGATTAGCAGATGTAATGTTAGGGGGACATGGGGAGGGCTGTAGAACTCAGAGAAGACAAGTAGTGATTCTATAGCATCTCACTACGCTGATGGACAGTGATTGTAATGGGGTAAGTGGCGGTTTAGAAACCATAATGTTGCACATGTAACTGTAGATTAATGATACCAAAAAAAAAATGTTAGTTTCATTTCTAATCCTTATGATGAACATAAAGATACTACAATTAAAAACATAATGTTCACAATCATTCCAAAGAAAATGAAGTACTAAAGTATAAATTTAAAACATGTACAGGATGTGTATGCTGAAAATAGCAAAATATCAGTGAGAGAAACCAAAGAGCTAAAAAAAAAATGATATATTGAGTTCAAGACTCAACGTAGTAAAGATGTCAATTATTCCCAAGTTGTTTATTTGTGTAATGCAATTTCTGTCAAAATCCCAGCAAGGTTTTCAGTAGCTATAGACAAGCACATTCTAAAATTTATATGGAAAGTTTCAGGCCCCAAATGGCTAAACCCACTTTAACAAAGAAATAAAGTATAAGAATCACTCACCCAAATATTAAGGCTTACTATACAGCTACAGTAATTAAGACATTGTGGAGTTGATGGAGAGGTAGAAGTGTAAATCAGTGGAAGAGCATAGGGAATCCAGAATCTAGAACAACATGAATATGCTCACCTGATTTTTGACATCAGTCCAAAGCAATTCAATGGAGAAAAGATAAGTTTAACAAATAGTGCAAGAGCAATTGGACATGTACAAACCACAGGAGCATCAACCTAAATCTCACACTTTATACCAAAATTCACACAAAATGGATTAGGGACCAAATGTAAAATATAAAATTATAAAACTGTTGGAAAAATATAAGAAAATCCTCAGGCTCTAAAACTAAGTAAAAAGTTCTTAAACTTGACACAAAAGGCATTATCCATAAGAGGAAAAATTGATGTTAGATTTCATCAAAATTAAAAATTTTCATATAAAATCACTTGTGAAGAGAATGAAATGATTCTACATCTTGGAAGAAAATACTTTCAAACTGCGTATTCAAAATAGGACTAGTATCTGTAGCATATAAAGAACTGTCAATATCAACATTAAAAAAGTCCAATTAGAAAATGGGCAAAACTCGTAAATCAAAAAGAGATACACAGATGAAAAGATGTTCAAAATCTCTAGGCATCAAGGAAATACAAATGAAATCTACAATGAGATTTCTCTACACACCTTTAAGAATGGCTAAAATAAAAAATAGTGACAACACCAAATGCTGTTGAGGATGTGGAGAAGTGTGGATCATTCAGATATTGTTGGTAAGAATGTAAAATTGTACGGGCACTCTGAAAAACTATTTGGCAGTTTCTTGCAAGATTAAAAATGCAATTACCCTGTGACCCAGTGATGGCAGTCTGGGTCATCCATCCAAGAGAAATAAAAAATTATGTTTACCCAAATAACTTGTATACAAATATTCATAGCAGTTTATTCATAATGGCTAAACACTGGGATCAGCTCTCATGTCCTCTATAGGTGTGTAAATTGTTAAACAAACTATGGTACATTCATACCATGGAATACTACTCAGCAATAAAAGGAACAAACTATTGATATACATGACAGTTTAGAAAATCTCCAGAGAATTATGCTGAGGGAAAAAAGAAAAGCCAATTGGAGAAGGTTACATACTGTATGATTCCATTTATATAACATTTGGAAATGACAGAATTTTAGAAATGGAGAACATGTGAGTGTTTTTCATGTGTATGAGACTGGGGGCCTATGAGGAGTGGCAGGCAGAAGGTGGGTTTGTTATAAAAGAGCCACATGAGAGATCTTTGTGATGAGAGTTCAGTGTAGTGACTGTGGTTGTGAATACATGAACTGAATTATATAGATAAAATTATGTAGATCACAGGCATGGACTAATGAGTCCAAGTAAAACTGGAGAAATCTGAATAAGACCAGCAAAGTAGGCATAAGTCGACATCCTGGTGAGATATTATACTATTGTTTTGCAAAATATTACCATTGGGGGAAACTTGGTGAAATGTGCATGAGTATTCTATCTTACAACTTCAAGTGAATTTACAATTATACCAATAAAAATTCAATTAAAAATAGAATGCTCATTAAAAAAGGAAAAACATGGTAGATATTGTGGAAGTTATAAAAAAAAATCCAAACATTGCCTGCCCTCAGCTAGCTTAAGTCTTTTGAAAGAACTGTTCTGAAATAGTTAGGAATTCCCCAAAGATTGTGGTATGTTTCTAACACTGGTGCTCAAATCACCACTCGCATGTAAATTCTGCCTACTGGTTGTAATTTATGTTTTCCTGTTGTGTCTTAGAGCAGCAGTGTTTATAAGCCATGGTCTGAATACTGCTGGCCTGCATATAATACTGGTTTCTGAGTCTCATAAGCCGTGTTCTACTCTCAGTACTGTAGCTCAAGATATGTTCTAGCTCCAAGTAACTCATACACTTTCTGGGGTTTTATTTGGAATCCTTCTCATACATTTCCTGGTTAACCAGTGCTTGAAAGGAACATCTCCACTTTTCCCCACCTATCACATTCATATTATGGCCAAGAAAATTCAGATTATGCCAACTCACTAAAGTACCTCTTATTTGGATGTGTTTTCCAATGTGAAAGGATGTTCTCCTAAAAGACTCCAATATCTGGCATAATGCACAACCTTAGTATTTAGCTGAACTTTGTTCTTTACCTTCAGTCAATGGTCTGGTTCCATACAGATCAGGGTTTAACATCAAGCCACTTTTAATGGTCAGACCCAAGCCTGCTATATCCAGAGGAAAATCACTGGAAGATTTCATATGCTGATGGAATAGAGAGAAAAGCTAACATTGTCAGATGTTCAGACCAGAATATTCTCCATGAGTGAGATTTTTCAATCTGGAGTATACTGCCAAGATGAGAAAAGCTTATAGAAGAGAAGTTTAGGAGAAAAGAAATGTATTCTCGTTGTTAAAAATGATTGAATTCATTGCATTGACAATTGTTTTGGTGAAAAACAAAAATGAAAGATTTGGTACTGAAACATTGCAGAGGATGGACTTGACCTCAATGGGAATTCCAGCACAGGCCCGGCTCTTTGCAAGAACTATTCACATGACCTCCTCAGCTTTAGTTTTCTTCTCTGTGAAACAGAGATACTAACATTACTTCAGAGGATTCAGTTCTCAATAGAATCACCTTCTGGATTAAGTGCCTCAATTGTTCTCACAGCACACCACACATATCTCTCATGTAATGCACTGTATTTTAATTATCTGTTTATGTGCTTATCTCCAAAGCCTGCTGTGAAGTTCGGCAGATCGTAGGTACTTATTTTAAATGTTAATAGACCTAATATGAACAGATAATAAGTCCACTCTAAAATGCAAGCTTTGTGAGAAAGACGGCTGTGCTATTTTCTTCCTCTTTCTGAAATAACAGTAGCATTGCATTCCAAATGCAACCTTGTGATTTATATTACAGATGGCTTATCTTTGAAGACATGAATTTTTTTAAATCTCTTAATGGAAATTACAACCTGCATTTCACATTCCGCTTTTCAGCGCTGGGAGAAAGCTGCATGTGTAAGTTCAGCTCCAAGATATGCAATAAAATGAATTTATGGTAATGAATAAATCTGTATTTCAAAGAATAATTATTCCATAATAACTTTTACCAAGCTGAATTCAGAAGGCACAAACCACCATCATATAGAGCTAAAGCCACATTTATTTCCAGGGGTTTCAGTCCAGCTATTGATAAAGCTGGGCACGACTACCATGGAACTCCTATGCTTAGGTGCCAATAACCAGAAACCACTTTCTTCTTAAGCTAGTGCTCTAATAAGCATTCAATTTACTCCATGTTTAGTATAGGATCTCAAGGGCCAGAACGCAGAGCATATTCCAGTGGTTTTCAAAAGTTTGGAGCCTGTGGGCACCGGAAGCCATTTTTCAAAGTTTAGATCTCCCTGTAGATTTTGGGTGGCACCCAGGACCAGTTCCAGGGTACACAATTGATAAAGTTGTTGTCTCAGAGTTTTCTCAAAGAGCCCTCCGAGCTGTCATAGGAACTAAGGGGTTTGGGGAGCAGGATTGAGAGGTTGCCGCCGGGTGCCCTTTCAGCTCTGAGTCCAGCCAGAGTACAGGCGGCTCACTGGCTGCCCTCCCGGTGGGCATTTTTGCTCTGGTTGATATTTTGGCTTTCTAGGGGATCTTCTAGCAACTTCCTCATTGGCCCGGGTTCTCTGGGGAAGTTAACGACACAAGTCACAAGTCTGAGCCGCCGCCACCCGAACATTGGTTACTTCCCATGTCCTACTGGTGACTTGATGACAAGTATTTGGCAAGGTCTCAGCCCAGTGGAGCCCAGCGGACTCCACGTCAGCTCTTTGGCTGTTGCTATTTCAGGGCTTTCCACAGAACTTTTCCCTCCTCTTGACTCTACAGAGCAAAGGGGAAAGCGTGCAGGACGAGATAGGACAACGCCAGTACATTTAACATTTGGAGGGAGAATTTCACAAAGGACAGCTGCTGCTAATGTTTCTGTATCTTTATAGAGTCAGAGGACTCTGGGCAGGAAAGGACCTTAGCGATCTCATGCCCCTTCCATTTCGGTGATCAGAGATGCTGACTGGAATGTTCTAAGTCACACAGCCAGTGAGCAGCAGAGCCACGCTAGGGGCTGTGAACTCCTGGCTCCAGGGAAGAATCCCTTCTGCTCTCCGACTGATAAAAAACTTCAATGCTGCTCTCTTTCTGATCAAAGTTAGCATGTTCTAGAAATGCACATCTTTTAAAAATCTAAATGTCATATATGAAAACCTGGTACTATTGATTCAGTGATCAGCAGTGGAGATGGTGGAGGTGCAGGTAACTACATGACTTGGAGGAAAGGCAGTCAGACAGGCCAGGGGTGCAGGGAACAGGCTGGGCTAGAGATGAAATTCTGGCCAGGTAGTTTCCCTCTAAAGTTTTCCCTTTTTTACTTGTTCATTTCATATAATGCAGGCACAGTGGTAACAATTTAGATCAGGGGATGGCAAACTGTGACCTTCTGACTGTTTTTGTAAATAAATTTTTACATTAAAAAAACTAGTATTGTTGATAGTTTCAGTTTTACTTATATTAAGATAAGACTATAATTGCAATGGGAAAGAAAAAAGAAAAAAGTTAAATACCATCCTCAAGGTGGCCCTTGTACTCTAAATCTTCCGAATTCTCATAGATGCCAATCCAGTGTGCCTGGGAAAAAAATATAACTGCAAGGAAAATGTGTCCCTACTGGATTTCAGTCTTACTGACCATTTCTCTAGACTGAGTGCTACATAGCACTCTTGAGTGGTTAATGCCGTCTTGGTCTGCTCCAGACGACCACACTTTCCCGTTTTGAGATTCGGAAGCATAGTCAGCAAATGCGATATGCTTCTAGTGGTAGGAAGAGATGAGTTCTGATTCTATTGCCCAAATCTTATTTGAATGTGCACTTTCTTTTCTAAGAAAGTTTTAAGAATATGGTGGGTTTGGACCTTCGATGATAGGGCCAAAGGTTGGAGAGTGTCCACAGAATTTCACTTTTTCTTATTCTTCAGGGGACTGAAAAAGGTTGGAAGAGGTAGATTTGCCAAATTTAGCAAATATAAACAGAGGGTTCCTAGTTCAATTTCATTTCAAATAAACAATGAATAATTTTTAGTACAAGTATGTCTCATGCAATATTTGGCATATACTTATATAAAAAATTTGTCATCTGAAACTGAAATGTAATGGAGTGCCCTGTATTTTATCTGGCAATCCTATTTGAGGAGGGGTGGAGAGAGGATTAGGGTGGGAGGCAGGAGAAAAAGATGAAGCGAAGGAGGCTGAGAGTAAACTTCATGACTGTAACAGTACCCTCCGGAGAGAAGAACCATATCAAATTATCAGACCAGCCCCTTGCATTTTGTCCTAAGAAGTCCTGTGCATGTACCAGCCCATGATGACTACAACTGATCATACTTGACACTTTATTCCATCTGTTTCATTCATTCATTCATTCATTCAAAACCATTTCTTTACTACCTGGGAGTGAGTGGAGGCAGGAGGGGTAGTCACAGATGATCAGTTCTCAGCTCCAAGAACTCACCAATCCTAAAAGCTGTAAGAAAAATACCAGCGACTTGCTGCTGGGCCATGAGGAGGGGTGCTCTGTCTTCCAGGGCCTCCAACAGGAACGTTTACATAGAAAAGCATACATTTGACATCTACCTTGGAAGAATTCTCTGCATCTGAGCCATTGTCCTACGAATTCATTTCTGATCATTCTTAAAAGCTGACTTCATAGAGGGTCTTCTTTAGGGCAGAGAATCATGCCATTGCCTGCAAATGACAGAGGATAGGAGCTAGACTTGCCAGGAGAGCAAGTTTTAAGGGGGTGACAGTTCTGGGGGGAAGGGAGAGAGGGCTGTCAGCTTGTGGGAAAGTGGCAAGTATTGTTAGCTGAATGTTGGCTGTGCTTGTAGTAATTTGTTTGGTTCTGGAAACACTATCTTTAAGACACATCTTTCCACAAATCATATTGTTTGCCTAGATTTAGTCCATGACTTGATCATTTTCACACAAGTACACGTATCACTGTCCAGGAATTGAAAAGCAAGTGAGAAATCGCTTATAACTAACTTAGAGTATCCACCTAGTGGTTTTAAGAAGGAAGCCCCCTTTTCATATATACATAAAGTATAAAAGTATTTATAGTAAATAATGTACATATATAAATATATACTATATAGGAAATTTATATATATTATATAAGTAAATAATATTTTATATATAGTAAGATACTATATATAATATATATTTTATACATTATAATACATACAGTGAATAAAATGGAGGTTCCTTCCTGAATAATATATATGTATATTATAACATAAAATTATAAAATGTATTATATATATGTATACATAGAGAGACATTTATCAGTAAAATTAATGTAAACAGAGGCAAATTCTCTAAGTATATCTATAGTATTATCTCCCAAGGTCACCAGCCTCGTTTTCTTAAATAGAGCTTATTCTTGGAGAGAATATCTGGTAAATTTCAAAGACAGAAGAAAACAGAAATCTCATGTAAAAATGTATGAATAATTTCTGGTTCTTATCGTTCTCTCTCTCTCTCTTCTTCTTCTTTTTCTTAAAGAAAACCAGGTCCTTATTATTACTCACAAAGACAGTCATTCCCACTCCTTAAATGATTTACTGGAATCAGGAATTTGCCATCTTGTTCATATAAAGATTCAGAAACACCAAAGGAATCGCAACACTGTCAGAGACTAAGAAGATTGAAAAATGAGTCCCACTCCAGAAATATTAATCACATAACAATTATAGGTCAGAAGCAGAAAAAGATGCTACAAATTAAAGAACATAGTCATCAATTCTTAATATCCTAAGCAGAAAAAAATAATTATCAGATATTACATACTCCAAATAAAAATAAAAATGAAGAAGAGTCCAGGTTACCAATTTATAATTTAACCCTCTCTAGTTCTTAAACCTAGAGGGAAAGAATTGAAGCTCTTCTGGAAAGACTTACAGTCAACAGAAAAAATTCCAGAACTTTCATTTCTTGGGTGATCCAAATGGCCCCAGACATCACCAGTCTTTGCATGTAGATGAGGACATGCTAACATTAATGTCCATATGACACTGGCTGGGAGCCTTCACCCACAAAGCCGGACCTCCTCCCCAGCACGTCCTGGGGAGCCCTGCTTCTCTAGTGCTCTCCGACTATCCCATCAGCTTCCCTCTGTGCCCAGCCTTTGCCTGTTCCACGCCTGCTCTGGCCTCAATCTTCCACTTACAGAGCTGCCTTTGAGGACCTGTGTGCTGTGCTGTTTGGAGCAGCCACTTGGGAAAGCCTGGTAATGATGCCCAAGGGGGGCACCTCCCCATCCCACTCATCTTCTGAAACTATCATGTTTTGTCTTTCCTTTGCACCACTAATGATTTGGTGTATAATTAATGACATAGACTGTATGCCATTTCCATCTCGATTAAGCTTTTTCTCCACTACCTTGCACACTGCTTGGCACAAGTAGGTGTCTGATAAGTATTATAAATAATCAGGTGGTTTTCCTTGAGACAAGGCCCTAAGTGTTGGCTGCTAAACCCTCTCTCACAACAGCAACACTGGTAGAATGATTCTTTCTGCATGTGGGCGCCTCTCCCAATGCTTTATATAAATCAGCTCATGTCCTTTCCATCAAACCCTTATGACAGAGCTAATTTTATCGTCTCCACTTTATAGATGAGAGAACTGAGGAGCAGAGAGGTTATGAAGGTCAAGTTTATCCAAGTAGCGAGCAGGAGAGCTGGGGTTCTGCGCTCTGACAGTCTGCTCCTGGAGCCGGCACGCTTAACTTCCCATTAAATCACTTCTTCCAAAAAGGTCCACGAAGTCCGATGGAGAAGTCCACCCCCTTCATCTGCTCTCTCTTGGCATCAGGTACCTTCACCAGAAGTCATACCATAAGAAAACAAACCCAGGTAGTCCCTATCTTATTTCTTCCTTCCTTCCCTTCCTTCCAAGGCTTGTGGAGCACCCACTCCCACATCAGGTCTATGCTAAGTACCAGAACCATGAAACTAAGATCTAGTCCCTCCCAGAATCAGGGTCTAGTGAGAAAAGCAGAGAGGCCAACAGCATTAACAATTTAACCTAAATAAACAAGCCTCCGTAGAAGCATCTGGTAAACCTCAGTGCAGCTAATGCTGGCAGAAAAAAGCCAGAGGCCAGCAGGAAACTGAGTACATGAACAAATCAAAAGGAAAAAAAAAACATGTCTGGGCTTAACTCAAGACTGCCTCCTGGGTTTCCGAGGCTGCAGCTGAGAACAGCTGTCTATAGACCTCACAGGTAGGGAATAAATAGCTGCAGGTGTTCCTAAGGAATAGGTAAAAAAGAAAACCTGAAAATTGCTAGGTTTCATGTAAATCTCATTAGGCTTTACAAGAAGACTGCAGCAGAGAAGAACAGACCATGTAAGCACGCAACTGAAGGGGAGGAAATGTAGCATTGCACTGAGCAGTCTTATTTATCATCCTTCTAGAGGAATTTTTTAAGGGCAGAATGAAAGATTCTATCCTGGTCTGGTATTTCTTCAGTGGCATTTGTTTTGTGCATGGGTTCATGGTTTAAGAAAGAACATACGATTCATACATGAGGAGCCCATCGGTGGGAAGGGGAGAGCTGGAGATGCAGTAATCCCAGGGTCAAAGCAAAGCTTGGGAAACACTGGCTGAAGGGAGCAAGAAAGACCCCACTTCTCAGAGCTTTTCGTTAAGAGGAGGCAGTACAGTGCCCTCCAGCAAGGTCTTTGAAGTCACAAAAACCTCTCAGGGCTCTGTGATTTACTAGCTGCCTCCCCTTGGGTCAGCTATATAATCTTTCAAAAACTGTAACTTTTTCATCTATAAATGGAAATGGTAATAGTACTCCTCCACAAGGTGTTTTTTGTTTTGGTTTGTTTTGTTTTGGGGGGGTAATGATTAAGTGAGAATTTGCCTGTAAACAGACCTCTGGTGCTGGGTCCACGATAATGCTGACTGTCCTGGGGTGTGGTTGTGATAGGGTGGTGGGCTGTGATGGACGGGGAAGGCCCAAGGGCGTGGTTCTTTACCATTTATCTCCACTGCAGTTGTCTTCATCCCTCTGTTTAAAAAAATATAATTCATTCTAACTACAAAAAAGTAATTAATATTCTGGGACACTTTAGACATAAGTGCATTCTCAAATGCCTCTTTATGTCAAAATGTCAACCCATATATCTGTCTTTGGCAAGATTTACGGGAGTTGCTTCCCATAATGTTGGTTTAAAAGCTTTGGTGACATGGTCGAAATGTCTGCAATTTCTTCTTAATAAGGTTAGGCACTATATTTAAACCCTCGCAGAATCCATTGATATTTTCTGCTTGTCAGAATAAGGCTTTCTTACTGTTTTCTGCTTGTACATACATATGAAAGGTTGGTTTTCAGCTCTGGGACCGTTAACCCAGGAACTTGAAGTTCTGCATCTTGGCTATCGGATAAATCTACAGTCAGAAGTCCTGCTAGGAGTACCAAAGCAGTAAGGGCGTGTCACTGCTGCTGGGGCTCATGCCACCTCGGACCTTCCACGCAGTAGCGTGGTTCCCTCATCCTTCCTAGAGACACCTACTAGGTGGCTTTGCTCTCAGACTGGTCTCCACCCTCAAGGCATTGCTAGAAGGAGTTGCAGTGGCCACACACTTTGGTGTTGCCAACATAGCGATCTTTTTCCGACTGCGTCAGCCTCCCTGAAATTGCTTGAACTGAACCTATACTGACAGGAGACATCCAGGAAGAAACCGGATTTGAGCAAAGCAATCAGAAAGGGGAATAGGGTGGACAGTTTTGGAGAATTCGGTATCATGGCCTCCTACGCAAGGAAGTAGCAAAATTTCTTAGCGAGCAAATGCTGTTAACATTCTCCTTAAATGTGATGCTTTAACTCAACACGACACAGGGCATTTGGCACAGACTGTACTTCCTGTCACAATTTATTTTGGAGTTAGAATATGTTTCTGCCTCAAAAACTAACTGAAAGCCTATTTCTCTGCTGTCATAAATCAAATCATCCCACCAATCTCAGTAGGTCTTGGGCCCTTTCCAAGGGCTGCATGCAAAACAGAGTGAGATGAATAGCTTTTAAAAAGGGAAGCTATCCACCACAACAGAAACAAGTGAGGACAGATTTTTCCAAAAGCTTTGAAGTTCCCAGAGGCCAGAGATGGTCTTTGAGTTATCTGACACAGTCTCTCTTCCCATTCCAACCTCCTTTGAGGGTTGGATCAGAATGTTGGCATGCTAGTGGGGTAAATTAAGGCAATCTGATCATGTCTGTAAGCCCCACAACTCTCCTTAGGGATTATTGCAGTTTGAAGCCCCGTGAAGGCAAAAAGCGCACCTTATGCTTCTTTGGGATGGCCTCACAGACCTGGTGTGATGGTAGGTTGTAAGCATCTCAGATCACAGACTTAGGAGAGTTCCTGGAACAAAGGCACCCCTCCGTAAAAGCTTATTGGTTGACAACATGTAACATCAGCTAAGTTTGATTCCTGCATGTTTCTTACTTATCCATCAGTTTTTACTACTATTTAGGCATATCTTCAAAGACCATTACCTTTTCCTCAACTTAATTATTTCATAGCCAAGTATTTCATGAAGCCACCAGCACCAACCCCTGTCCTTTTAGAACAGCCATATTTATACCATTTATCACACTCCGCTGTGTTGTCCCTTTGCCTCTCTCTGCTACCCTTTAGCAGGGAGGGAGGGCTTCATTGTGTCCATCATTGTGGTCACCCCAGGGCCCAGTGTAGCAGACAGCATTTTGGAAGTGTTCAGTAAATACTATGTAAACAGCGTTCTATACCCAAAGTTAAGGCTTTGCTTCTCTGAAGTATTTCAACTGACATCTATCAATTCTGAGACTCCAGGAAAAAAGGTGTTTTTTTAATCATGAATCAGAACTAAATTGTGCAATTTGTGTGAGACAAACATTCTAATGCTTACCTTTACTTTCTATTGTGTACTGTTCTTTATGCTAATTTTGCTGTCAGAGATCCAGGAGAAGAGTGAAGCACTTTAATTACACCTCCTTTGCAAAAATTTAAAACACAATCTATAATTTTTAAGCATCCTCTTTTCTTTAGGTGTCTTTTTTTCTTCTTCTTCTTTTGCCTTTCTTTTTGAGGAGTAGCTGTCATTTCCTCTTTAAAAGTTAAGTCTATGGTGCTTTGGGTTCCTGAAACAAGAATGCACAACTTTCTTTAACATTCTGCAAATATTTGTTGAGTTCCTATTGCATTCCAGGAGCTAATGAGAGAGAGAGAGAGAAAGACCTATAAAAATTGTTGTTCTCATTCAGCTTAAATTCTGGCCAAGGAGAAATAAACAAGAAAATGTCAGGAAATAGTTAATGGTCTAAAGAACATAAAATGAGGGTCTGAGAGAAAAGGTGCATTGGATGACTCCAGAACTGGGTAAGACAGTCTAGGGAGGTGACATTTAATCTGAGACATGAATGAGCCACAGGAGTCAGCCCTGGACCAGGGGGAAGAGCATTCCGGACAGAGAGACTGGCAGGAGAGCCCAGGGTGGGAACAACAGTGGCTTGTCCAGGAAATAGAAGACCATCCTCTGCAGACTTGCAGGCTCCCCCTGGGTAAGTGCCATGTCATATGTTGAAATCCTAACCCTCCATATGATGGTATCAGGAGGTGGGGCCTTTGGGAAATAATTTGGTCATGAGACCTTGTGAATGGGATCAGTGCCCTTATGAAAGAGACCCCAAAGAACTACCTTGCCCCTTACACCACGTGGGGACACAGCCAGAAGACAGCCATCTGTGAATCAGGCAGTGGGCTCTAGCATGGAATCTGCCAACACCTTGATCTTGGACTTCCAGCCTCTAGAACTGTGAGAATTAAATGTCTATTGTGTATAAGCCCCCAGTCCACGGTGTTCTGGTGCAGCAGACCAAGGAGACTGAGACAGTGACCCTACAGAGCTCACTGTAGGGTCTGGCTCTCTCCATGTTTGTAAGAAATCTTGGCTTCACCAAAGACCTTGTGACAAGGAAGATGGAGCAAATCCGCTCAGCCAAGCTAGCACACATCTAGGTTTTGGTAGGCGTGGGACATAAACTAAACTTACATCCCCCTAAGATCATCAATAAGCTTTACAGTCCCTTTCGTCCCTGGTACCCCAATAGTGGAATTACTGTCTTCCTTTTTGGAAACACACACTGGTTTAGAAGGATGTGACTTTCTTTGAGAATCTTGACTACCATTCTGTAAATATTTGCTATGCTTCCTGATTTACACAGTAGAGAGGCAAAGAGGTCCTGGAACCTCGTGTCCTTGCCCTCCTCACACACACATGCACAGATGCGTCTTCTACATATTTATACTGTTTAACCCTCCACGTCCAGTCAGCCCACTCAGGGTTGGGTTTCTCACCGTTGGGTTTCCCCACGAGGCTCCCATTCACGGAGCTGCTGCTGCATTCTAGAGACTGTGCTGGGCTCTTTACATGTGGAATCTGGATCTCCTTAATATTCTCCACCCGTGAGCCCTTAACTCGTGGCATACACTGATGGCGCAGCCATCTCAAGCCTGTTGGCCCTTGGAAAATCCCAGATACTGACTTGAAACAAACAACCACCAATGTTTTTTTTTTTTTTTTTGCTGGAGCTGAGAACTCCTTGGGAAAACAGCCTTCCTGCTCTTGGGCACCTCTCTGTGGTCACTGGCAAAAACATTCTAGAAACCATTAAAATGCATTCTTGCTTGAGATGCTTTGCAGAGCAGTAACCCTTGGTTTTCTTGTCACGTTTTTGGCTTCTGTCATGTTAAGAATTTATGTGGTAATAGAAATGTGAATCATAGTGACCATCCTGAATGCTTTGCAACAGAAATATACGGTGAGAGCCTGGGGAATCACAAGAGGTCTGAGTGGACACACTGCTCTGCCACTCAGCAGCTAATCTGTCTGCATCTGTTTCTCCGTCTGTGTACGGGGACCAACAACCCCTATTGCAGGGGTGCTGTGGAGAGTAGATGAGATGGTGCGTGTGAAGGCATCCACCTCCCACAGTGATAGACAGATGTTGCTCCTTTCCTTCCCTCTGCCTTTACTCCCCACACAGAATTATTTTCTCGGGCAAGTCTGACATTAAACACCATCAGATGAGGATAAATGTTGCTTGGCTCCAAAACCCTCCCCTGAGTCTAAGGCAACAGCACATTTCTAGGAAACCGAAAACAGGTAGAGAAGTCTGAGAGAGCTGGTTAACTGCAGGGGCCTGTGGGAGGGAGAGAGAGCCGAATGGGAGAGAGCTGAGCTGAGGAAGCGTTCACAGCAAGCTCTCCTTGACAGGCCTTAGCAAGGGGACCCCCTGGAGTACTGCCTGCTTACTGCCCACCTGGGCTTCCGGGCCTTTTCTTAGTGAGCAGTTCCTGGGCTGGGTGCAGCCATATCTGAGGATGTTTCAACCCACCCACCAATGTGGGATAGGCTCTTCTTCCTACACATGGCCAAAAGCAAACGACAATGCCAGGATTCTCGATTTGTATTTCCCTTGTTGATAGCTGCAGCCAAACCCTACCTGTGGCTTTCCTTTCACACCAGATGTCTTTTCTGCCTTCGGTTGCAGGAATATTTCCCAAACATATGCCAACCGTCCACTGGTGCCAAAAATGTGTATCTGCAAAGCTGCAAAGGAGCTAGAAGAAAACAGCAGATGCCTGAGAAGCCAGCCAGGGTGGGAGAACGGAACTCATTTTGTTCTGCTGTCTTGTAGGGACAGAAGGGGGAGGGCTCATGGACTCAGAGCGCTCCTAGAGTCCTGAACTCCTTTGACCTTACCTTTGTCATCTCTTTGAAAAAGAGCATGCCCTTTGGGTACAGGAAGGACTGGGTTTGAATTCCGCCTCATTATTTATGGGCTGTGAGACCCTGGATATGCCACGAACCTCTTCTGGTTAAAGAATAAATGTTGCATTTCTCCAAAACCCTCCCTGGGGTCTAAGGCAACAGCACATTTCTAGGAAACCGAAAACAGGTAGAGAAGTCTGAGAGAGCTGGTTAACTGCAGGGGCCTGTGGGAGGGAGAGAGAGCCGAATGGGAGAGAGCTGAGCTGAGGAAGCGTTCACAGCAAGCTCTCGTTGACAGGTCCTAGCAAGGGGACCGCCCGGAGCACTGCATTTTGTTCCTCCTCAGGTGCATCACCTGTGAGAGTCTGTGTATGACCACAATTCAGAAACCTCACAGAGTGAATACAACATAAAAGGTGCTCAACTGGTTATTTTTTTAATTGATGAAAAAATGAATTAAACAACAGCTTCCTATAAAATGTGTATGCTTGTGACATTAATATAAAACATGTCAAACACAAAGAAACACTTTTATTAAAAATATATTTTATATAATATTTTTATAAAATACATATGCATCTAAAAACATAGAGAAGGATGAACCCAAAATGTTGATTATATCTGGATCATAAGTTAAGGCAATTTTTATTGTTTTATTGATGGTGACCTATATTTTCTCAAAACCGTGCACATATGTAAAATAAGTTAATATAAATACCTATGTGGGTAACTACACCTATAGCAACAATGGTGAATAAATAGCATATTCAGTATTCTGTAATGTCCCCAAACCACCTCATCCCTGGCCCCAGTGCCTTTGTTCACACTGCTTCCTTTGCCCAGAATTCTTCCTCCTCGGCCCTCTGCCCGTTCCCCCAGTGACGTGTGCAGAAGTCGATGGGAAAAGCTCTTGCACTCTAAGCACGGATTTGCTCATGTTTTCCTCTCCTAAACTGCAGGAACCGTGGCTCATGCACCTCTTTGTTTTAATACCTAGCAAAGTGACCAACACACAATAAGTGCTCAATAAATGTTGACTAATAAATGTCTTAATCTGAAATGTTTCACATCTATTTTAGGCCACACTGGTCTGAAAGCCTGCTGGTCTGAAAGTCTGGTTACTGGGAAATTTTAGGCCAAAACTGCAGTTGTCATTTGTATCCATAGGCATTACAGGGTTAGCCAAACTAGAGACAACACACCCAGTAATGTCGGAGCTAAACTAGCAGTAATTTATAAGTAAAAAGCAAGACAGTAGCAACTAAAAGCTATGATCATATCAAGACAATATGTTCATTTGCAAGGTATCCTTGTCCTACATTGGAAAAATTCCCACTATATAGCACATGTACACGAGAGAAGCTTCTTTATGTTGTGGTTTGCAGCTGGACTTCTTAATATGGCCATTTTAAAAATTCTGACCCCAAATCAATCAAGACAGAATGTCCAGCAATTCAGAGCTGGAATTGAGAGCTTTTGCCTTTAAAAATGCAGGAAAGGAGGTGTAGTTTAAAGCCATTTGATTCCTTTAGGAGAGCTGTCCATCGATGTGCTCTCAATAAGGTGACACTAAATGTCACCCAAACTAGAATTCTCCTGAATAAACCAGGACATAAACCGTGTTCACCCCAGCCATGAACCATATTCTGAGGTCTGTGCTTCAAGTGGATATGTTATGATCAAGAATGGGCCAAGGACTAGTGTTGCATGTCTCTGATGATACAGAGCTAGTGAGCAATTCTATACTCCCTGCCAGAATCCTTGCAAATTCTGTACCAAATCAGTTTTCTGTCCTAGTAGTTTTGAAAAACAGGGATGAGGGTTTGCAAATAGATAGAAAACTAACATCTATAAAAAGAATTATTACTCAGAGAGTGGAGGCAAAATATGCTCATATATTTTCTTCTTCCCTCCAAGGAAGTGGCTACCCAAACATCTGGTGCCAGAGGCAAAGAATGAGGACAGCCAGAGTGAATGCTGGGGTCGTTCTCACGTCAGTTTTCATTCTGTATTTGTGATGTTACTTTTCCTTTTAAAACTGCTCAAATTGCCATTCTTCCTAGCCTCCCAATTTCCCCCATGTCTTCATTCTAAAACCCAGTCCAGAATAAAGACTTAGCACATTTATGATGATGAGAATAGAAAATATCAGGGATAGAAGAATCAAAGAATAAAGGCAGCTATGGATATTGGAGAGGGCACTGAGTCAACCAACCAGATTTAAATCACACAACCCCAAATGCCTAAGACATAACAGCATTCTAAACCAGACCCTGTTAAGTGCGGAGCTCTAAGAACAAAGAAAACACAGGATTGGAAAGATCCTTGAAGGTGTACTTGGTTCATGGCTAATATTTCTAAAACTTGGTGTTCTGAGTATAAATTCTTCTATACTTAGTTCTTCATTTTTACAGACTTGATTGAAGGGGGCTGCTGTACTGTGTTTTCTCTATCTTGAACTTATGCCTGTTACTTGGAAGCTCCAAGGGTATTAAAAACAGCTTCCTAACCTAAGCAGGAATTTCACATGGACTCTTCCTCAAACCTATGCGAGGACAAGCCTCTAGTTCAGTGTCTTAAGGAAGAGCTGTTTCCCCATCCAGGGCCCAGACAGATATGGAAAATCTTCCTTGTCCTTGTTTATACCAGTCTACAGGGTTTTTTTTTTCCTGTTCAATACATCTGTTGAAATCTGTAACTTACTCATAAAGAGCCAAGTGTTTGTTCCCTGTCCCTTCCTGTCTTTTAAAACCCTATTTTCTTGCTCACCGAGATGCCAAACTCCCCCACAGCTTCTGTACTTGTAGTTCAGACTCACTACTCTATAGTTTTCACTTCTTCTTCATTTTGGCTATTGGAAATTCTCATTCATCTTGCAGATTTGCAATGAAAACTATTTTTGTTTTATCCTGTGTAATTCCTAGGTGTTTTATCCTGGGAAAATATTTCAGCCTTCTAATCCACCATATTACTAGACAATGAAAGTGATAATTTATTATTAAGACTATGTTTTGACCAAAGAGCTGAGGTTACATCTGTGCTGGTGATGGAAGGTACTTCGATAAACCCAGGTGTCATTTTCCATTCTGGAGAAAATGAGCACAAGAAACACTGATAAATACTCACACAGAAAAGTAATTTCTAAATTCCTTTGGCTCAAAATCCAGAGTATTTATCTCTCATGGTACTGTTTGTCAACATTTATCCTTGATTTTTCCCCTTCTTTCAGTCTACGCAGCCAAATTATCAGCAAATCCCATTAGCTTTATATTCAGACTAGATTTCAAATCTGGAATTTTTATACCCCCACTGCTAACACCATGATCCAATCACTAACATCGTGAGCCTAGGCAACAGAACTTTCTATATCATCAACCTGTTTCCACTTACCCTCTTTTGTCTATTCCCACATAGCCAAAATAAGACAGATCACATCAAACCTTTGCGTTAAATCCTTCCTTTTACAGATTCCCATAATATTTAGAATAAAAGGCAAAGTCCTTTCCATTGTCTACATGATTAGGCCCCTGGCTTCCTCTCTAATCACACTGGCTTAACAAAAAGGTATTTGGGTCAGATGGCATAGAAAAATAAAAAGGCACACATTGCTATGAAATTAAATAAATTATAATTTATAAAGTTTCCTTTTAGGCAGTGTAACTTGCTCCTTAATATGGAAGGAAAGAATTAGGGCCTGCGCTAAAGGACTATTTATAACTTTATTTGGAAAACAAAGGCTTGTACTTAAGGAAAGGTAAATAACAATTGAGAATTAAGTCAACAAGAAATTATGTCACTAGATAAAACCCCGGAGAGGGGTCCAGCTAATGTGTGACGAGGAAAGCAAAACAATACTGTTGACTAGTTATCAGAAAGGTTTCTTGGAAAAAAACTCGAAAGTTAGGCGTGCTGCTCAGTTCAGACTGGCCTTATGTGGATTCCTGTCTGTTTTACAATGAATGTTTCAAGATGATGGCATTGAACTCTGTTACTCTCAGCCCACCATGGGCTGTACCAGCAAATGATCACAACAATCTCTACCTGGGTTTTTGATGCCTTGCCTTAAGGATAGTCCAAGGGGTATGCACCTCTTTTGTCTGGCCCACCTAAACTAAATATCTAACAATCTTCCTGTAATGAACCACAAGGACTGGACATTCCTAATTCCATCTCTGCTATCTGCCAATTACAGCTAGAAAAAGACTTGCCTTGTAAAGATGGTAAAATTTTTCTAATCCAAAATGTCAGGTGTGCATCAGTAGATGAATGGATAAAGAAGATGTGGTACATATACACAGTGGAACACTATTCAGCCATAAGAAAGAAACAAATCCTACCATTTGCAACAACATGGATGGAGCTGGAGGATATTATGCTCAGTGAAATAAGCCAGGTGGAGAAAGACAAGTGCCAAATGATTTCCTTCATTTGTGGAGTATAACGATGAAGCAAAACTGAAGGAACAAACAGCAACACACTCACAGACTCCAAGAAGGGACTAGCAGTTACCAGTTAGAGCTCCTGTATAATCACTTTGAGAATAGCAATAAAACTCTATTGGGGGATAGCAGGTGGGGAGGAAGGGAGAAGGGGATTAAGGGGCATTATGGTTGGCGCACATGGTGTGTGGGATCACGGGGAAGACAGTGTAGCACAGAGAAGGCAAATAGTGACTCTGGCATCTTACTATACTGATGGGCAGTGACTGCAATGAGATATGGGGGGGTATGATAATATGGGTGAGTGTAATAACCACATTGTTTTTCATGTGAAACCTTCATAAGAGTGTATATCAATAATACCTTAATAAAAAGAAGTACCTTAAAAAAATCTCAGGTGTGTTTCAGTGCTTTAGGATCAAAGTAGTTCACTGCAATAGGAATTATTTTTAAAAGACATTTCCTTTTGAAATTAGAGAGCAATTTCTTCTCTCTCCACCACTGTTGGCCGTTGGTAGTCAGTCCTATGCTCAGGAGGAGCAGGGATCTAGAGACAAAGACCGGACAAGATCGCTAGACTCTGTTCATTACCTGGAGGTACTTCCAACCAGTTGGCATAATTTGCAGATGACCGAGGTATTTGAAGCTAGCTAGCAGTCCCAGAATCCACAATTTAAGGAAATGCCAAATTAAAACGAAGGTAATCTTTTGGCTCACTGCAAGCTTGATAGGATTAAAATTTTTAGGATAGCGTCTTATAATTGCAGGTGCTTTAAATGTGACTCTTAAGAATTGATTGCTTTCACTTTATTCTATTTATAGGCAGTGTAATCATAGCATTTTGTTATTGTCAAGAAATCCAAATAGTCCAGAACCACCAAATAATTTTTTTGTCTTTCTTTTCAGACTTGGTACAATAATTTTGATTTTTTTTCTTTCAATTTTATTGCTATTCTCAAATTGATTATCCAGGAGCTCTAATGGTAGCCAGGAAAGATTATAATTCTAAGGATAATGCTTTTTAAAGGCATACTATAGAAATGTGAATCTTACTGGCAAGTTGTATCTTTCTCATTTGATTTCTAGATAGTGTAGATTTGTCATTGTTACTTAACACATCTCTCCTGTTGATCCAGAAACACTGCACATTTTTTATTTCTTTTCTAAATTTGGAATTTTCTTTCATTTAGTTTCACTGCTATGGTTAAGAGATCACACAATCATTCAGATGGAAACCCGACAGAATTATAATTCTTAAGATAGTGTTGTATAAATGTAGTTTCCTTTTTTTGAAAATTTCATAGTAAATTGTGTCCTTTACTTTAATATCTAGGTAGTATAAGGCTAGTGTTCTATTTGTTGCTGTTAAGAAATGGCCCAGAACATGAACTTGAGTAAGAGTTTTACCTAAGAAGTCTCACAGCTGGAGATACTTTTATATCTGCATACCAAGGAACTCAACATTTATTTCTGCATTCCAAGGATTGAATTTACTCAGTGTATAAGGCTAGTACATTTAACTAAATGAATCTTGGCTTGGAAAATATTAAGCTAACTGCCCACACAGACCTTTGTGTAGACGGTGAAGGCAATTCCGGCACGCTAAGGCGCCCGCCATTTTGGATCGGGAGCCGCCATCTTGTTCGCCCGCCGTCTTGCCTCCCGCAGCCTCCAATCACCAACAACCTGATGATAACACCACCCCTTAAGACCCAATCACCAACAACCTGTTGATCCCACCACCCCCCTTAAGACCCAATCACAAGGTCCCTGTAGCGGGACACAGCCAACCCCCAACTCTTCAAAAATGCGCTTCCTCCCCCATGAGCTGCTGCTCTCTACTGAAAAGACAGCTGTTTTCATTTTCTTTTCCAGCCATTAGAATCTCTTGTGTGGGTTCGTGCCTCCCTGAGTTTTTTCAGGGACGGGAGGGTCGCGGCAAGACACCCTTTCAGAGGGAATGAAAGGCTGTCTGAACTAAGTGGTCAAATTGCAGGGCTAGTCTCTCTCCAAGAAAAAAGATGAAAATTATAAAACTGGCTGCCAGCAGAGAAGGAAGGTTCAGAGTACGGGGTCAGTACGAAACAGGTCTGGAATAGTTCCTATACAGAGCAGAGGGCATGCTTCAAAAATGTTTTATGGGGCTGGGCAAGTGTTAGGAAGGATGAGGCAGAGGAATGGCCCTCCATTGTTGCTCCTCACACGCGGAAGCCGTGCCGGGCTGGGCCAGCCATTCCTCATCACGCTTCTTGTCCACAGAGTAATTGCAAATGCTGACTGGCATTTGAGAAAACTTTGTTCCAGACCCGACAGTCTCTCCACCTCTTGCTTTCCTTTGCTGGGCATTTCTCAGTTCCCAAATTCTTGACATTGTGACCCAAATTTCAATCCTTACCTTTAACGCCACTGAAGTTGGTACTTCTGACGCTCCTTTCTCTTCTGCTCTTCCTGATGTTAAGCTAAACATACTGTTTTGGCTCCAACAAAAAAATTCTTGCTGTGGTCTTTCCGGAGGAAGTCCACTTTTTTTCTGGCTTCTTACTTCCCTCCTCAGAGCCGTGACTCCAGCTCAGAGTCTCATTATGTCCTTTATTCTTTTCAGGCTGCATTCAGCACTCATGAAATAGATCATGTAATGGCTTCTGCTTGTATCATTTTCACATTATTGGTTAATTAATAGGTTTTCTTGATGATGAGACACCACTGATCGTAGGACTACTATCAATTTAATACCTATTTTTTTCATGGTGGATGGAACACTACATTTTGATCAATGGAAATATCCCAATCTAAATCACCCAATCAATTGGATGAAAATTAAACTGACTAAAAACAAATGAGTCATTAACTTAAGATTTATAAAAATAACAGGATAAATCAAAGGAAACATAATGAAGAAAAAAATTTAAGCAGAAATTAATGCATGTAGGAAAATGGAAAAATCATGAACTCCAGAAAATGAACCCAATAGCTGGCTCTTTAAGAAATAAAGAAAAATAAAATATAAATCATTAGCACACCTAATAAAGAAACAATATAGAAAAAAAGAAGTGTACCAAATAAGGGAATGTAAATCACAAATATTGAAGAAATTAAAAGATTCGTCAGACAACTTCTATCACTTCCAGGCAAATACATTTGAAAACCTGAATAAAACGGATGACTTTCCAGGGGGAAAAAAACGTATATTAATAAAACTGCAAATCCAACTATACCAATTAAATAGAAAAACAGAAACAGTTTTCAAAAAGCTACTGCCCAAAAGAGCACTAGTTCTAGGAAACTTTTCAAAGTACTTCTTCCAAACATTTAAAAAACAAATTAAATTGTTTCCAGACATGCAAAAAGGAGACTGTCCACTCTTTTTAAGAATACAGCTTGCCATTGATATAAAACCCCAATAAGACTAGTTCATAAAAGAAAACTAAGACTAAACAATAATTCTAAATGACATTTAAACAAACAGAACTAAGCACTGCAGCATAGTAAATTTTACTCCATGAATACAAAAATGGTTCAAAATTAGTATATTTATTAACATAATTCAATAGAGCAAATAGAAAAATAGAAACATTATTGCTATTGTTCTTAAAAAGGAACCTGCCAAAATTTAACATCTATTTTTTAAAACTATTGAAGTGCAACAGACATACAGAAAAGTAAGCATATCAGTGACTATTTGTGCAATGAACATACCAGACAGATCAAGAAGCAGGACATTGTCAGTACTCTGGAAGACCCCTCATTTCTGTCAGTGACTCCCTCTCAGGAAACCTCCATTCTCATTTCTAACAGCATAGGTCAGTTTTTCTGACTTTCTGTATCAACATGCATTTCTGATTAAGAAAAGATCCTGAAAGAATTGGAATTGACAAAGAATGAGGAAATATTTCCATTAAGTCAGTTACAAAATCACTGTTAACATCAAATATGTTTTATACTACTTACAGCCAATGCAATGACACAAGAGAAGGAAATGAGGATAAATATTGAAAAATGAGGCAGTAAATTGCCTGTGATGGTCTAAGTATCTATTATATTACCATTATATACCAAATAAAATAATATAATAATGATTGGGTGTCTGAAAAAATTCAAGATGATTGCTCAAACAATGGTTTGCAAAAATAAGAAAATTCAGTAAATGGGCTGGAACCAACAATAGAATTAATAATCAATATCCCTATTATTTATTAAATAAAACAGAAGATACAATGGAAGAAAATATATCACTTATAATAGCTACCAAATAGATGAAATAATTACAAATAAATGTAACAAAAAATGTACAAAAAACTATGTGAAGACATTTTTAGAATATTATGGAAGGTCAAATATAAGAAAATTATACAGCATACCCTGCTCTTAAAGAGAAAGAATTAAAAGCATAAATAAATCAGCTCTCTCTAAATCAACTTACAAGTTCAAGGTGACTGCCCCACACCAAAAATAACATGAACAGAAATACACACATACTGTAATACTAAATTCATACAGAGAAAAAAACAAGCAAGAATACCCAGAAAAGTGAAAAAACAAGAGGGATGGAAAAAGACTCACTCTACTATGTATTTAAATATATGATAAAGCTGAGGTGATTAGAGTCGTGTGGTACTGATGAATGGATTAGAATAGGAGTTGACAAACTCTTCCTGTAAGATCCACATGGTAAATATTTTCAGCTTTGTGGGCCAAATAATCTCTGTCATAAGATTTGTCAACCTTAATATTATAGCACAAAAGCAGCCATAAGCAATACATAAACAAATGGGCATAGCTCTATTCTAATAAAATTTTATTTACAAAAACAGGTATCTGCCTAGAATTGGCCTCCTGGCTATAGGACCATGGATTTTTCTTTTAAAAGTTCAAAAATAGATACAAATATATAATAATATGGTAAAGATGGCACTGTCAACAGAAAAAAGATATATTAATATTTTTCATACAAATGTTTATCCATCTGAGAAGAAAAATAAAGTTGGATCATTTTCTCATTCTCTAGATAATTCTAAATGGTTCACACAAAAGCTAAAACCGTTAAGTGCTAGAAAAAAAACATGGGCATATCAATACGACCTAAGAATGGAAAAAGTCTTTCTAAGCATGGACTCAAACCCAGAAGTCATAAACGAAAAGGGAAGAGTTAGACTTCACAAAAATAATAGTGGCATAGTCTACCACCAATAAAAACATGGGTGGAAGAAAGGAAAAAACATTGTTAACTCATGTTCACAGATCCTAAAGCTAGTGATTGAAATAATAGTTTCTGTTGTTATTGTGCTCTACTTTCCCATGCTATTTTTAAGTACCAATAAATAGTATTTTTTTTGTTATGGTGATACCATTTTCTTGATATTTTTAAAATTCAATGAAGGTCAAAGACTCAATTTCTCAATTTGTGTAAGAATACAAGACAATTTGCCCTCTGTAAGCCTGGACATGTGCAAGCCCATGCAAATCTCAGTCTGCAAACTTAACTCCTCTTGCTTCATCGCTCATGAAACAATCAGCATGGTGCCCTAGTAGGATCTGGATTTATGAAATGACATGTTAAGGAGCCTTCTTCCCACAATAGAAAATAGGATTTTTGCATATATAATCAAATTAAGATGAGCTCATACTCGATTAGGGTGGGGTCCTAATCCACTATGGCTGGTGTCCTAACAAGAAGAGGAAATAGAAACGCAGATACACAGTGAAGACTCCGAGCAACAAGAAAGGCAGAGATTGGAGTGATGCGTCTACAAGGAAGGTCAAGGATTCACTGCAACTTGCCAGAATCTAGGAAGAGTCAAGCCTTCCTAGAAGGAAGCTTCACAGGGAGCATGGCCCTGCTGACAACCATTTTTGGGCCTCTGGTCTCCAGAACTGTGGGAGAATAGATTTCTGTTGTTTTAAGCCACTGCATTCGTGGTCCTCAGTTACGGCAGCCCTAGGACAATAACACAGGGACTTAATTCTCCTGCACTTCCAAATTATGCCCCCTGGCCCCAAGCAGCCACTGGAGACACTAGACACTGGCTGGCAGTGACAGAGGGAGCCAGGTGTGTCCCTATGGGTCAGGCTGGGCTCACAGGTGACTGAATGATGGAGGCCATGCCAGACCCACACCCCATTCTCAAGAAGGCTGAGGCCACAGGCACAGCTGGGAGATGAGGCAGAAAAGGCTGAGTATGGAGTGGCAGTGGCAGCTGGATTCCATCACCTAAGTGGCTAAAAGCCCAGAAGAAAAAGGAGGCCAAGGGTCCAGAGTTGGTGACACAAGACAGGTCAGCTCATGCCTCCACTCTTGGGTTCAGTGTCCCTTGGTTTTTCTAGATTTACAACTCTCTTTGATCATCTCATTCTTGCATCTTTTCATCTCATGCTGTTGCTTTCTTTTCCTGTTACATAGAGAACTTTATTTCACAAACTTTTATAGTCCTTGCTAAGTACCAGGCACTATACTAAACTCCTTTACTTTTTAGAGCAGTTTTAAGTTCACAGCAAAATTTCTCAGAAAGTACCAAGTTCCCATATGCTCCCTCCCCCATCCCACCACAGCCTCCCTTGCTAGCGGCATCTGCCCCATAGTGGTACATTTGTTAAAATCAATGAACCTCCACTGGCCAGCATCATGACCCAAAGTCCACAGTTTACATTAGAGTTCATTCCTGGTGCACACTCTATGCATTTTGACAAATGTGTAATGACGTGTGTCCACCATTATAGCGTCACACAGAGTAGTTTTACTGCCCTAAAATCATCTGTGTCCCATGGATTCATCTCCTCCTCCCTTAACCCCTGGCAACTGCTGATTTTTTTACTTTCTACATAAGTTTGCCTTTCCCAAGATGTCATACAGTTGGAATCCCTCAGTAAGTAGCCTTTACAGGTTGGCTTTTTCATGCAGTGATACTACACAGTTAAGTTTCTTCCCTGTCTTGCCACGTCTCATTTACTTTTTATCTCTGAACACTATTCCATTATCTGATGTACCACAGTTTAGTTACCCTGTTGCCTTTTCAAAGACATTGTTTATCCTTTCATGACAGCTGGTATCTTTTCTTATGAGTCTTCACCTCTGCTCATGAGGCCTGTTCCCTTGCACATGGACCAGGTAATATGACAATTAGGAACCCAAGTTGTTAATCTGAACTCCCTGTTCAGACCTGGGATTTGCTGCCAAGTTCTGTGGCAAGCCATGTCCCCTTTCTGCACTTTAATGTCCCAATCTCTAAAGCATTCTCACTTTCCTCATATGCTAAGGAATTAAATAATATAATATATGTAAAGTGCTTGCCACAGGGCCTAGCTCAGCACATGTCAGATGTATCCCTGATGGCCTGTTGTTAGGAGGCCAAAAATTGTATGATTGATTTTCTTCTGAACCCCAAATGATCTAAGAAGTATGCTCTTCTAAGATTTCTGGAAGTTGTCATGTGTGTCTACCATGTTACTCCACAAAAACAGAGAATTTATAAAAACATGTATTGTTACCTAGCAACAATGCACTAATAGAGAACAGAACAAAAGAACCTGTTTTGTTTTTCAGAGTGTTAAACTCTATATGGGTCAAGATAAAAATTCCATGTCAGGGCAATGCTAATAATAAAAATTAATTCATAAAGAAAGGAAGAATAAATGAACCTAAATACATGCAATAATTTGCCAGATGCATGCCACACTTCAGAAACCAATTAGAACTTATTTCTACATCTTGCAGACATGGGCCAGGTGTTCACATCAAATCAATAATGAGAAAATGTTATTTAAGCTCCATCAATATCTCCCACTGGAGCTCTCTACAATCTCTGCAGCTGAAATGTCTCCTCAAAATATATCTAAGTGAGCACATTCAATGATGTCTCTAGCAAATAAATAACTAAAAATGTTCTGTGAATGGCATGCCACTTGAAGACTCTGGATCAACCCAATTAAAACATCAGCTGTAAAACATTTGTTATGCACCTTGACAGGAAATGCGGAACTGAATAATAATTGTCCAATTTGTTCGGTATGTTTGTAAAAAAAAAAATTCTAGGGCTTCAGCATTCTGAGGAGCTGATGAATAAACCTCCCTCGTCTCTGGGAGTTCAGCAAACAGAGTAGAGAGGTCTGGCAAGATTTAAGAACTAAAAAGCTCTTGGATTCTTTGGTGCCCAACTCAATCTCTTCTCAAGAGAGCTTTTTTACTCAAACTCTTTGTGGAGAAATGGAAAGAACATATCTAGGTTATTGAAAGGCAATTATCTCATCACACAGAAAGAAATTCATCTGTGACATCTGTGAAGCTTATTGAGAAAATGTGTTAATGTACAAAATGTCGAGAAGGTAGAATCTAGTCAAAAACACATCACTTCAATAAACTAATTGGATGTAGGGGAGTGGAACAAAGTGGTAAATAAATGGTGTACTTAAAATCGAAAATGAATTGGCAAATGAGCAAGAAGACTGCTGTTTGTAGGTTTACGCTTATTGAAAGAACAGACTGTTACAGAGCAGTCCAAGAAAACCTACAGTATGTCCAGGGGGATGAATCTGGAATGTGAGCTGGTTGGTTTGTTGAACTTCTGACTCAAAGAAGGAAATGGTGGTCCTCAAGCAGCAAGACCCAATTCATTTCACAGGCAATTGTTGAAACCAAAGAGGAAGGGCAGTTTTAATTTGAAATTAATTTTAAGTCTTTCTGTCCAAGCCAACATATGTAGAGGCAGAATGGTGATAGTCTGCATGGTGTCATTTTATGAGGCATGGAAAAGGCCTTTATTTTAAAAACTCTCAAACACAGTGTACTGCCTGCCATTGTCACTCTATCTTCACTGATTTTTCTACCAACTATAGAAAAATCATTGAGAGTCAATAGAGAGTCATTGAGGTCCCCTGGTCTCATTTCAAACGTCATACTCCGCGTGAGAGCATAGATCAACTGTCTTCTCATCCTGCATGCCTTATAGGGAGTTTGTTCATTTAAATTTAATATTAATAATAGTTCATTTATATTTATATTTAATACCTCCTAATACCTACCTAAGGTAAATTGAGGGAGCAGAGGATTTCACAAGGGTAAAATGGGGCAGGAAGTCATTTTGGAGCATGAGGAATAATAGAGAGCTAGTCCAGGCAGACTTCCACAGGGGAACATTAGTCCACCAGATTAGAACTTGAGGAGATAAGACACATCATAAGGGTGGGTGAAGAGCCTGAGAGAATCGGAAGACGAATATGGCATTGAGACTGATGGAGGGGCTTCGAAAATAAATGGCAAATACTAACAATGTTTTCTAGGGTTCTACAGATTTAGAGGATGAGATTCTGAAACCAGGCAGGGAGGGGTGATACAAATTTCCTAGGCAATTCCCTTCCCTCATTTTACCCTTAATTTTACGGCGTAGTGTCATTTACGTAGGCGTCTGACACAAAATGAATGCCATAGCCAATGACTGGTAAAGTCCAAATGGGGTGCAGGTCTCTTGATTTTTGGGGCTCTTCCCTAGCACTACACTGTCCCCAAAAGTCAGTATGGTTCCCTCCCTACCCACCACTAGACTTTTACATGACCCATTTCTCTAATGATCATTCTTGGATATATGACTCACTGCCAAACCACTGGGATTATTTGGGAAAATAATTTCAAAATGTAAAAGGCAGTATCTATAGAACCTGCAGGGATGGAAATTCCACAAAGTTCTCAAGCTCTCTTTCTCACTCACTAGGGACATTTTTAGTTTTCTTTGCTCTGCAGCCTGCCAAATATCCATGGCACCTAACCACAAATGAAGAAAGACAGTCTGCTCTAGTCAGACGCACAACCCAAACGACCTTCCCAGGCAGCATGGAGTCATCAAAACACCAAGTTCAGGTTCATGCCTTTTGGAAAACAGCATGTAGGTCGTAAAACCCTGACGTTCTCTCGGTGTATATATCATGCTCAAAGACTTCAGAGTTGTAGCAAAGCCAGGCAACAAAAGAACTGGTGTTTCCTTTTTTTTCTCTTTTCATCAGAAACAAATTATTTAGGTCTTCAAACAACATCAACCATTATTCCGCTGAAGATGAGAGTTCCTAATTATTTGAGAAAGTTCCCATCTACTCAGAAATTCCTTACAGCAAGTACACCTTCTCGTATTTCCTTTTTCATGCCCTAGTCTTTTAGCGTTAATTCCACAAACATTTATTCAGAACTGATCATGTGCTAGACTCTGGAATATGATAGGCAAGATATCATAGCTCTGCAATATGCAAAGATAAATAGAATATTTTCAGCCTTGTAGGGAGTTCATAAAAGAAAAACATGGCATGTAAATAGGGAATTAAAATACAACATGATAAATGCTAAGGCAACAGAGGAGTTTAAGGTGGGGACAGGTATTAGCTGTCCTGAGAGGCAGAGAAACAGCAGAGAAGCGGTGATATTTGATATGGATCTTGAAGGAATCTGATTCTTGGAAATGCCTGCTTTGTCTGCTCCCTTGGGTCTCTCTGCCACCCTGATCGCGGACAGCATTCAGGATGTGTGCCGGCTCTTACTAACTTCTAGGAGAATCCATCGCAGCCATGTTCCCAGAGGTGGTAGTAGCCCTCTCCCCATTCCAGACCCTGATGCCTGACTCCCTGGGCCGAATCAAGAGGAGACAGACGGGGAGGAGGCGGCAGCCAGGCTGGAGGTTCGCAGGCCTTCCCTAGGCTGGGAGAGCCGTGAAAAGACAGTGCAAACAGGTCTACAAACAGGTCTGGTGTAGAGTAGGGTGCAACAGCGCAGCAGGGACTAGCAGACACACACAGCCATGAGGTGCCTGAGCTAGAGTCAGGAGGACTCCCTCCCAGCCCCCCAGTCCTCCATCAGCGAAGGGGAGGATGCCGCCTTGTAGGAGAGCCTGGCTTCACTGGGGCCCCTGGGATTGAGTTTCTGTCCTTTGCTACTAAACAATTTTATTTGCTTCCAAATTCTTAAGCCCCTGACTCCCACCCGGTACACTGATACTTTACCTTATAATAGAACTGCCGCACCTTGCAGAAAACCTAAACCCCAAACACCTGATGATGATGACGTGAGAGGCAGGAGGACAGGAGGCGGGCAGCACACAGTGCCATCGGGATGAACCTGGGGACAGTGGGCTGCAGAGAGGGCAGTGCTGCAGGAGAGGGGAGCCACGTGCTGCCTATGCTTTAATGGTCCTTTGAAATGCACCCTCACAGCCCAGGGAGCCAGCTAGATCCTGGAGGTATGGATGGTTTTAGTGGTCTTCTTTATCTACTATTTCTGTTTTCCACATATTTTACAATGAACATGCATTTTGCACTAAGAAAAAAACGTTATTTTTTAAAAACTAGAAACAAGCTGACAGCTTAAAAACATTAATGCCTCAGAGAATGCAGTAACTGAAATATTTTTTTTAAGGTGAACTAACAGAACACATGCTATTTATTCCCAGAGGGGTCATTCCTGAGTGGACAGAGATCGCCGAGAGAGGCATAAGCTTGGGAGGGACAGCTGGGGGCTTCCGGGCCAGGGAATTTCCACGTGGAGTGGAGAGTGAGAAGATGGCAAGGACACCCTTCTGCCTGGCCTGTCCCATGGCCCCTGGGCTCAGAGGAGGAGGCCATGGCACCGTCGTTCACTCGGGCCTCGCTCTGCTGCCACAGTCTGGCCTCCTGTAGCCTGCAGACCCAGGCCGCCACCTCTGCCGTGCCACCTCTTGGCCTCCTGGGGCCTCCTCCTCCGTGGGAGCAGTGGTAGGGAGCCACCGACGTGCTTCAGGAAACAGTCCACCTCCAGGGCACAAGCTCTGCCTCAGATTTACTAGCAAACAGGGCCAGAAACATCCTCTCTGTTACTTCACTTAATTCTCACAACAACCTCATAGAAGGGATGTTGCCCTCATTTGGGGGTCCTACCTTGTTCTGCATATGGTGAAAATGAAGGTCCATCCTGCTGACTTGTCAAAGGCCAATAACTGGAAAGGCACAGGGCTGACCTTCAGTCCAGGCCTCCTAGCTTGGAACCCGGGCCTGGACTTTCCAAAGTTCCCATCTTGGCAAGCCTGGGTTCCTAAGGATGCTGTCCACTGGACCTGGAAGAAAAACCCCTCAGAGTCTCAAGTGGAAGAAACCTCACAGGGTGCCTGGGCTGATGATGGGTCGGTGGTTTTTACCTCTGCAATCAGAGCTGAGGGGTAAAGATCTTCATGGTACCTGAGTAAGAAGAGAGACACCCCAGGGTATGATCTTGGAATGAACCATCCCACCACGGGGCTACCACAGGGCCTCCTGGTCACAGTGGGTGAGCTGGCACACCAGGCTACACTGCATTTTATTTTCCAAGTCACCTCTAATGGAATTGTCCACATCCATAAAAACAGATGGTAAGCCTTTAAAAAGTGAATTCTAATAAAACTAAAAATCTTGTTTAATCCAAAAAGCAAGAACTTACGTCTACCAGCCGGGAATGAATCAAATGATTTCTCAAGCTCCCAGGTGTGATGACTGTGGGCCAAAGAGAAGAACACATGAAGTGAAAAGGGAGTTATGCATTTGAAGATGAGGAAAAGAAGCAAAGGAAAACCATTACACCTGCTCTCCAGACCCAAGCTGGAGCCCCCCGGGAACAAGGACAGCCCAGGTAAGGGAGGGAGGTTTGCTGTGCGTTGGAAAACACAGGAAAGGGGGAATCGATGCCAGCTGTGGCTCTGCTCTCCCCACCCCCACCCCGCCCTACGACAGGGGCCCAGCAACGGCCCACCAATGTGCAGCT
This sequence comes from Smutsia gigantea, assembly GCA_032199065.1. Lineage (NCBI taxonomy): Eukaryota > Metazoa > Chordata > Mammalia > Pholidota > Manidae > Smutsia > Smutsia gigantea. The sequence continues at coordinate 30,576 of JAVSCE010007457.1, read as the reverse complement.
GCCTGCTTGCGTTCAGGAGGATTTATCTTCTCTCTTCCCTCCCCGGACACCCTCAGGTGGTTATGGATTCTCAGAGATGCCACTCACAGGCGGGCACTCCTCCTGTTTCTGTGACTGACCGCCAAATAAATACAGAAAATGGTGGTGCGACTGGATGGCGTTATCATGTCAGAGTCCAGATCTTTCATACCTGCTCTGACTTATGTTTGTCCGGTTGTTGAGATGGTGCCTCTATGCCTTAACATCAGGGCATTAGACAGGCTTCTCCAGAGAAACAGAACCAACAGAAGATATAGACAGAGAGACAGAGATAGAGATCATAGAGATGATAGAGACAGAGGTAGAGATGGTAGAGGAGATGGAGATGGAGACAGATATATAGATATGTAAAGAGTGTATACTTGTTATAAATTGTTATAATGCAATTATGGGGGCTGAGAAATCCCACCATCTGCTCTCTGCAAGCGGGAGACCCCAGACTGCTGGTGGTTCCAGCCCCAGTCTGAACCAATGGCATGAGTTCCAGTCCAAGGGCAGGGGGAGGCTGATATTCCAGCTCGGGGAGGCTGATATTCCACCTCAGGGAGGCAGAGAGCACGCATTCTCCCTTCCTCTGCCTTCTTGTTTTATTCATTCCCTCGAAGGACTGGATGAAGCCCACCGCCTTTGGGAGGACACTCTGCTTTACTCAGTTTACTGTTTCTAATGCTCATCTCTTCTGGAAACACTCTCACAGACACACCCATGAATAATGTTTAACCAAATATCTGGCACCTCATGGCCCACATATTTTTATGACACAAAAAATTAACCATCACAAACAGCTTTAACCACCACTGGAATTAACAGTGAACAATCCCAGCTCCTACGTGTAGCTCTGGCGTTCAGATCACAGGCCAGCGCCAAGAGGGTGACATCAAAGGGAAGCCCAGAAATAATGATAATGACAACAAACATTCATAGAAACAACAATAGTTAACCTGTATTAAGTACTTACTATAGGGCCGGAGACTGTGCTCTGAGCCATATACATCATCTCATCTCAGTTTTCATCAGTGTTAGCCCGGGTTTGTCATGTACTTATTCATGAGGATTTGATGCTCGGTGGTTAATAAGTAATGGAGCTGGGATTAAAACTCATGGCACCAACATTCTTTCATTCCCAAGAAATTGGTCATCAGCTCTTTCAGGTGGAAAAGTGAGAAAGAAATCTGACATCTCAAGGAATTCAGTATTTCCCGCTTTTTAACTGAACTGATGAACTAGGAAGAAAGACCGGTAGGAAATGTTCCCCCTCAAACGGAGTAGATGGTGTCAGGATTCTGGGCTCAAGACGAGGGGTGTGCCTCACGACTCCACGCGCCCAAATGCATGTCACTGACACTATGTCCTCTCCCCACTGTGCTTCCTCTGGGAAGGAAAAGGTTGGCAGGACCCTGTGTTGGCTAAACACTTCCAAACAATTCAACATTTTAAGGTCAGCAAAAATCTAAGCTCTGGCTGGCTGGAGACTCTACAGTTGACCTTGAAATCAATGTGTTTCTGTAAGGAAATTTGCTCCATATGGTTCTAGCTCCTTGCTGGTTGTTCATCAACTGAAGCTTGCAGAAAGAGCAAAGGGAAGGCAAGCCTCTGAGCCAACAACAGGGGAATTATTTTAAACTTGTTCTTTCACAAATAGGGAGCTCAGGATTACCAAGGAAAAAGCAACCATTTAAGGATTCCAGTTCACTTGTAACCAACTCAAGTAAGTATGGACGCATTTTGTTTGGGGCATTTTTTGCTGCAGTTTTATTTTATTCCATCCATCAGAGGAGAGCTTAGATTCTTTTCTTTTTACATTTTCAATGATCTCTTTCATACAGAGTGCCGACTATGTGCCAAGCGCATTTTTAAAAATAATTTGATTTTGTGATACTGTAGGTGCACACAAGGTTAAGAAAAAGCCTGAAAAAGGCAGAAACCAGAAGAGGAATAAATCCTACCACCCAGAGATACCCACTGGATATCTGCTTTCAAAATGCACTGTCCACACCATTGGTTTCTTTTAAAGAGAAACTAGTTATATCTCCATATTTTCCAAATATCAACTTTGCTCTTGGGACAGATTACTCATTCCCTCAAAAAAAATCTACTAGGTAGGAATGCACAAAGACCAGCCCAGGTGTTTTGCAATAGACAAATGAGTAGGTCATTTCTATGTGCAGTAAATCTCCTATGTACTTCACCATTAATGATCTGCAAAACTGTGTGGTGCAAAAGATATTTACCATCACATGCCATCTCATTAAAAGTATTTTTATTTTTGTAAACACCAAGTTAAAGAAATGACATTGCAGAACTGCTGTAACCCTTTGTGCACTATTAGAGTCAACTTCTATGCTGCACTGCTTATCAGTGACACAGGGAATTCATCTACAAGGGCAATGCCAACTTTTCAACCACAAAATTGTTTCTTTACCACAGTCCCAGGATGGTAACCCTTGCCTAATTTCCCCATAAGACATTACCTTTATTAAGAAGTCATTTCATCCTGAAAATACATCATCTTCAGAAGATCCTTCTTCAGTGACTCACAAGAAATATTTCTTCATATATTTCATTATTAAAACAGAATCTAGAAAAGTTCATAACTTATGTCAGTGTAACACAGGAAACTTCCCGAGATGTGTCATTTATTTTAATAGTCAGTTTCTTCAGGTCTTTGGCAATATTCCTTTATGAGTTTTACACCAGTGTCTTCTGTCAAACAAATGCATTTTAATTTGTCCCTTGTTTTCCAATTACTATTTTAGCTATTTTTACTCCTGCAGGAAAAATAATGTTATATGACATTTTGTCTCTATTAAATTAACCTCAAGAAACCTCAAAAGAAGATGCTAAATATTTAGAAGCATCCTTAATAAAGTTCTATGATGTCCCAGATTGAATATTACATAACTTTATACATCACTGAGAAAATTGTAGAAGTTTGTCTTCATATCTGGGGTTAATAAAAAGTCTTGAGATGCCTTGATAATGATGATAGTTTCCTATGAATTAGCTAACACTTAAAGTATAAAAAACAAATAGGACAAAATTCATGATTAAAAATGGTATAGGTGATAATGGACAAAGTTTATCATTAATAATATTTCAGTTAGTCATCTTAAGAGTCACCTTTTTTACTGATGTGACTTTCAAAAAGAGCCCAACTGGAAATAGAAGGAGAAGCGGTTCTGCTATTCTGTCATTTACTTATGCTGACATCACTAGTATTATGTATAATCCACATTTTCTTTGTAGGAATGTTTTAAACCTGCTTACCATTTTGGGAAGATTGGCTTACAGAATCCCAATTAAGCACTTAATATATCCACTTAATTAAGCATGGGTGAGCCAAAATATGTTGCCAGCTGCTGGCAATGAATGACCCATTAGAATGCCTTCCTCCCCCTAACAGGAGGTGACAGTGACCATCTGACAAACAGCACAAATGGGGGGACAAGTGTCATTGCACATTAAATCTGAATACCTCTTCATTTCTTTATTTCAACTATTTTAATAGATTTTTTCATCTTTGTGACAGTTTCAGATTCACAGAATAGAATACTGTTATACTATGGAATATTTTGAGAATAGAGCACAGAATTCTGGGAATTCTCATAGTCTTCACACCCAGTTTCCTCTATTACTAACACAGCATGGATTATTTGTTACAATCAGTGGACCAATATGGACATGTGATTAGCTACTTAATTTCTTTTACCATTCTTAAACAGAAACTAAATAGAAATAAAAGTTGTAGTGTTTTCTGCCTGTGCCCCAGTGGGACTTTCTTGCATATTGCTCCTGTAATATGTAAAAAACACTACTGGGCAGAATGCATGGCTACTAAGACCCTTTCTCAGGCCTTACTCAACCTGTGGTGGGTGCGTCCCTCCTGGCCTCTCCTGCCTCCCTCACCATCTCCTTGCCCCCTCCCCCATGCCTTCCTCGCGGTTCCTGGGATTTTCCTATGAAGAAAGGCCTGGGGACAGGTGGAGAAGAGAAACAAAACCCTGGGTAATGACAGAGAGGCTCCCACGGCAGAGAACACCTCTATATTTTGGTTGGTCTGATCCTGGGTCTTTGAGCCAGGAAACATTTTTTAGGGAGGTACAAATGATCTGCGTCTCTGTTTTTGCAGATGTTGTCTAATTTGTGAGCCAATCCTGAGTGTTCTATGAGTTAAAGCATGGTGGGTTATTCTCAGCCCCTGCCCATATGCTTTATAACTAATGTCACTTCTTCCCGGATTCTGGAACTGAGTTGCCAGTCTCAGCGTGCAGCTGACTTTTCTGTGACTTTGTAGGCTCTCCATGAGGAGTTGGGAAAGGCTAAGTGGAGGCAGTTAGCCAGGTGCCGCTGAGACCCAGGAGTCTCTGGCTTACCATGGAAACTCTCCAAATGGCTTTATTGGGGGATTGTGAAAGCCAAATGAGATAGAGGGTCTGGATGGCTGACAATAGGAGCCTGCCAAATTAAATGTGTTGTAAGAAACAAACCAGACTCTGAGTAGCCAAAGGGCACTGCCAGAAGGCACGCTTTGCTGTTGGGGGAAAGTCAGCTTTGTTTCGCTTGCTGCAGGGAGGGAAGATGCACCCCAGAGGACCCGGGGTCATCTCGTGAGGGAGGAAGTGGGGGGTTCTCACAGATCTGGCCCCATTCTGGGTGATGCCCAGGAGGATTTAAGGCAGTGAGGGTCAATTCTGGAATCGATTTTATTTAGAAGTGGGGCAGTTTGGTGATGGGGCATCTTAAGAGTTGTTCTGAGGCAAGAGGATTAGATAAAATCATCACTGATAAAGAAGTAGCAGTAACACACATGCCATGGTGTGTTAGAAAGCCCCTCGTCAAGGCAACAGTAAGTATTTTTGAGCCCATTTTCAACTCAAATGGCAATTAAGATTGTTACTTTAAGAAACAAACAAGCAGAAGTCTCTGTCATAAGTTTGAACAGGGGGATCTTTAGTCATTTTGTGGTTTCAGAGTGGCCTGTGTCCACCTGTTTCAACCATGGTCGAAGACTGGCTCTGTCTGAGCGCTGCTTATCTTCTGTGAGCAAGTTTATGTTCTGTTGGGAACATCACAGCCTGGCTGCCAGCACCATTTCTCACTTTCTCACGTATTATCTCTTTATTCAACAAGTCTGTGATGTACGTATTATCTATATCATTGCATTTACAGATGCACAAACCGAAGGACAGGAGAAATTGAACAAATCCCCCAGGATCATACCACGAGCTCATGTTGTTAACCACCACTCACAGAGCCAGGGGTGATGGGGAAAATCACCCTGGAATATTATTCCAGGAATATCAGACGTGGATGATTTCTACACCATACCATTACAGATATGTTGTCAACTGATAATGGGTTCACTCAGAGCCATCACAGAATTGTCTGAAGTGGTAAAAGCTAAAAATCTAGGCCAGAAAAGGAAGAGGATATACTAGGCTTCTGTGACTCTTAATTATCACTATGCTGCCCACTGGCTTTGAGGAAGGTATGCCTTAGGTCAAAGTTCCAACTCAGAGAATGAACCCCAACAGATCTGGTGACAGATGCCAAGCAAAGGGATTGCATTGGGCTGCAAGGGGTGACCATCTGATGACCTAAGGCCATTTGACAAGGACGCAGGAAGGAGACTATAAAGAAGACAGCTAGACATGCTCCATTGGGTAGAAGGTAGTTCTCTTGAGGTCAGAAACACCTATATGGACAACATAACTGCATGTCTCATTGTGTTTCGACTTTACTTCCTTTTCCAACTCCAGAAATATTTTCTATTAATTTTGGAAGTAGCTGCTGGCCCGTTTCTGCCTATAGACTTGCCGTGCCTCTGCAAAACGAAAGGCATATAACTATGCCTGTTCTTTTACTATGTTTTATCATCATCCTGTATACATGCGAATTTGGGTGAGAAAGAAATACATTGGTTCAGATTTCTCAGCTTAATGTTTCTTTCTTTCTGAAGACAAAGAAAAGCAAGGAGACAATTATTACGTTAACCAGGAAAGAAAAACTGAAATGCTCGTTTTAAAAATGCATGTGAGGTTCTATGTCTTGATTGTGGTGGTAGTTACATGAGCTCTCATGTGTTTTAAAACTCATAGAACTTGACACTAAAATGGGTGAATTTAATGGTTGGGAAATTGTATCTCAATAGACCTAGTTTTGAAAAGCAGCGGAGTAGAGGCAGAATGGGGCGGTCATCCTGACAGCGAGAGCGGCCGGCCAGTGGCCCTGCCCTCCAGCTGCCTCACTGCCCTAGGTGTGGGCCGGAACAGGTGCCTTAGCACAGGAGCACTTGGGAGCAGGGGCTCATCCGCAGACCCACGGTGGGGTCGCTGGTGGAGAGCGTGCTGCAGCTACAAATGAAGGTGTGCTGTGGCTGGCCGGTCCCCTAGAAAAGCACCTGCAGATCTCTTTAATGGCTTTTTCAGTAAAGGAAGATGACGGGCCCTAGAAAGCATAAAGAGAGGAACAAGTTGCAGAAAGAAGTAGAGTCTGGGTCACTTGTTCTACCTGCGTGACTCAGGAGGGGTGGGAGCTGGCAGCTCAGAGACACTGGCTGAAATGCTGCCCTAAAAACATCCCAATGAAACAACCCATTAACACCATTAAGCCACAAGAGTATCACAAACCCCATTACTTACCATTGTGGAAATTCTACTCATTACAATGAGGAGACAAATGTATAAGAGGAAAAACTTCTTGACAGGAGCAGGCAATTATCTCTAGCTGTAAATGACAATACTGTTAACCCAGAACTTGCCGAAGGATCAACTGAAAAGCTATAAAAACAAAATCAAAATATTAGAGTCTTCAATTACAAAATAAAAGTACAAAACGTTTTCTGATACAATATCTACCAGTTAGAAAATACAAAGAAGGAAAGATACCATTCACAATAATAATAAACCAACCAAGAGAGGATTGAACAAGGAATATGCTGTACACATATGAAGAAAATAAGAGAGACAGAAGAAGAGAGAGAGAAAGAGAGAGAATACTCCTGCATTGAAAGATCCAGCATTTAAAATAAAAGAATCCTTTTTAAGTTAATTTATAAATTTATTGCAGTACTCATTTAAATTCTCAGAATGATTCTAAAGTTAATTTGGAAGTACAAATGGGCAAGAATAGCCAAGAAAATATCAGGGTGAAAAAAGAGTAATGAAAGAGAACATATTTCAAATCTATGATAATTTTAAAAATGGGTTTCTGGCACCAAAGTAGACAAACAAATCAAAAAAACAGAAAAGAAAACTAGAAGCAGATCCAACCCACAGAAGAATTCAGTGTATGATAAAGGTGGACTTCAGATCAGTGGGATAAGGATGAACTACTAAATACACAACTCTTGCTCATTAGTTATCTTTCCTAAATATAGACTCTCATTTACAACTCACTGCAATGAATTCCAAGGAACTGAAGAGTGAGTTGTGAAAAATTAAAGAAACATAGAACTACTTAAAACATTTCATACTTTTGAGGTTAGAAAGCCCATCAGAGGCAACACTTGTAAAGAAAAAAAATTGAAAGATTTAAATACGTAAAAATCTAAAACGTCACTAGCAGAAGTGCAATAAATAAAATTGAGGCAGAGTAAGAACTGGGGAATATTTGGATTTGATAGGAAAGATTTAATCTACGAAGAGCTCTCATGAATCAAAAAGGAAATGTGGATGCCCCAGGAGAAAGAGAAGTAAATGAAATGAACAGGCATTTCAAACAGATTGAATACAAAAAATCAACAGGATGAGAAAATGTCACTTTTGCTTATCACCAAAAAAATAGGAACTAAAACAATAATGAGAAGCTATAGTCATTTGGCAGGTTCGGAAAGTAGGAACTGTAAGTAGCCACTTCTCTTCCTCATTTTCAAATATTTTGCTTTGATTCTAGAGGCGCAAGTCTGAAAAAGGTAGCGTTTAAGCTGCTCTGTCTGTAGTTCAAGCCACTGGCCACGTGGAGCGACTGAACACTTGAAATGTGGCCAGTCCAAATAGTAAGTCATAAAGAGTACACTCCAGATTTTGCAGATTTATTTCAAAACAAAAATACAAAGTACCTCATGAATACAGTTCATATAGATTACACATTGTAAGATAATATTTTGGATAATATTAAATACAATTATTATCAAAATTAATTTTATTTATTTACTTTTGCTTTTTAAAATATGGCTATCAGAAGAGTTTTGAGTACAAAGATGGCTCACGTTACTTTTTCACTGGATGGAGAGATTCATCTGAACTGAGAAGGGGCTAGGTGCCTGTGAATGCTGGCAGCAGCAAGGACCCGTGTCCCGCTCTGTAATCGTGCTCGGTGAGGTTTGCTGTGTGGCATACACACACGAGTGAAACTAATCAAATCAGTGAGCTTCCTGTGTTTTCCAGGCATGAAGTTGTGACCCTGGAATAACCTTGTATGAAAGAAACTGCATTTATTATCAGCCTGAATGGGAAATTAAATTCGATTTAATTGGTCATGACATATCCTTTTTAAAGATGTCTTTATTGAGGTATAATTAACATAAAACAAAGTTACATATTTAAAGTGTAAAATTTGATGAGTTTTAACATATGTGTATACCTATGAAACCAACACCACAATCAAAATAATGAATATGTTAATCATTCCCAAAAGTTACCCTTTGCCTGTCCCACCTAGCCTTCCCCACTTCTGGTAGCCCTCCATCTGTGTTCTGTCACTATACATTAGTTTGTACTGTCTATAATTATTATATATATGGTAACATATAGCACGTACTTTTTTTTGTCTGGCTTCTTTCACTCAAAAACATTATATTGAGATTCATCATATTGTTGTCTGTACCAATCATTCATTTCTTTTGATTGTATAGATACATTGCAACTTGTCTATGCATCCCTGTGGATGGAAAGTTGGCTTATTTCCAGGTTTGGGCTATTACAAATAAACCTTTTGTGAATATTCATGTGTGTCTTTGTATAGACGTATGATTTCATTTCTCCTGGGTAAATGCCTGGAAATAGAATTGCTGGGTCATGTGGTAAGTCTACGTATAACTTAAGAAACTGTCCAACTGTTTTCCAAAGTGGTTGCACTACTTTACATTCCCACCACCTGTGAATGAGAGTTCCACTTCCTCCACTTCCTTACCACTATTTGGTATTGTCAGTCACTTTTTAATTTTAGCCACTCTAATAGATGTTAAGCTGGGTCCTGTTGTCATTTTAATTTGTGTGTCACTGTGACAAGGATGTAGACTGAGTATCTGAAACATGCTGATTTGCTTTCCAGAGACAGCTTCTTTGGTGAAGTGTCCGTGTAGTTCTTTTGCCAATTTTTTGCTTTGTTTTCTGTTTTTTCTCTGTTTTTCATTTCTCTTTTCTCTTGCCTTGAACATTTTCTAGAATTCCATTTTCATTTACCTATAGTGTTTTGAATATACACATTTGTATAGATTTTTAGAGGTTATCTAGGTATTACAGTATATAAATGTAACTAATCACAGTCTACTAGTGAGGTCATTTTACTAATTTCAGTGAAGTGTATGGACTTACCTTCATTTATGCCCTTTTACTCTTCTCTGTTTATGATATAATTGCCTGAAATATTTCCTCTACATACAAAGAGAACCCCATCAGATGTGTGATATTTATGTTTCTAAAGTCAGACATAACAGAAAACTCAATGGGAGATATACCTATATTACCTATATTTTTTGTTTTTTTCATTGTTATTTCTTCCTTCCTGATGTTAAAAGTCTGCTTCTTTTAATCATTCCTTTTCTGTTTCAAACTTCCTTTGGTCATCCTTTTAGGATAGGTCTGCTGGCAACAAATTCTCTTAGTTTTCCTTCATTTGAGGGTGTCTTTATTTCCACTCATTCCTGAAGGATACTTTTGCTGGATATAAGATTTCAGATTGAAAAATGATGTGCCCCTGTCTTCCGGCCTTTCTGGTTTTTGATGAGAATCCATTGACTCTGTTTTCCCATGATAGATAAGATTGATTCTCTCTTGTTGCTTTCACACTTTTTTCTTTATTATTCATTTTCGTAAGTTTGATTATGATGTGCTTTGACATGGGTTTTGGAGGGTTTATTCTGTTTGAGGTTCAATCAGTTTCTTGAATCTATAGATTTATGTCTTTTCCACATTTAGAAAAGTTTCATTCATTATTTTTATAATACTTCTACCCAGTCTCTTTTCCTCTCCTTCCAGGACTCCAATGACACTAATTAGATTAGTTAGATATTTTATATTGCTAGTCCCACAGACCCTGAGGTTTTGTTTTGTTCTGTTTTTTCTGTTATTTTTTGTTTCTGGGGTTCATACAGCTTAATTTATTGTTCCATCTTTGCTCACTGATTTTGTCCTCTGTCCTTCCCTTTCCCTATTGAGGCCATCCACTAAGTTTTTTTTTTTTCAGTTGTTTTTTAGTTATAAGATTTCCATTTGGCTTCTCTTTATATGTTCTATTTCTTTGCTGAGGTTTCCTCTGTTTTTGGCTGAGACTTTATGTTTTGTTTTCTGTTCTGTTTTTTATTTCAAGCATATTTGTAATTACTTGTTTAAGCGTTTTTATGATGGCTGTTTTTAAATCCCTGTCAGCTTATTCCAACATCTGTGTCATCTCATTGTTGATATATCAAGTTTTTCCTCATTCAGATCAAGATCTCCCTGGTTCTTTCTATGGTGAGTGACTTTCAGTTGTGTCCTGGGTATTTGGGGTATTTTATCATGAGATTCTATCATATTTAAATCTTATGTCTTAACATGTCTCAGCTGACATCAAGCTGATGAGGAAAGGGGAGTACCATTTCACTACTGCCAGGTGGGAGTGGAAGTCCAGGCCCCCACCCAGCCTCCTTTGATACCCCAGAAAGGAAAAGTGCCTGATTATTGCTGAGCAGAGGCGAGAATTCTGGTGACCCACTAGACCTCCACTGATACCACCCCAATGGGAGGGGTGGGGAGAAGTGCCCCATTACAGCCAGGCACAGGGTGAGAGTCTGTTCTCTACACTTGGCATTTGCTGACAGGGTCTTTTTCCCACTGTGTTTGAACAGGGTGGGCTATTTGTCTAAAAAGTTTCTATCCTGCTGCTGCTTTACTGGCCTCTTGGCTAAAGAGAACAGGCTTTTCTTGGGGCCTTTTTTTTTTTTTTGGTCTGGTGTTTCCTGATTGCCTGCTTTAGTCTGGAATATATAAGATAAAAAGAAAATCCAGTAAACTCACTACCATATCGATGTTTGGGTCTTCAGGTTCCTATGTTTGTTTTATAATACAATGTCAAGGGTTTTCAGTTGTACTTAGCAGGAGTCATAGGGAAAAGTGTGTTCCATCTTGGTCACATAATATTCTTTTAATTTAAAAAATTGCATGTAATAAATGAATATGTCTGTATGTTTGCATTTGGTAAGAAAAACACATATATACAAGTATTGGAATATTGAGAAAGACTCCTGTTGCCCAGAATTATTGCAGAGAACAATGCTACAGGCCAAGGGTTGCAAAGTCCAATATTCTAGAAAAAGCCTCTGCAAGTGGAGCCAGACACATTCCACAGTGCTTGCTTCAAGTAAGCAGGACCAGCCTATATTCAATCCTGTTGCCCCCAGACTACAAAAGGAAAGGTTTTAGAAAGGAAAAAGACTGTCATATCCCTCCAGCCATGACTCTGACCTATACTGAGAGACAGGAAGTGTTCTCAATCAGATTTGAGATTAACATTTCATCTCAAAAAGGATTTTTAATAATCAATGTTCCCAAGAAAGTTCTGGAATCTGCCAAAGGTGGTAGTAAGAGACAGGAAGGAGTTTTGACAGAATCCAGTTGAGCTCATTGAACTGCTTCCTGTTTATATAGTCACTGAGATGAGAGGCCTTGCTCTATATACTCGTTAAATATACACAAGGAGGAAAAAGGAAAGCCTGGAAGGATGATAACTAAAACAGAAGCCTCTGGAAATGCAATGACTCATGATTTTTATTTTGTTCTTCAAGCTTCTCCACTTAAAAATTTTTTTTCATTATTTAGAACGTATTACTTGTACACACGAAAAATTAGATTTTAAGTGTCAACAAACGAATGCCTGTTTGATTTGAAGCTTGTGAGATTAGGCCTAAATACTTTGCACCTGGGTGGTAAAAGAGGCGAAGGGCCACAGGGCTCATTCTGAAAACTGATAAGCAGTACCAGTGAGTGCAGCACAATACTGCAGCCTCCTGTGTGCTGCTACTTCTCCAGGTTGGTGTGATTTTAGCATCCCAAACTTGCTCCAAACAGGATACTCCAAACCATGCTCTTGAAGTCCTTAGGAGAACTGCCCACAAATACTCCTATGACTTTGAACTGAGAAAGGTCAAGGCAATTCTGTTGCCATCGTTATCCTTTTGGACAAGTCTTTTTCAACCAATTCCAACACAAACACACACTCATGCACACACACACACATATACCTCCCTCCCCTATCTTGGAATCTTCAGAATCCCATGGTCAAATGTCAATTTACAGCCAGGAAGGTTTCCTTTCTGTCCCCTCTGAGCATTGCTTCTCTTACAAAGCTCACTCAAGCTCATCTCCCTGTCTGGCTTGTTAACACATCTATTAAACACAAAATGTCTAATGGCCAATTTGCTTAAAATTTTGTATTCAAGCTTACTAATTTTAAGCCGTTTTTAAAAGTAACATCTGAGTTGATTTTGGACTTCTAACAACTGTTATCTGATTTTTGAAAAGATGGGATTGCGTATTGTTCTTCTGGGTATCCCTTTCTATAGTCTGTGGTTTTAAGGACTTTTTTGCTTAAAGATACTTTCTTCTAAATGTTAGGTTCCTGGACATAAATTCCTAGCAAAACTGAGAAATTTCACACAATATTTGTCATATTCATCTTTTTTTAATTCCACCTGTCTTATTCTTGCAGACCTGTTTTTGTTTTCCACCGTGTGCACCTGTGTACTTCATGTGTCTATTAACCAAATTTGCATACACTAATTTATTATATTTATGAGTATTAACATTTTGACAAGATTGAAGACATGAGCTGGCTGGATCATAACCATTCTGAACAACATTAGAATTTTTTCAAGACATCTGGTTGATAAAAATAAGAGTAGATTCTGAAATACAAAATATTATTACTAAATGTATGTATTTCTAGAAAAATCTAGAATGTTCTTCCTCTTTTCTGAAGTCGTTTAATATGCATTAAATCCTTTATAGATGTTCCATTTTTCCCCTTAACTAATTATCTTTGGCACAGACTCTCTTCTTTGGCCTTCTTTTTACACTGAGATGTAGTGTCCACAGTTGCATGTAGTGTTCACATGTGCTCCAGTTGATTTGTTCATGTTCTTCTTATATATTTTTCTGGGTCTTTAAGTACTTGTGTGTTCTGACCTTTTCTTCTAATTCTACTGAATTCACTTCAACACACCCTAAGCAATACTACTTCAACAAGGGCTTTTCTTTTGAAATGAAAACTTGAATGTTCTAGATGAATCCATACTTTCATTTTTCAAAATGTAAAATGCTTCTTTTGTTAAGAAAATAAGACAGATTTTCATTTAAATTTTCTGGTGAAACATCACATTTTCTTCTGGACATCAGTGTTACATGATTATTTTTAAAAGTCACAGACAGTAATGATTTTTGAAGGCTAGAAAGCAGTGCCAATGTATAAATGCAATTTATGTCACTAATATGACTTTAGTGCTGCAGTTGCAGAGGACCACAGCTTTAAGAGACACCCAAAATCCAATTAGATGTCCTATTTACAGGGTAAGGACATCCCCAGGTGCCCCAATAAAAGGAGTGAAAACTAGGCACATGGGCCATGGGGAAAATGTCCTAAGGACTTATAATTTTATATCTAATGAACAGATTAAATGTCTGGTTAATATACAACCTTATCCAATTCAGAAGGTTACTCCCCATTTACTCGGGAAGATGGCCCTAAGTAGGTCCAAATGGCAAAATATCCTTGTGGTTAGTGTATAAGCATCCTTAACGCAGGAAGACTTAGAATTAACTACTGAGGAGATGAAAATTAATTAAATCCATAGAATCAATATGTGTTTGATTGTAAAGTAATTTATAATATAATATAGATGTGAGTGTTCATTGTCTATTGTTATCTCAACCAATTACAACAGATTTAGTGGCCTACAACAACACACATTTATTATCTCACAGTTTACATAGGTCAAAAGACTGACGCTGGTCCCCTGGGCTGAAATCAGGGGATCAGCAGGTCTGTGCGCCTTGCTGGGGACACTGAGGAACAATCTGCTTCATTGTTGGCTCATTAGGGTTTGTGCCAGAATTCAGTTCTATGCTGTTGTGGGCCAGGATATTCCTTTCCCCCCTGGTGCGGGTGGTTCTCAGATTCAGAAGGCCGCCCACATCCCTTGGCCATGCCTCCCTTCCTCCTCCTTCAAAGCCAGGAGTGGTGGTGGCGTCCTTCACCAGGCTACTCATTTCTCTGACCTCCACTTCTGGCTCACCTCTCCTGACTTCTCTTCTGCTGCATCCTTCTGAGCCCAGCTAGAGATTTCTCAGTCTTCAGGAGCTCAAGTGATTTGGGGGCCCACCCAGTTAATCCAAGACAATTTATCCATTTTAAGGTTCCAGAGATTAGGATGCGGGACATCTTTGGAAGGCCTTTATTCTGCCTACCATACTGAGTAGTTAATTTAACTGGAAAGTATGATTATTTTACTAAGCCTATAAATGGCATTAGGATATTTAAGAGGAGTTAAGTATTCTAATAAATTTAACTCACTAGAGATTTACAAGTGATATTTAAATAAATGCTTGCCAACTTCTTTAGGTCATAGGACATAAAGGCAATGATAATATTTGCACACAGTAGCCTGTGATGATGTGTATTATAATAAACATATATTTTGGCCTTCAGCCATGGTTCCTGGCTCACAGCTTCCAAAACCCTGGAATTTCCTAAGCAGTAAAAGCAATAGAGCATCTTTCATTGTATTTGGTCTCTTGTCCTCAGTTCCTGAAAATGCCTCAGAGCCATAAGGTGAAATGAGTGTATTATTCATCACAAGCCCCCTTAAACCATAATTAAGTTTATGTTAATGAAGTGACTTTCAGAAATTCTGTGATGATGGGGGCTGGTTGCCAGGGAACCAACCAGTGATCAGAAGGTTAGAACTTTCAGTCCCACCCCCTGACCTCTACTGGAGGTTGAACCAATCACCAATGGTCAATGATTTAATCAATGGTGCCTACAATGTACTGGAGCCTCTGTAGGAACCAAAAAAAAGGGGGTCCAGAGAGCTTCTAGGTTGACAGCCCAGAGTGCACGTACTTGCAGGGCCCCGAATTCCACAGGGACAGAGGCTCCCGCGTTTGGGACCTTACCCTACGTATCTCTACATCTGGGTGTTCATTAGTATCTTTTAATACCCTTTGCAATAAACCAGTAATATAATGAGTAAACTAGCTATAAATTGGAGGCCCCCATAACCCCCTCAAGTTCAGTAACTTGTTAGAATGACTTACAGAACTCTGAAAAACAGTTTACTTACTAGATCACTGGTTTATCATAAAAGGATACAACTTAGGAGCAGCCAGATGGAAGAGATACATGAGGCAGGGGAAGGGGCTTGGGGCTTCAGGTCCTCTCTGGGGGGCCACCACTCTGCCAGCACCTCCACTGTTTACCAACCCAGAAGCTCTGGACCTCCCACCGCATAGATTTTCTTGGAGGCTTCATTACAAATGTGTGCTTGATCAAATCACTGGCCGCTGGAGATTAAGACTCACTCTCCAGGCCCTCTCTCCTCTTGGGAGGTCAGGGTGGGAAGGGCTGGAAGTTCCAACCCACTGATCACATGTCTAATCACATGGTTGGTTCCCTGGGCAACCAAATTTCTCTCTCTTTCCCCACTCATTTTCTAGGGATTAAAAAAAAAATCTCCTCAACCTAACAAAGGGACTTGTTATTAGCAAAAGACTCTCCTTTGGCCTTTAGTGCCTGCTCTTTATCTTGGGAGACTACGAGAGTTTTAAGAGCTGTGTGTCTGGACTAAATATACAATGATACATTTCTTAATATATCAAAATATCACAGGCAGAAATTCCAGCATGCTTAATCCACAGTGTGGAATTGTATAAAACCTCTGGATAAGAGAGACTCCATTTTGAAGCTCCATTTTCTTTTCTCACTAATGAACTTTTGAACTGGGCAAAAACTCCTCTTGAACTAAGCCAGACACAAAATTGTTTTACAGGTAATTGCTTGTAAAATCAATAGGGCAATTCCCCAAACAGACACCATGAAGGGAAAACTGCCTGGGTGGACTTTATGGAGGTAGGGTAGTTAGTTAAGGCATGCCAAGGCTAGTTTCACTTGATAGCACCAGTCAATAAATCAAAGTATTAATGGAAGGGCTTGGCCTGTTAGTACCAGCCAGTAATTCTTCTCTTTCTCCTTCGTCCAAGTCATGTAATTACCGGCCTTCCCTTTTCCCTTAAAAATTCCTTGCTTCTCCATACAAGCAGGATATTTTTTCTGGTAACTTCCAGGACCTGTGCTCCCTGACTTGAAATTCTGAGACCCCAAATAAAGGCGTTTGTTTCTTTTTCAGTTTTGTCTTCTTTTCCTCAGTTGACAATATCAAGGAAGAGAAAAGAAGGGCAGAGATTTGGCTATTATCATACCCACTTTAGAGGTGAGAAAACCACAATTTAGAGATTTACCAAAGATTACTTATCCAAGATTACATCAAGTAAGTGATGAAAGTGAAATTCAGTCCCAGATTGCAAGCCCTTTATCCAGGAGTACCCCTGGTGGGTAGAAAGATGTTGTAGAAATGAGACAGGGACCATGGCTTTAGGCAGAGTAGGGTGAGGGCCTCTGGAAAAGAGCAAAGCAAGATAATTACAGTCAGAACAATGTAACAATGTGCAAAGAAGTCCCTATTGAAACTCCTCCGTGTTAAGCATTACACAAAGTCAGCATCACACTAATTCTCTAGGGTAAAGATAGCAGACTAGGAATATAGACATTCTTCATTGAAATCAGATAAAGCTCAAAAAGCCAGGAACAACTTGGCCTGGAATGTTTAGATGTTCCCCACATAAAGACACGTATCTCAGTGATTTCATTGTATCAGTTAGATCATGACACTTAGCCTGCTAAAAGGCCCAGTTTATTTTTAACTTTACCTATATGTGGTGTTTCCTTCTCTAATCCAAATCAAGTAATCTTCAACCTGGGCAAAAGATTAATTTGGTAAGTAAGCCCAACTATAAACAGCCCAAGAAGTAAAGAAGTAAGATTCTCAAGCAAACAAGTCAACTACCCAGCCTACCTTGGGGGCAGGGCAAAGCAGTCCTAATTGATACGCTCCCAGAGGGAAGCTGCTATCTTGAGAAAGAATCAGAGGAGCAAATTTCTTCTGTTACTCATCAAAAATGAGCATTCTGGTATCACTCAACAAGTCTGCACCCCTTTACCCACATTCCTAAAAACACTCAACTGCGCATAAAACCCCTAGACAATGCACCACCATGGACTCTCTTGTCCCCTTCCTGGCGTAAACCAGGAGCTCTGTCCTCTCACTTTATCTCTAAATAAAAGCCTCTCCCTTGCTCTCCTACCTTGAGTGTTTGCGAAGTTCATTCTTTGACTCCGTGAACAAGAACCCTGGTATCAGAATGTTAAGACTTAAAGGCTGAGGTTGCATCTGAAGGGCCTTGACTGTCATGCTAAGGATTTGGGCCTTTTTTCTCTAGTCTAGGTGTGGTAGGAAGCCAAGCCAAGAAAAGGGACAATGTTTCTTTAAGGCTTTAGGAACGTAGAGGAATACCAGGGTGCTTGAGGTTGAAACAATGTAACAATGTACCCCCCCATTGGGACCCAGTGATATGGAACAGCTTGTTGATCATAGTCCTGTAGGCCCATTAGTTTCTAGTAGGGTATCAGGCTAACCTTTACAGAGAAAGATTAAAGTATAACGAGCATCCTGGATACACCTATAGAGTGACCTAATAGTTCCCACTGCAACGGTTCCTGGGTGCTGACTCCCCGCTAACCTTGTAGTGAATGTATAAAAGGCATGGCCCTGCTGCACTCGGGGGGCTCAGCCTGTGGATAGGAATCCACTAAGCCAGTGCCAGCACTAAAAAACTCTGCTTCTCACCAATGTCTCGGTGTCCCCACTGCTTGTTCACAGTTCCCACGGTTCATGCAACATAGGGGATAAGGGGTCATCAAATGTCTTTAAAGAAAGTAATGATATGATACAACTTGTCTTTTCAGGTATTTTTAGGTTAAAAAAGACCGATAAAGCCTTCAATGTTTTGTTAGGAAGATCTTGTTTTAAATTCTGTGATCTCTTATGGAGAGAAGAGATGGTGTCTATGTGGAAGGAGGAGGTGAAATTCCTGACTTTTCAGGTAGATTCCATTGCAAAAACCACAGAAAGGGCCTTTCCAGCATCTGGTCTCATCAAAACTCAGATATCTTGATTGGCTTTTTGGAGATCTCAGTCCTACACTTATCACACTGCAAGAAGTCTAGTCAACCTTCACATTCAGAAAGCCTGAAGCCGCTTGGCTTATCAATTGGTGTTGGTTGCTCTATTGAAAAGGGATACTGTCAGCTTCTCAGTGATCAAAGACTCAATTCAGTCTTGTTCCCTGGGAGATTTCAAAGAAAAGCTTTCTTCATAATCCTTGGTTAACTAGCAATTTAAATTTGCCAGCCTTCAATGCATTCACAAGGTCACTGGGGCTTTCTTTATTGGAGGAGGAAAAATATCCTCCCCAGAGTGCAGATAGTATTCTGAAGATTGCCTGCGTATAAGGCTCTCATCTATCAGCGAAATAGCAGGTAAATGCGTATGTTTAGAAATGTGCTGACAAGTATTGATAAGTGCACTTCTGGCTTTGCCACACACACCGGTGTGGCCTTGGGCAAGTTACTTATCCTTTCTTAGCATTAATTTATCATGTGTAAAATCGTACTTACTTCATAGGGCTTTGTGAGATGAATGACATATATAAGTGTATAAAACTTTTAACATAATACCTGGCAAATACCTGATTGATAAATACTGGTTTCTGTTATTAAAAATTAAGCTAAATATTGTTTCTATTATTATCAACAATATCCCACCTCAAATTTCATTGTGATTTTCATCCAGTGCTGTTTTAGTAATTCATTTCTAACAAAAACAAAATGTGACAAGCATTTCCGACAATCATAGAATCTTAAAGCTTTTGAAATCACTCTGTGCTAAAAATAAAGTCTTCAGGATTCATTTTCTTTGAATGCAGTTACACTGTTTTACCAAAAAAACGCAGTGGGCTTTACTGATTCCTTCTTTTAGCAGCGCTGGATTTCAGCGATGAAGGTCGATGTGTTCAGGATTGATCTGGTTGTCTCCACCAGAAAAATGAAGTCTGCCAAGGATCTTTTATGGTAGGTTTACTGGATCATTTCCCTTGCCTAAACAATCTTAAACCTTCCCCTCCTGATTCTACCCTGTTTCCAGGCCTGACTAAAACGTCACTCTTTGGTAGCCTCCTGAATGACACCATCAATATCAATCACTCACCCTCCTATAAGTAGCTGGCATTGAACATCTGTGTCAGAAGCCGGGCAGCGATTATTTTTAATAAAAAGTGTGATGGCTGCACATTGTTTTATCTACAGTCATTTCATGATTGCTGATTCTGTGTTGTGAATTATGACCTCTCCATTTCACTAGAAGCTTCCTAAGGGCAGTAAGGAAACAACAGGTGCTACTGTATTCCGCCATTCCTGCCCTATACAAGATACTCAAAAAATGTTGACTTAACTGAGTGCCAGAGGAAGGAATATCCAGAGGCGCTCGTTTTAGTTCCCTGATGTGCTGCCCACTCACATAATGCCCATTATGAATATTTTCAGAATCATCACCCAAATGTGGCTTGTTCCCAAGGGTCACTGCAAAGACAGGAATGGAAACTATCGGCTTCATTTGTAATATCAATGGAATTCATATTTCTAGGAAGTTACGTCTTCATGGGTCTTGCCTATTATGATTTTCTAAAATATTAAAAATGGCTCAAAGATCCTTCTAAGGTTGCTTAGGAATCCAGGGGCTCAGTGATGGAGTGGAATAAGAAGAGGAGAATGAACTCTTAAGTTGAATCTAAAGGTTCAAGCATCTTTTGAGAACAATGTTTTCCTTGACCTTCTATATGGTTTGTAACGGCAAGGTTCCCAGCTCAGCCCAGTGATTTAACTAGTGACCCCTCAAACTTCCTGGCCTCTGATCAGATTAGGACACAGCTCATTGAGAAGGCTTCAAGGGTACTTATTTCCTGGATGGATAAACCGTTTTCCACAAGTGTCTAGCAAAATAGGTGTGAAATTATCTCCTGCTTTGCTAAGCGTCTGCTAACAAACTCAAAGCCCAAATCACAGAGTTTAATGGTATCATTTTATTCATCTGTCCTTTGAATAATCAGGCCAGAGTGACTTGGAACAGAGACCATATCCTCCACTCTACCTTGGAATTCCTGGATTCCTAAGCAATCTTCAAAGGCAGTAACAGAGATCTTTGAACCATTTTTAGTATCTTAGAAAAATATAATAGGTAAGAAGCATGAAAACAGAATTTTCTAGAAATATTAATTCTGTTGATATTACAAATGAAACTACCTCTGTCTGCTTTGTGCCAGAACTGGTCTTTGGGGGCCCAGCAACTATGAATAAAGCAAGCAAGAAGAGATATGACAAGGTGCTTATATGTAGATGACACTTTAAAAAATTGACTAAAAGCTTGGAATCATTTTAATTTTTTTAGAAAAAAGCCATTAATGGAAGCAGTATGGCTCTAAAAGCTAACTCCAGCAGTAAGGTTTTATGGTTTTGGCTGAATCATTATCACCAGTTAATTACAAGCTATGAGTCTCAGTTGTAAATGTCTTATTTTAAATATTTTTATAGAAAAAAACCCATATTACTCAATATACAACACACAGTCCATTTGGTAGAGCAAACCTTTCAAAATAATAGGGCCAGAGGAGAAAATATCATAAGGGGAAATCTTGTGTGGTGAAAAGTTTGGAAACTGACAGAGCCATGCCGGGCATATAGTCAAGATTTAGTTCATAGGTGTTGAATGAGAGAATGAAGGGATCAACTTCCTCATTAGAAGATTAAAATATGAAGTCCTAAAAGTTAACCCACTCGTGGTCAACAGCGGGCTGTAAGCAAAGCAAATCTCAAAACCAGATCTTCCTCCACTACAACCCAGCGGACCATTCTACAAGGCACCAACTAGCTAGGGCAGGAGAGAAGCCTCACCTTTAATTTAGTTCATCCTAGTGTAGGTGCACAAACGCATCCACCTTTCTTCTTAAATAACAGCAAATTCTTTTCTCTTTCTTTACTGGAGGAAGTATCTTTGATAGGAAATGTGACCCTTTACCAAATCAAAGCCATTGAGGGCTCATTCTGTTAGATGAATCCCAAACAATCACAGTAGATGACTTAGTACATCCTGGCTGCTCTAACAAAAATACCATAGGCTGGCTGGCTTAAACAGCAGACGTTTATTTCTCACAGTTCTGGAGTCACACTTCTGGGAAGCCTGAGATCAAGGCGTAGGCAGATTTGGTATCTAGTGTGGACGCCTTCCTGGTTCCTAGACAGCCGTCTTCTGGCTGCGCCTTCATAAGGCAGAGGGGAGAAAGGTTGCTCCTGGGGTCTCTTTTATAAGAGGACTGATCCCACTCATGAGGGCTTTACTCTCATGACATAACTAATCATCTCCCAAAGGCATAGTCTCCAAATACCATTGCACCAGGAGTTAGGTTTCAGCATATGAATTTAGGGAGAACACAAACATTCCATCTACAGTAGTAGGTTAATGGACAGGACTAGAAAGAGTTACTCTTCCTATGATTGTCCCTTGGCCTTTGTACTCTGGAAATCAGCTGTCAGGGTCTGCCACACTGAGCACCGATGGACTGAAAATTTCCATGGGAGCATGACCTCCATGAGAAAAACATTATTTTACTGTTTGATTCTGAATATATATAATTTAACCCATCCATGACAAACATTACACCCATGGCACTCCGTCCAGATGAACCTTGATGAAGATCCAGTAACCGATACAGCAGAATCCTCCGCCACTAACACTACATGCTGATAACTTCCTCCTGGTCACCCATTCCTTGCCTCCATCTCTGATCCGTAGTTTCTGTTAAGATGGTTGTGGATCCTGCTGAGAACCTACGAAGCTGATTTGCTTGAGGTTCTAGAACTATTCTGATAAGCTTCTGCTCATAGACAACAGTGATCTTAAAATGTTAAAATTTATTTGCTATAAAAATATGTGATGTGCCATAAAGTACGTTGGTTTTCCAAGTTCTTAATATATGTTATTGTATTGTTGGCAATCTTTCCCACAAAAAGCAAACAAAATCAAATGCCTATCACATCAATTAGTAATCATCTGGCAGATCCACCAAAAGTGGTACTTTCAATATTGATACTTTGCTTCGTGACTCCTGCAGAGCGTTCCTACAGGATGATCTCTTTTCCCATCCTTTACTTCCTTCTGCAGGAAAAAGGGTTTTTTGTTTGTTTGTTTGTTTGCTTGCTTGTTTTTTCCAGGTAATTAGCTTGCTTTCTCAATCACTGAGTACTCATAAATGAATTCCATGTTGAAAGAACAAAGACAAGAGAAATGGAAAGAAACAAATATGATCAGAAAGTAAAAGGGAGAGAAGTTGGATAAAGATCTAAACTCTACAAAAGCCAGCTTTGGGGATTATGCAGTTCGGTAGCTTAGAGAGAACATCTGGGAAAAAACCTAGTTAAAAGTCACACTTTTCACCAATTTTTTCTCAAAACATGTATTACAGGCATTTTAGTGACACTTAAAGTCTTTGAAGCATTCCAAAGACAATTTGGACAGAAATAAAATAACTAAGGCCCATATTTTGTCTTCCATGGACACAGTGAAATCAAATTTAACTTATTGTTAACTTTGCAATGTTGATGCAAAGTCATTTGATCAGCATTTTTTATTTCTTTGATTGGTCTAATTGTTCTATGAGCTTAACAAAGATATTTATTGCATTCCTCTCGTATGTACACTATCAATATACTAATTGAAACTTCTTAATTAATACTTCCTTTCATACTAAAATCTTTTCATGAGAGTAAAAAAAATCAAGAAAAGTGAAATAATTATATAATCGCTGAGTCATAGCAATTTAATCATTCATAATCACTAACAGTAGTGCACAAGGGCTAAACGAAAGGCAACACAGTGTGCTTACCTGGATTTTTTATCATAACTCCGCTTTTTTTTGTTCCATTTAAGAAGGTATGCTGAAATGAAATGTGGAAAACTGGTATGACTTAAAGCCACTTTATATACATATTTTAAGGAAACTACATTGAATTTAAATGTATACTTAAGTCAGTAATTTGCAAGCTTTAAAACACTTCGATTATAACTGGTAATGAATCATTTTTCATATGCTGCGCTGTTGAACACAGCATGCCAGCATGTCTCCACTTCAAAACCACCAAAATTGTTCTTTTTAGGACCTAAGACTTACTTCAGTATATAGCAGGCACTATATTAAGCATTTAATATATATTATCTAATTTAATGCTGACAACATCAATAAGTTAAATGAGGAAAGGTCCCTAAGGAGTCCCAGTTTGTAAGGAAAAGAAGCAGGACTTGAACCTAGTTCTTCCTGATTCGTAAGGTTTTAACCTCTATGCTACGTGTATTATAGCGATACCTTTGACCCCCAAAAAGGAACATGTTTCCTGAAAGTAACCGACCTCTAAGATGTGACATGACATGTTTATTTAGAAAGTTTGGAAATTACAGAGAATAAAATTGGACAAAAATTTTAAAACTCTATAGTAATAATTGTTCAGAGGTAAATGCCATTAACATTTTGTTAATATTCTTCCAGTTTTCTATTTTAATGCCTACTGAACTCAAAGAATGGGACTACTATCTGCTTCTGGACAAGAGACTGCAAAAGAGAATGCTGTTTTGTCTTGACGCCTAATCAGGTCCTGATAAGTGGCAATTCTAGCTTTAGCCAAGTTTTTGGATTTACAAGGGAAATTTGGAAAAGCGCTTAAGGGAAAAGACTGAAGAGAGTGGAGCTCTTATGAACAAGAAAACAAGAGGAATTTTTTTGTTTCCGTGTCCCTAAGGGAAAGAAAGGATAAAAAAAGATGAGAAAAGAGAACCAATTTATAAAGGCGGACAAAAGTCCAAAGGTCTGCAGCCAGCCAGCTGAATACTCAAAACCAATGGCATAGTGTTATGGTTCCAGGCTGTCTGAAGACCTAAAAACCAGAAGGGCCAATAATGTATTTCCAGTTTGATGGCCAGGAAGCACAAGACCCAAGAGCTGATGTTTCAGTTTCAGTCTGAACACTGGAAAAAAGTAATGTCCAAGCTCAAGGCAGTTAGGCAGGAGGAAATCCCACAGGAGGGTCAGCCTTTTGTTCTATTCGGGACCTTCCACTGATGGATGAGATCTGCCCACATTAGGGAGGTTCCATTTGCTTTACAAAGTCCACCAATTCAAGTGTTACTCTCACCCAGAAACACCCCATGGATACACCTAGAATAATGTTTAACCAAATGCCCAGTCAAGTTGACACATAAAATAAGCCATCACAATCTCTTAGGAAAAAACACAGGCATACCTCTTAGGGATATTTTTTTAGGAAATCAGATATAATACTAAATGCACAAATGATGAAGAAAAAATAGATAAAGTACTTCATCAAGATTAAGAACTTTTGTGTCAACTAAAAGAAAGGGAGAAATACGTACAAACCATATATAGTATCTAGAATATATAAAGAACACTTCCTTGTCAGTAATAAAAAGACAACCTGGTTAAACAATGGACAAAGGATTTGAGTAGACATTTTGCTAAAAAAGATATAGAAATACAGGCACACCTCAGAGATAGTGCATTCCTCAGAGATGGTTGCATTCCAGACCACTGCAATAAAGTGAGTATTGCAATAAAGCAAATCAAATAAATTTTTCATACCCCAGTGCATGTAAAAATTTTGTTTACACTATACTGTGGTCTAGTAAGGGTGCAATAGCATTATGTCTTAAAAAAACATTTTACGAACCTTAATTTAAAAAATAATTTCTTGCTAAAAAAATGCTAACCAGCATCTGAGCTCTCAGCAAACCAGTCATTTCGCGGGTGGAGGGTCTTGCCTTGATGTTGTTGGCTGCTGACTAACCGAAGTGGTGGTTGCTGAGGGCTCTGACAATTTCTTAAAATCAGACAGCGATGAAGTCCGCCACATCAACTGACTCTTCCTTTCACAAACAATTTCTCTGCAGCATATAATGCCATTATTAGCATCAAAATAAAAATCTTTATGTATCAAATAACACTGTCAAGACTGAAAAGACAACCAAAAGAATATCTGATAAGGATATAGGATTTAGGTATCTAGAACTTCTTTCCAAACTGGAGTATATCGTCTAAAACTCTCATAGCTTTATCAACTAAGTTTTAGTAATATTCGAAATCCTTGTTCTCATTTCAACCATCTTCGCATCATCGTCATTAGGAATAGATTTCATTTCAAGAAACCACATTTTTTGTGCATCCATAAAAAGCAATTCCTCCTCCATTCAAGTTGGATCCTGAGATGCAGCAATTCTGTCACACCTTCAGGCTCCACTTGTAATTCTCATTCTCTTCCGTTTCTTTCACATCTGCAGCTATTTCCTCCACTGAAGTCTGAAATTCCTCAAAGTCATGTATGAGGGTTTGTAACTCTGGGGAGGAAATAAGTTTCCAGCCCAAGGCAAATTGCCTTTGAAGCCAGAATCAGTCAAAGGGAGAAATAAAATGGGAGAAACCTGTTTACTGCTTACAAGCAGCCGTCCATTTTTGCTGGCCTGTGTCTCCCGCAGCCAGGCTGCAAAAAGGGGCCCCACCCAACCTCTCTGGTTCAG
The DNA here is from genome assembly GCA_032199065.1 of Smutsia gigantea. NCBI lineage: Eukaryota > Metazoa > Chordata > Mammalia > Pholidota > Manidae > Smutsia > Smutsia gigantea. The sequence goes on along the minus strand of JAVSCE010007457.1, from coordinate 4,541 downwards.
ATAGACCCTCGCTCCTCTCACCTGTGTAATCACCTATTGATATGGAGATAGACTACTCTTCTCCACCCCTTAGAAACGCCTACTGATGTGAAGATGCACTAAGGCCAGGCAAGAGGTTCTGGAAATAATACAATTTTACCACACCTCGCAAGCCAGTGGCAAGCTTAGGGACAGCAGCCCTAAGCCATTTGAAGCCCGGGAGAGTTTAAAAGTTTCCCTGGTAGCTACTGGGGCAGAAGCTTTCTTACTCTTAATAAAGAAAGATCTACTAATGAGTCTCACACTAGAAAAAGATAAATGTCACAAACACAGCAAAGTATTTATATCCAGAATTTACTAGGAACTTCTATAAATCAGGCAAAGAAAGACAAACATACCCAAATGGGGACATAGACCAGAGACAAAGTAAGAACAGGGAACAGGAAACACAAATGATTAATAAATGTTCTCAACATTATTAGCCATCAAGAAATGCATAGTCAGGTGACAATAAAACACCTTTCCCACCCTTCAGGCCCAGCAAAAACTTAGAGGTCTGACAATATCAAGTACCACTGAGCAAGAGAGTTACTTATACTCTGATATGAGACTATAAACAGGTACCATCAGTTTATAGAACAATTAGGCATTATCTTATAAAGTTGAATTTGCATAAATGATTACCCAACCATTCATTCCATCCTCAGGTAAATACTGAGACACTCTTGCACACACCCAAGGGAGATTTATGCAAGAACAATCATAGCATTGTTCTTAGTTGCAATAAAACAAAACAAATAAAAACAACCTAAATGTCCATCAACAGAGAATAGATACATTGGCTTTTGTATAATCACGCCATAGTATTTATACATGAGTACAAGTGAAGGAAATACAGCTGCATGCCTTATCACAGTGAATCTTAGATGTATAATGTTAAATGAAAACAGCAAGTCCCTGAGGACCACATTCAGCATAATATCATTTTTATAACACTCAAGGACAAACAAATCTGAGTTACATATTTTATATGTATATAATACATATACTTAGCAATATGTTATAAAAGTACAAATAAATAGCCAGGGAGTGGTAAAACAAATATCAAGGTAGTACATTCCTCAGAAAAAGGAGGAAGGCAGGGGCGCTGGGAAGGAGCACACAAATACGCCAGATCTTCTTAATCTGCTGAAAAATTCTCCAAGTTCTTCCTGTCTTACTTCAAGTAAAAGCCAAGGGTCTCACATTGGCTGAAAGTACTCGGCATTCAACTGACCTTTCAGATCTCACCTCCCTCTATGCTTGCTGCTTGCACACTGGGTTCCAGCAGTACCAGTTTCTGTAAATTAGAAAATTTTCCTTACAAATGCTGGTGTGGGTGATGAAATATGGCCACAAGTTCTCCCAGACTGTTCTGATCAAGACATGGGAGTCTGTGGTAGGCTAAAAAATGGCCCTGGAAAGATGTCTGCATCCTAATCCATAGAACCTGAGAACGTTATTTCCAGGACAAAAGGGACTTTTCAGATGTAATTAACCTAAGATTCTGAGATGGGGAGCATATCCAGGATTATCCAGTGGGTCCAATGAGATCACAAGGGTCCTTGTAAGAGGGATGCAAGTGAGAGTGAGAGAAGGAAGTGCGAAAACTCACACACTGCTAGTGGGAATGAAAATGTTACACCCCATTTGGAAAAGTGCTTGTTCCTTTCATAAAGTTAAACTGACACCTATCACATGACCCAGACATTTCATTTCAAGTTATTTACATAGAAAAGGATTAGTATATCCACTAAAATGCTAGTGCATAATGTTCATAGCTGCTTCATTCATTCACATAGCTAAAAACTTGAAGCAAACTAAATATTCCTCAACAGGTGAAAGGTTAACTAAATCGTGGCATATTTATACAATGGAATACTCATAGATATCTGTTCTTTCTCAAAGCTGAGAGCGCCAGGAAGGAAGGGCACTTAGGAGAGTGCTTGAATTTTGGTTTCTAATACTCCCCAATGAAAAAAACTAGGCTCCTTGGAGAAATGACTGATTCTAGAGCTGGGACAGAAAATATACATATGCCTGGAGCACCTTATAGTGGCAAAAAGTAAGGAAGTGCTTTAAAAAAAACATTGATATAATTATAAATAAACAAATAAATAAATGGGGGAGAATAGATAAACTTCCCATGCAGAATTTCAAATAATTTGTGTAGGTACTCCACCTTCCAGGAGGTATAAACTAACTGTCCTCCTCTTAGGTGGAGGTGGCACATAGTAATGATCCCTTCCTGAGAGCACAGTCTGGAAAGGAGACAAACCTGACAAACGCCGCAGCCGGGTGGTCTCGCTGAACATCAGCATGGAAGTCACGTTCACAGCATGCATCCTGGATACGATGCGGTAAGGATGGCACTTTACTCTGTAGTCTTCCTCCCAAAACCCATAGTCCTAAACTAATCATGAGAAAAACATCTGATAAATCCCACCCTGGCCAGTTCACCATTGTCAAGGTCATCAAAACAAGGAGTCTGAGAACTTGGCAACAGCCAAGAGAAGCCTAAGTTGGTATGACGACTAAAGGAAACGTGGTGTCCTGGCAGGGACCTTGAAACGAAAAATAGAACATTGGGTTAAAACTAGGGAAATCTGAATAAAGAATAGACTTGAGTGAAAAATAATTGCTCGATATTGGTTCATTCATTGTAACAAATGTGTTCTAGTAGGGAATGCTTGGTGCAGGGTATATGCCTGCAAGCTCTGTACTAGCTTCCCAATGTTTCCATAAATCTACAATTGCTGAAAAATAAAAAAGTTTATTTTTCAAGAATTCCTTCAAAAATATTCAACATGATAAAGAAGGACACTACATAGTGATAAGAGAACAAACCATCCAAAAGATAGCCATGAATTTTTGTGATCATGTACATAACCTTGAAATATACATAGCAAAATCCTACCTAATTGCAAGGAAACAGTGACATAATCCAAATCCAAGTGGGAGACTGTGATGCATCCCCAGCACAAACAGAGATCGTGCAGATGGCATGACCTGAGGGTTCACTCTGAACTATCTGGAATTGAGCCAGGTGAAACCAGAGGGGGTCTTCCCTTCTAGTCGGAGAGATGCACCTGAACTCAAGTTTCCTTGGTAACTGGTTTTCTCATGGCCTGTCATGAGGGGGTCAGTAACAGGGTCTCCATGGGCCAGGCACCGGACGTTCCTGAGAAAGCTGCCCTTGAATCCAGACAGCCTGGCATCCAGCCTTCTGCTTGCTCCCCACTGACAAGCTGCTCCCCCTCTCTCATTGGATGAAAGGGAGGTCACAGCTGGAGAGGTCCCTGCACTGGAGACAAAGACCTCGCTGCCGGCTGGCAGCCATTCATCCAAAGGCCTCTCCATGGAGGATGGAAGGATGGAGGGCAAGGGGCACTCCTGCTTCTTCTTCTGTTACTTAACCTTGACCTCTGCAACTTTTCTCAGTGATGCCCATTCTTGATCCATATCTTCTAGCAGTGCTGTGGAATTCATCCCACACCCTGGTGGTGACAGGCTGAGACCCACATAGGGACCCATCTGGTCTATCAATTAAAAACCTAGGGGGGAGGAATTTACCCTAAGAATGCAGCAGCCCAGTTTGAAAAAGACAAATGCACCCCTATGTTTATCACAGCACTATTTACAATAGCCAAGAAATGGAAGCAACCTAAGTGTCCATCAGTAGATGAATGGATAAAGAAGATGTGGTACATATACACAATGGAATACTATTCAGCCATAAGAAAACAAATCCTACCATTTGCAACAACATGGATGGAGCTAGAGGGTATTATGCTCAGTGAAATAAGCCAAGCCTAAAAAGACAAGTATCAAATGATTTCACTCATATGTGGAGTATAAGAACAAAGAAAAAAACTGAAGGAACAAACAGCAGCAGACTCACAGAACCCAAGAACGGACTAATAGTTACCAAAGGGAAAGGGACTGGGGAGGATGGGTGGGAAGGGAGGGGCAAGGGGGAAGAAGGGACATTACGATTAGCAGATGTAATGTTGGGGGGGCACGGGGAGGGCTGTACAACCCAGAGAGGACAAGTAGTAACTCTATGGCATCTCACTACGCTGATGGACAGTGACTGTAATGGGGTTGGAGGGGGGTACCTGATGAAGGGGGTAGTGTAATCACCATAATATTACTCATTTAATTGTAGATTAATGATATCAAAATAAACTTTAAAAAAAACCTAGGGGGGATTCACCTTGCAAGACAGACACACCAAAACCAAAAATCAGCACTTAAAAAAATAGACAAGGCTAGTGAAGAAAAACAAAGGCAAAAATTTATATATCAAGAATAAAAAGGGATCATAGTTACAGATACTGAGGGTGAATTTATACCAAGAAGTTTTAAAGTTTAGATGGAATGGGTATTTCTTTAAAATATAAAAAATTTTAAATAGACTCAGTGACAACCAGAAAACATGAGTAAATTAACAACCATTTAAAAATTCAATCAGTGCTCAAGTCTCCCCCAACCCACCCACTCCCAGGGCATCAGGCCCAGAT